>OY757941.1:40201146-40238646 GCA_963585895.1 Sepioteuthis lessoniana
TATTGCGTACTCTCCATATTATATTGCGCTTGGTTCAACACAAACCCACAAAGTGATTTATTGATAACCAGCACTGTTATAATATATATATATATATATATATATATATATATATACATATATATATAATGTTCTTAGTCTTGTTTTTATGTGTGTGTGTTCCGGCGGGGGGGCGTGCTTTTTCTTTCATAGTGGTGTCTGCGAAGCATAATGTGGCGATTTCGTTTTATCAGACATTTTGTACTTGACCCTAGTTGAGGGTGACCCCAAATCTCCCTTTTCGATAGCTACTGCACTAAGGTGTAGTAGGGGAGGGCGCCACTCCTTTCTCTGAATTCCTCTACTTTACCTTATACTGCTGAGTGCTAAGCAAGGCGGCATTAAGTACCATTTTTTGAGTCTTTGGTATGACTCGACCTGGGATTGAACCCTGGTCTCCCAGTCCATTGGCGAACACTCTAACCACTATGCCAATGTCCGGTAGGTCTACATATAGCTGACCTTTATTTTCGGAAAAACGTGCTAATGTTCGTTGGTAATAAACACAGTGGGTGATTTTTCTTTATTTTAATGACTGGTTTAGTTTTTTTTTTTTTTTCTGTTCGAATGGCATATCAATCTTCGTTGGTTTTTAATGCCAAAACTATCTTTTTAGAAAACCAGAAGTTATACCATTTAATCCATACCTGGGGAAATAAGGGTTTTATAATTTTGCCAATAAAACTTCATTTGGTTAACGTGATAGCGTCATCGGCGTTCCAACTCACTTACTACGATATTCCAGCCCAGCTCGTTTACCACTTTGTCACGGATACTCCCTCACCCATAAAATAACATTACGAATGCTATTTAACTGTCTAAAACTACCGAAAGTCTTTAAAAAAAACGTCAAGTTTTTTAAATTTCATTTGCATCGTTAAAAGATTAAAAAACGTGGTGCGTATTCGATGTTTTTCATTCATTTAGATATTGAGTGTCATTTAGACACTTCCTTTATATATATATATATATATATATATATATATATATATATTAAATTAGGTAACTCCACAAAGAGATTTGTATTCAAATCTCTTCATGGACGTACCTATCTTTAAATATTTTTATTCTCTTTCAATCTACAAAAAATTTATATATATATATATATATATATATATATATATATATGAACTCTGGTACCTGTGTCCATTTCCTAGGACGGTAGCGCGCAAGCCTGTGTGTGTGTGTGTGTGTGCTGAGATAATTTTAAACTTCGACTGAGGACATTTCATGGGGGGAAGAAGGAGTGAAGTTGAGACAAAGAAAAAAGTGTAAAAATATATCAGTTGAACGGGAATTGATAAGGAAAGAATGAAACAAAGGAAGAAAGGAAGGCAGTAATAATGGAAAAGAAAATGTCCGATCCGTGTTAATCGAGGAAATTGACACAGCTACAAGAGTTCAGATATATATACACACAAATACACACACACACACACACATACACACAAATATGCAAACACACACACACACACACACACACATACACACACATATATATATATATATATTTAAACACTAGTAGCCGTGTCTATTTCAAACGACATTAAACATTACCCCACGAATAACTATATACATGTATTTTTTTCTACTCGTGTGGTTAAATAGCAGAGCTGACTAGTTTCTTTAACCTTGATATGACAACCAGTCTAGGAGAAGGAAAACACTGAATTAAAAACTGATAATCTCCGCTTAGAAATCGCGCGTAGATTTGGGTATATGTCCTTGTGTCTTTCTGTAACGTAATTGAACGGCTCAGAGAAAATTGAAATTGAATGAATGAAAAAATAAATAAAGCAGACAGTTGTCTCCAAGTAGTAAGGCCGAAGCACTCCTAGTAAATGACTAGGAAGAACTGAAAGTCCAAGGATTGTCTGCGCATACGCGGAGCGAGCGGATGCGGATGTTTTTGCTCACACACAAAAGGCTGAAGTAAGGAAACGACATGTGTTTTTCTCGAAATAGTTGGTGAGAAGTGATATGGTAAATACGTCAGTAAAACACCAGCAAAGAAGTTTTATGAAAATGAAAGTTTACGAGTGCCAATTTTGCGGCGCTTCAAAGAGGAGCCTTAGCTTATATGGGAATAAACATATTAGAACCAGAAAGAAATTCAAGGTCTGTGTTTGCACATCTTTTTCTCATGAGGATGAGCTGTTTATATTTGTGTAGTTGACTTGGTCGTCTCGTGTTTCTACACTCTATTTTTTCCTAGTGTCTACCTACAAGTGTGTAGTCAATAAACCTTTGTGTAGTTTAACAAGGTTCTTGCGTTCGTCCACATTTTACCACGGTAGGGACACAACTGGGTCGAAATGTCACTTTAGTACTGCGACGGTATATTTGAACGTGTGTATGTTTGCATGTGTACTGAGATAATTTTAATCTTCAACTAAGGACATTTCTATTAGGAAGAAGAAACGAAGTTGAGATAAAGAGAAAAGGTATAAAAATATATCAGTTAAATGGGAATTGATAAAGAAAGAATGAAACAAAGGCAGAAAGGAAGAGGGTGAATAATAATAAATAGAGAAAATGTCCGATCTGTGCTAAACGTTAAATTAGAAAATATCCTTTTATACGAAAGACAATAAAAATAAAAATATAATGGAAGAGAAAAATTTTTTTTTTCTTTTTTGCAGGAAGGATTTATGAGTCGGTTTGGAGAATTCAATCGATAAAAAAGAATTGACAAAGATGTCTTCATTCCGTTCTTCTGAACAAATAATCTCCCTGAGAGTCGAATGGGCAATCATCTGGTACCCTATCATCCCCACTGACCCGCCCCCAAAATCTTAAAGTTATACCATATATAGTCATGATTGTGTACGAATGGATGTACTGAGCTGAAAGTAACAAAATCAGGGAAATAAGATTTTACGAAGCTTCTTTTCGATATATATATATGATATTGACCTAACCCCTCCGCTCGGGCAGGATATGACACAAGTTCGATTTTTTAAGCGGAGTTTAACAGGTTTGAATTCAGAGTTTTTCTTCTCCTAGACTAGTTGCCTCACCAATGCTGAAGAACCTAGACTGCCCTACTATTTACCCATAGCTGGAGGGAGAATAATTGGATTCATACCTTTCCCAAGGAATGAATATTTTTGTTTTTATTGTCTTTCCTTTCGATATATATATATATATATATATATATGAATGTGCATGTTTTATATATACATATATATATATATATATATATGTGTGTGTGTGTGTGTTGAATGTGCATGTTATATATATATATATATATATATATATATGTATGTATATATATATATATATATAAACACACCCATACACACACTTTTATAAAGTTTATTGTGTGCGAATGGATATACTGAGCTGATAGTACCAAAATCAGGAAAATAAAATTTTACGAAGCTCCTTTCGATATATATATATATATATATATATATATATATATGCATGTTTTATATATATATATATATATATATATAAACCCATACACACACTTTTATAAACACACACACACATATATACGTATATATATGAAAGAATCACCAGAAAAAAGAATAAGATAGAAAATTAAAGAGAAGGGAAAAAAAGGAGAGAGAGAGAGTGGGGGTTAAAGACAGATGCTATGTGAAGGCCAAGAAGGAATGATAGAAAAAAGAGAGTGAAAGAAAATTAAGTAAAGAAAAAAAAAGTCGGTCGAAGGAAAGTGAGATAGAAAAAAAAAGAGAAAAGAAACGCTGAAAAAATACCCAGAAAAAAAAAAGAATAAGACAAAAAGTAACGAGAAAAAGTTAATAAACAGAGAGAGAAAAAAAGAGAGAGATAGAGAGAGTTGGGGAGAAGAAAAGTGATGAAAGAAAAAGTGAAAGAGAAATGACATGAAAAAGAGAGGGGGAAAAGAAATGAATAGCAAAAAGAAACAGTTGAAAAAGAATATGAAGAAAGTGAATAAAAAGAAATAAAGAGAGGGAGAGAAAGGAGGATAACAAGAAAAGAATAAGAAAAGCACAAAGGAAAAAAGATGAATTGACCAGCTTTTTACTTATATATATATATATATATATATATATATATATATATATATATATATATAGACATCCACAGACAGATCTGTTTCTTTCTATCAGAACTCATCAGAGTGGCTAGACTATCTTCCCGTAGCTGGGATCGAATCCCGGTTGACTCAAACGTCAACACAAGCTTCTAAACATTCAGCCACGAGGAGATATTAGCTGCGACGTAAATTTTAATTGGTTATGAATCACAATATTGTTTACATAGATCCGATATATATATATATATATATATATATATATATATATATATATATATATATATATATATATATATTCTGTTTGTTTGGGTTTTATGACATATCAACCTTTTTAGATTATTTAATGCCAAGTGCATTTTTATACAAATAATCAGTTCTATTGCAAACATTTCAGTTTAAAAGAGGACACAGTTTAATTCGCAAAAACATTGCTATTTCAAACTATTCAGTTTAGTAAAACAGTTCTAATTCAAACAATTCAATTCAGCATAAGTATAGTTTTTTGCCCACAAACAGTTAAATGACAAAACAGTTCTATTTCAAACAATTAAGTTTAGCATAAGTAGAGTTTCAATGTCAAAAACATTTCTGTTTCAAGAAATTCACTTTAGCATAAGTATGCATTTTAAGTATCAAAACAGTTCTATTTCAAGTAATTCAGTTTAGTATATGTGCGTAGTTTAGTTCCATTTAATCCATAGATAAGGCCCTATCAGATGCAACCATTCCAGACCAGAGTGGACCTGGGAGCAATGGCAATGAAACGGTTTTCCACATTCCGCAAAGCTCCAGCGTCACTCGAACCTCACCATCAGATTGCTTAGAGTCATATCAGGACATTCGTTGGTGTATTCTACAGCCCCAGCCGACTAGGCAATATAAACACACACACACACACACACACACACACACACACACACACACATATATATATATATATATATATATATATATATATATATATATATATATATATATATCTTTATTTACATATTTCCTCCATTATTTCTTGTATTTTATTTACCAAACATCCATCACTGATCATCAACACTTGATGGGTTGGGTTTGGCTTCTTTTTTTGATGGCATAACAACCTTTCTGGGTTATTTATTGCCAAAGTCACCCTTCTTGAAGAAGAGTAGTGGTACTACATAACCCATAACTGAAAGGATAAGGAGATTCATACCTTTCCCTCGGGTATTTGTAATAGCGCGGCTGCAGTTTGAACTTGCTTATTATGATTCAGCAGTCCATTGCTTTAACCACTACACCACCCGACCACTACCCCTATTCCAATTCTTGAAGTCACTTTTTTAAAGTCCTGATGATAGTATACTAATACCGAAACGTTATAGCGTCAACTTTCCTGTGTAATAAATAATTTCATCAATTGTGGACTACTTTGTTTTCCAATTTTTCCATACATACATACATACATATAATTTATATATATATATGTATATATATATATATATATACATATATCCCACCGATATATATATATATATATATATATCAGTGCGATTCCTCTTGTGTTGTGGCTAACGTGCTGGATTACGTGTGGCTAACGTGCTGGATTCCTCTTGTGTTGTGGCTAACGTGCTGGATTACGATACCGTAATCAGCTAGTTCGAACTCCACTCGTCCAATTATCTTCGCTTTCGGTCAAATACCCTTGAGAAAGGAAGGAACCCTCTTTTTTCCTTCTCAGTTGTAGGTTATATGGTACCTTTACTGTTCTTCTATAGAAATGAGCTTGGAATGAAATAAACGACAGAAAGATTGATATTGCATTAAAATACACACACACACACACACATATATATATGTGTGTGTGTGTGTGTGTGTGTGTGTGTGTGTGTGTGTGCATATGTGTATCTGTGTATGTATATATGAATATACGCGTGTATATATATATGTATGTATGTATGTGTGTATGTGAATATATGTATATATTGGCCTAGCGGTTAGAGTTTTCGCCAATGGTTTGGGAGACCTGGGTTCAATCCCAGGTCGAGTCATACCAAAGACTCAAAAAATGGTACTTGATGCCTCCTTGCTTAACACTCAGCATTATAAGGTACGGATCAAGGGTAAAGTTGAGCAATCCTGGGAAAGGAGTAGCGCCCTTCCCTACACCTTGGCGTAGTAGTTATCGAAAAGGGAGCCTTCAGGTCACCCTCGACTATGGTCGCCAACTTTACTTTTACTTATATACATGTGGGGAGGGGCATTTGTGTGTATATATATATATATATATATACATGTGCGACTGCGTGCGTGTACGTATGTGAATATGTATGCGTGAGTATATGTATATATGTATGTGTGTATGTGTATATATATTTATATATGTGTGTGTTTATATATATATATATATGTGTGTGTGTGTGTGTGTGTGTATGTATTTGTATGTATATATCTATGTGTATGTGCATGTGTGTTTTGGAGAATATATAAATTTGTATATCTGTGTATGTGTGTATATATATGAATATATAATTGCGAGTGTGTGGAAGTATTTATATATGTGTGTGTGAACATATATATATATATATATATGTGTGTGTGTGTGTGTGTGTGTGTGTATATATATATATGTTTGTGTGTGTATATGTATATATGAGTATATATATATATATATATATATGGGGGAGCGGGTGTATTAGGGTAGTGTCTGTTTAGAAGTGCCTCAGTATGCATTTGTGTTTATAGGTTGATCCGTGCATTTATAAAATAGGCTAAATGCTTCTCTCTCTCTCTCTCTCTCTCTCTCTCTCTCTCTCTCTCTGCGTATGAACGTGTGTTTAGGTGTGTATGCGCGCGCATGAGCTGCGTCAATATATCAGAAGTTTTATAATTTAGAATCGGGGTTTTTTATGTGGAATCTGCACCGTATATTGCTTGATGCACGCGGATGTTTTAAACCCAGTGAATTAAGTACTTTGACCAAATGAAAAAGATAATGTTGAAAATGATTCATTTCCTTGACTCAATGTTTTTTTCCTTATCAGTTCGAAATCATAGCTGTATGACTACAGTTGTCTACCCAACTTCATCTCTCTCTCTCTCTCTCTCTCTCTCTCTCTCTCTATCTCTCTCTCTCTCTCTGTGTCTCTCTCACTCTCTCACTCAATATCTATATATATATATATATATATATATATATATATATAAATGGGAGTTTACACTCAATAAGTAAAGCTTCCTATTTGTTTCAATTATAGAAATATGGAGAAAGCACTACATGAAATAAATACAAGTTTTCTGCACCAAAGACAATGTTTGCAAAATTTGACAATTGACTCAGCATCTTTACAGGTGATGCGCAAAACAAACTAAAAGCGACAACATCATGCCTTATAATTCCCGAGCTGACGTGGTTCGCTTATTGATTGAGCATTATGATACTAAGTTGATCCCAGCTTCAAACCTCCTACGAAGTCTAGCCACACTGGAGAGTTGTGATACAACAAAACATCTGTCTGTGGATGACTATATATATATATACATATATATATATATATATATGTGTGTGTGTGTGTGTGTGTGTGTGTGTGTGTGTGTGTGTGTGTGTGTGTGTGTGTGTGTGTGTGTGCGTATTTTGGCAGCATTTCCTCGTTAATACAAATTTCATTAAGCATAACATATTTTTTATCTACATATTTTCTTCTGGATCCGTTCATATTCCCATATTGCTTTTATCGTATTCGTATCCCATTACTTTCTGCGCGACTTTGGGCAATCCTCAGGGGAGGATCTATTACAAAAGTGATGTAACTTTTGTTTTTGCATATTACTACTATGTAAGAGCGTCTTTACTGTTGAAGATTATAGCGCTTGCTTTTAAATTGGTTTCTATAAATAGTGTCAGTAGCTAAAGACATTTCAGTACATAAGCACTGGTTTGGAAATTACTTCTAATAAGTCTCGGTTCAGTCAATGTTTTCAATCTTTTTTTTTATTCATAGAAACATACTCCCCACTGATCCTAATAAAAAGATAAAACTTATTATATATTATAGGTTTAAAACCTCCAACTTAGTCATTAGAAATAATTCCCCTCCTTCGATTGGAGTTTTGCAAAAAACCAACGTTATATATCAATTTAAATGTCCTTTAGGAGATTGTATCTCTGATAATAATAATAATAATAATAATAATAATAATAATAATAATAATAATAATAATATATGTTGGTTTAACCTCAACTACCCTGTCGAAGAGACTTACAATGCACCTTTCTGATACAAATTCAATAGCTCAGCATTTAAAAAAACATTCATGCACAATAACTCAATTACGGAAAATTCTCACCGACAACACAATAATATTAGAACATCAAAATAATAAACAAAAACTACAGATTCTAGAAGCACTACATATTAGAAACATGCAACCGGCACTTAATAGAAATAATTTCCAAACCAGTGCTAATGAACTTAAATGTCTTTAGCTACTGATACTATTTATAAAAATCAATTTAAAAGCAAACACTATAATCTTCAACTGTAAAGACGCTCTTACATAGTAGTAATATGCAAAAACAAAAGTTACATCACTTTTGTAATAGATCCTCCCCTGATGATAGCCCAAAGTCGGGCAGAAAGTACTAGGGATACATACAACTATGGACAATACATAAATCAATTCCCGCTGAATACGATAAAAGCAATACGGGAATATGAACGGATCCAGAAGAAAATATGTAGACAAAAAATGTCTATTATGTTTAATGAAATCTATATATATATATATATATATATATATATATATATATATACACAAATTACTTAGTATATGTCAGCATATATATAAAATACAATGCAATCCAGTAAATCCGGAATAAGGGATAATTCCAATCAAGACAAATAAAATATTCAAAAATAGAATATTAGATTAAATAATTCTGGTAAAGAGTTCAGTGTAAATAAAATCCACAGATCAAATATTTTTTTCAAAAAAACCAACAATTGGTGACATTAAGATAATACATTTATTTCCATCCTGTTAAAAGCATTGATATGAATCAATACTCAAAAGAAATTAACAGGACTTCTTCACATCCAACAAGAAATAAAATACCTATATATATATATATATATATATATGTGTGTGTGTGTGTGTGTGTGTGTGTGTGTTCTTTATTCCAAGAACTTTTTCGGGGTAAATCATCTTCTGAGTTTTCCTATATTTAAGCAAATGAGGAATATGATAAAATGACGGGAAGGATGAAGATATAGGAGGAAGAATGGGAGGCTTTAGAGTCAAATGTATCTGATTATGACGACCCAAATTCCCTTTTCTCTGATATATATATATATATATATATATATATATATAAGCAAAATAAGTGGAAAGGTGGAAAATCCAAACACTGACATCGGATTTAGCAATGATATTTCGTCTTTATTTTAAAAAGACTTCCTCAAAGATGTTATTGTTTGGTTTATCCACTTTTCCGTTTATTTTTCTCATTTTGTCAGAAATAGCAAAATAAAATTAATTCATAGGTAATTGTATCGTCATGGACTTACAAAACAGAAATGAAGAATGAATAAAATTTTAATTCGTAATAATCTCTTTAAGGAATTATATACACTTATTACTGTAAGTCTTTGATTGGTCGGAGCACCTCTGGTATGAAACATCGTCAATGTATTTTTTAATGTACTTTGCGTTTTCAAATTTTAGGAAACAAGAAAACATTGATCAAAGCAAGGCATATTGGGTACCGAAGTTGCTGCACTTACACAATCCTGTGTTTCGCTAAAAACTGCTGCTCAAAATGCATAAAAATTGCTGACTAAAAAGGTTAGATAACTGAGAATAAGTTTGTCTAGACATCTAGACATCGTCCCTTTATTCTACAAGTCCGTTAACGGTGCATACATTTTTATTTAGATTTTAAATATTATGTTTTAGGAAACGCTTTTAGCTTTAATTTTTATCAATAATTATATATATATATATATAGAGAGAGAGGGAGAGAGAGAGAGAGAGAGAGAGAGAAAGAGACGTGTCGGGGGATAATTAATACGTCTTTTACGCAGAAACAAGCTACCATATATTTCCTAATATATCTTACTGTTGCACACGGGCATTAGTACCTCCTATTTTAAAAGAGGCATCCTTATCACTGCTTAACTAGAGACAGACTATAAGTTGCTAAATCAGTAAATATTAACTTATTAACAGCAGCAAATGCAGCTTAGCTGCAAGTTTCGAAATACAGCTGCAACATTATCTTATTAAATGCCAAACACTTGTGCATCTTGGTCCTCGTGTAATATAATGGCCGAGAGATTTCGTTTTATATATCTTGCCTTTCAGTTTAGTTAGGCTGAGAACCTTTCGCTTAGCGCATGGGTTAGGTGCAAACATGAGCGCAGGTGTTCACGCGCGTGCGGGGAGAATGCGTTATTCACAGATGTCAAAATAAAGCCCCAGATGAGAAATGGGACCAGGAGGTGTGAATGACCTCACGCACCGGAAGCGTGGGCTGAGATTTGAGAAAAGTCAGTGAGTTGAGTTTTTACCTCTGAAGAAGAAAAAGGTTAACTTTCGGAGCTCGCCAAGGCCTTGCGGCGGATGCCACGCGAGGTGGGGAGTAGATAGAAAAGTCAGCATAGAAAGATTGTGTATCACTCTCCTTATGTCGAAAAACCTTTTAACTCAAAGGTAATAAAAAGTTTCGTACCTGAACTAAGAAGTCGTAAGTGTTTTTGTATTTCGGGATTCCTATGTTATCTATATATGAGTTATGAACATTCTAGTTTGGTTTGGTTTGTTGGGTTTTATGGCATATCAACCTTTGTAGGTTATTTAACGCCAAATCCATTTTATGTATATAATCTGTTCTATTTAAAAGAATTCAGTTTAGCATAAGTACACAGTTTAATTGTCAAAAACATTTCTATTTCAAACTATTCAAGCAGTTATATGTAACAATTCAGTTAAGTGTAAACACAGTTTTAATGTCGAAAAACAGTTCTATTTCAAATATCTCAGTTAAGCATAAGCACGCAGTTTAAATGTAAGTACGGTTTAATTGTCAAAAACATTTCTATTTCAAGCTATTCAGTTTACTCAAAGAATTCAGTTTAGCATAAGTATGCTGTTAGTTCTATTTAACCCATAGATAAGGCCCTATCAGGTGCTACCACTCCGGGCCAGAGTGGACCTGGGAGCAATGACAATGAAGGGGTACTCCGCATTCCCCAAAGCTCCAGCACTGCTGGAACCTCACCATCAGATTGTTTAGTGTCATATCCAGGACACTCGTTGAAGGGGGGGTCTTACCCCTCTGCAGAGAAGCAGTCGGTGTATTATACAGCCCCAGCCTACTGGGCAATACACATAGTTAAATGTCAACATTTTCATTTTAGAAAATTCAGTTTAGCATAAGTACACAGTTTAATTGTCAAAAACATTTCCATTTCTAACTATTCAAGCAGTTATATGTAATAATTCAGTTAAGTGTAAATACAGTTTTAATGTCGAAAAACAGTGCTATTTCAAATAATTCAGTTAAGCATAAGCACGCAGTTTAAATGTAAGTACGGTTTAATTGTCAAAAGCATTTCTATTTCAAGCTATTCAGTTTACTCAAAGAATTAATTTTGCAAAAGTATGTTGTTAGTTCTATTTAACCCATAGATAGGGCCTTATCAGGTGCTACCACTCCGGGCCAGAGTGGACCTGGGAGTAATGGCAATGAAGGGGTACTCCGCATTCCCCAAAGCTCCAGTACTGCTGGAACCTCACCATCAGATTGTTTAGTGTCATATCCAGGCCACTCGTTAGTGGGGGTTTTACCCCTCTGCAGAGAAGCAGTCGGTGTATTCTACAGTCCCAGCCGACTGGGCAATGAACATTCGATGTACATTTCACATATTCATATATGGGCATGTTACACTTGACTTTATCGAAGATTTTCCGCTAACGTAAGATATACGTCACGTACTTCTTTCACTGGAAGTCAAATATTTTTTTCTTTCTTTTATTAGAAATAAAAAGAAATTATTCTAGATAATGTGTTGGACATATATGAGGCCGTTTAAGGAGACTGAAATAATCTTAAAAAGCTCTACGAAAAATGATGTGTATACTAATGACATTTGCAAACAGAAATCCATCACAGAATTATTAGTGAATAAATATAAGGTGTATTATTTTGTTTATTCAATGAATCATCAATTGTCAACTGTTTAGTAATTTTCTTTTTTTTTTTTTTGCTATCAAATAATAAATCTAAGATTGATTGATCACTCTCACAAATGTATTTGCAAAGTATTTCATCACTGATGAAACGCTTCGCCATTTTGACGAATAGAGAGAATAATTTGAAAGAAAACTCAAAGACTAAATTGATTTGGGATCTGATAGTTTGATGCCAAAAGGGCTTATTTAATGCCTTGATTTACAAAAAAACCTGAGATGGCAAGAATTTAAAAAATTAGCAAAATTTGGAGTCTTAAAAGACTCCAAGTTTTGCTAATTTTTTAAGTCTTTTAATTTTGCTAATTTTTTTAAGTCTTTTAATTTTGCTAATTTTTTTAAGTCTTTTAATTTTGCTAATTTTTTTAAGTCTTTTAATTTTGCTAATTTTTTAAGTCTTTTAATTTTGCTAATTTTTTTAAGTCTTTTAATTTTGCTAATTTTTTCAAGTCTTTTAATTTTGCTAATTTTTTTAAGTCTTTTAATTTTGCTAATTTTTTTAAGTCTTTTAATTTTGCTAATTTTTTCAAGTCTTTTAATTTTGCTAATTTTTTTAAGTCTTTTAATTTTGCTAATTTTTTTAAGTCTTTTAATTTTGCTAATTTTTTTAAGTCTTTTAATTTTGCTAATTTTTTTAAGTCTTTTAATTTTGCTAATTTTTTCAAGTCTTTTAATTTTGCTAATTTTTTCAAATCTTTTAATTTTGCTATTTTTTTTAAGTTTTTTAATTTTGCTAATTTTTTTAAGTCTTTTAATTTTGCTAATTTTTTCAATTCTTTTAATTTTGCTAATTTTTTCAAATCTTTTAATTTTGCTAATTTTTTTAAGTCTTTTAATTTTGCTAATTTTTTTAAGTCTTTTAATTTTGCTAATTTTTTCAAATCTTTTAATTTTGCTAATTTTTAAAAGTCTTTTAATTTTGCTAATTTTTTCAAATCTTTTAATTTTGCTAATTTTTTCAAGTCTTTTAATTTTGCTAATTTTTTCAATTCTTTTAATTTTGCTAATTTTTTCAAATCTTTTAATTTTGCTAATTTTTTTAAGTCTTTTAATTTTGCTAATTTTTTAAAGTCTTTTAATTTTGCTAATTTTTTCAAATCTTTTAATTTTGCTAATTTTTTAAAGTCTTTTAATTTTGCTAATTTTTTCAAATCTTTTAATTTTGCTAATTTTTTAAGTCTTTTAAGACTCAAAAAAATAGTACTTGATTCGGCCCTGCTTAACACTCAGCATTATCAGGTGTGGATCAAGGGTAAAGTGGAGCAATCCAGGGAAAGGAGTTGCGACCTCCCCAACATCTCGATGTAGTAGCTATTGAAAAGGGATCCTTTGGGTCTCCCTCGACTAAAGTCGCCAACTTTACTTACTTTTACAATGAATAATGCTTCTGTACAAAATGGGTTTAAAAAGCAATTATTAAATTTGGATTTTAAAAAAAGTGAGAAGGAAGAGAGAGAAAGAGAGAGAGTGAGAATGGGAAAAGTGGGGGGAAAGGGGAGAGATAGAAGGGGAAGAAAGAGAACAGAGAAAGAGAAGAGGGGGAGAAAGTGGGAGAGATAAGAAGAAAATATGAGGTGAGAGAAGGGGAAAGAGGGGACAGAGAGAGTGAGAGGACCGAGAGAGAGAAGGAGAAAGAGGGAAAGAGGGGGGAGAGAGAGAGGACCGAGGGAGAGAAGGGACAGCAAGAGAGAGAGGAGCGGGAGAATGGGGAGAGTGAGGGGGTTAGATAAGAGAGATAAGTAGGAAAGAGAGAGGGAGAAAAGAGAAAAACAGAGGCCGGAGAGACAGGAGGGAAAGAAAAAGGTAGACAAGGAAAAGGGAGAGAGAAGGAGTAGAGGGAGATAAGGAGAGAAAGGGGAGAGACTATAGGAAGAGAGAGTGAGATAGAAGCGGAAGAAGGGGAGAGAGAGAGAAGAAAAGTGAAAAGGGGAAGAGAGAGAGAAAAGTGACAGAGAGAGGGATTAGAGAGAGATATAAGAGAATGTGCCAGTGCCATAGCGTAACAGTAATCGTCATAAAGAAATGGAAGTGCCGAGCCGGGCTCAAAATCCTGGAAGTGGCTGTTTGAGTTTCAAAATCTAATGATATTCTTGGGAAAGGCTTGAATCCATCGTTTCTCAACCCCAGCTAAGGTTAGAAAAACAATGCAGACAAGACAGTTTTCCCAAGGAAGAACAACCTCTCCAAGAGAAGGAAAATCCTGGGTCGTGTTCTTCGGGGGAAAACACTGACTCATTGGTTTGCAATGGTTTATTGTGTTTTATGACATATCAATCCTTGTGTGTTATTTAATCTCATATTCTGTTGACACAAAGACATACATATACTCACTCACACACACACAAATATATATATATATATATATATATATATATATATATATGAGAAAAATGTTCTTGTTTTACTAACTTTTTAGAAAATTCAAAACCTTTGCTCTGAAGACGCCTGGCTTGCATGCAAAAATTATCTTTTATTATTATTTACTCCTTTAGAGTTTTTTCACATCAGCGTTAGCTGATGGTCTTTCACTGGAGTTTGAGTCTCCTCAACTCTCTTCTCAGTATTCTGGCCGCTCTCAATAATGCTGTAGTTTGGATGGTCTTCACTCTGCCGCCAACTTCCAAGTCATCCAGTCCCTTTAATAATCCTTTAGTTACTGTACCAAAAGCACCAATCACAATTGGTATAATTGTCACCTTTATGTTTCATATATTTTTCAATTCTCTAGCAAGGTCGAGGTATTTATCATTCTTTTCACATTCTTTCAGTTTTATTCAGGGACAGCAAAGTCAACAATTTTGCAAATTTTTCTTTTTTTTTTCTTTTTTTGTTTTGATTATTATTAGGTCTGGTCTTCTGGCCGAGATTAGGTAATCCGTCTGCATGTCAAAGTTCCATTGTAGTTTATGTATATCATTTTCTAGGACAGACGCTGGGTTGTGCATATACCATGAGTTCGTATGGTCAGATTTAAATTTCTTGCTCATCACCCAATGGATCACCTTGCCCACGTAGTCGTGACTAGTCTTATACTCTTTCTGTGCTAATTTGCTGCTTTCGCTTATTATTTCGGGCGTGAGTTGTTGTTTATTCGTCGTTTAAAACGCCTATGGAGTTGTTTTTCTTCCAATTTTTGTTCCCTAGTTATTGTCATTCTGTTGTTCATTGCGTTGTCAGTATTGTTTTGATGGCTGTAAACAGTCCTCGTTCGTGATTTTCTATGTAGTCTTCGAGGTGTTTTATCGAGGCGTCAATGCTGTCTTCGATGCTGCCAAGTACTCTTCCTCATTCTTTTCTTCATATATATAGTCTGTTAACGTCATCTCCGGCATGTAATGCCTTATGCTTGGTCATTGGTTTTCTTCTTTCTTGGTCCATTTGTTTAAGTTCATCTCTGGTCTACTTCAGAAAGGGCCCCAAATATCTAACAAGGGGTATTTATTCCTTTGATAAGGTTTCTGCTAAAAAGTTTTTTCTCGCGTATTTTTCTAGTTCTCCTGTGATATTCTTTTTCAATTTTGTCTTTCATTTCCACTTTGATGGTGTCAGCCTCCAAGATGCCCAAGTATTTGTAGGTTCCGTTTTCTCCGAGCGTTCTAATCTTGTCTTGATTTGGTAGTTCCATTCCGTTAGTCATATGTCGTTAGCCACTTTTCATTACAAGCATGGCACATTTTTCTAACTGCGTGTATTAGAGTTGCCAGTTCCTTTTCATTTTTTTGCAAATAGTTTGATGTCATCCATGTACATTAGGTGATTGTTCTTTGCTTGCGATCTACTAAGCTTGTATCCAGCTGTGTATTTTCTGACTTTGTGATTAAGTGGCATCATGGCAATTATGAATATTAACGGTGATAGTACATCTCCTTGAAAAATACCTCTTTGGATCTTTGCTTCAGCTAAGCTTCTTCCTCCTGCTGTCAATTCCACTCTCCAGGTTTTCATGTTTTTCTCAATTAAGTTTATGACTTCATGTGATATTTTGTACATTTTGAGGCAGTTTATTATCCAGCTTTGCGGAACCATATCATATGCATTTTTTAGTCAATCCAGCCAATAGCTAGATTTTTTCCGTCTGGTCTTGCTTTCATTTAGGATGTGTTGATCTATGTAAATGATGTGGACCCAAAGTCGGTACACAGAAGAAAAACACGGAACACGGTTTAGAGGTAAGAAAGGATAGTGTCCAATATTGGTAGTCGTACTTCTAGAACTCTTGTACTACTGCTGCTACTGCTACCGTATTAGGATATTTCTATGCCGGTAATATAGTGCTGGAAGAGTCCATGATGCAGATAAGTTTCGGTCTCACAACAGTAAAGTAACTCTGCTGTGCCTCTGGATCCTGTGTGGCATCCTTTCTGTTCCTCAGGGAACAATCCACGGCTTGTTAGCGAGTTTTAAATCTCTTCCCTGATTTGTACTGTTAATATTTCCCCTATTATTATTATCATCATCATCATTATTATTATTATTATTATTATTATTATTATATCTTTATGCTTCGAACAATCGTAAACAGAAAAACTTGTACTAAAAAAGAAATTGTCGAAACACGTGTCAGCAATTACAAAAAATAATTTAAGTCTCACCACCTATGTTCCTTCTTCCATTTATTTATTTTTCAACTTACACAAACCTATATTATCATCCACAGACAAATTGCTGCATTGTATGCCAACTCATCGGTGTGGTTAGACACGTGAGACGCTTCAAGCTGAGATCGAAAACTAAATCTATATTTATGAACAAATCAGATGAAAAATAGCAATTGTATCCAAAAATTAAAGAAATGGTAAGAAAAAGGATTTAAAAAGGCATTTTGGGGGATTATTGGATGAATTACTTAATAGAACTTGATCTGTACATATAGATATCTTCGTAAAGACTCTCTTTTTGAAAGGTTAATGGGAGAATATAGTAAAAAGAGACGGTCAAGAAAGCATGAGAGAGAATGCAGCACAAAATTAGTTAAAGACATAGCTTGACTGGAAGGGATACGTGATCCACTGGGAACTGTGCAAAGGAACAAATTTTGACCGTACTATTAAAATGCGATGCATAAAATTCTCTAAGATTTTGAAATGCAAATGGATCACCTATATCAAGCCGAAAGACTTGACGTAGAGCTAGTTTACAAAAAGAAAAAAAGAGAAAAAAAAGCTTACCGTTTTGTGAATTTTGCCGTTTCAGCGGACCAGAGAGGGTTAGGTAAGGTTTCTTTGTTTTAATGGCATATCGACCTTTGTCGGCTATTCAATGCCAAGTCCATCTTTCGAGAAGAACAGTAGTGATACTATTTAACCTATAGCTGGAAGGATAAAGGGGTTCATACCTTTCCCAAGGGTATTTGTCCGAAAGTGAACGTAATAGCGTGACTGGAGTTCGAACTCGCTTTCTACGATTCCACAATCCATCGCTTTAACCATTACCCCACGAGGCCACTCCCCGGACCACAGAGTCAACATAAAAGAAAGTGAAAAGATAGACAAATACTTAGACCTTGCAAGAGAACTAAAAAAAACTGTGAAAGATGAGAGTGACGGTGATACCAATTGTAGTCGGAGCCCTGGAAAGGTCACCAATGTTTTGGAAAGGGCACAGAAAGAATTAGAAATCAGAAGAAGAATCGACACCATCCAGACTACAGTATTGTTGAGATAGGATAGAATACTGGGAAGAGTTCTGGTGATCTTGTAATATTACGGACGGGCGCTGTCGTTGAGTTGCGGCGGCCTCAAGGTTAGAGAACGCGCGGGCACATCAGCTGTCATCAATCAGCACGTGTCAAAAATGTCACAAACCTTGATCGTGGAGGCAGAATGACCAGTAGAGTTCAAGCGTCATTTTAATATAATCACGTGTGAACTTTCACATGCTACACTATTGTTTTCACTTGTGTTCATCGAGCCTTCCGGAACCTTTGAATTGATCCATCAAATCGCTATGTAAGGAAACCAGGTAGCTAGATTTTGGCAGTTCAAGGCAGTTTTCTAAACAGGTTCAACAGAGGTCCATGACACCTCGACCCATGCCATACCCAGCCTGTCAGCAATACGACTCATATGAAAGCATCAACTAGCCATCTACAACGACGCCGCAGTCATCGCCAAGTAGAGGAGGGAGGAAGAACGCTATCGAACAAACTTTTTTTTAACTACAGCCCGCTGTAGTTCCCGTGAATAAAAGCGACTACTATTTTCTTCCTTAAAATTCGAGTTTTAAGTGTTTCTTTTCTGCGAACTCCTTTCTTTCAGACACAACGTATTTTGGTTCTATGCAACAGACCTGAGGAGACTTGCTGTCACTCAGACTCTAGTGAAAACATATCAGTTAACGCTGATGTAAAAGAAATAACTCGAAAGGTGGCTAGATTACCCGAAAAAAAGGTACTTGCCGAATAGTGGACTTTACAGTTCCGGCTGACCACAGGTTAAAACTGAAAGAAAACGAAAAGAGAGATAAGTATCAAGACCCTGCTAGAGAACTGAATAAACTATGGAACTTGGAAGTGACTGTAATACCAATTGTAAATGCCACTCTCGGTACAGGTACTGAAGGATTGGTTCAGGGACTGGAGGACTTGAAAATAAGAGGACGTGTGGGGATCATTCAAACTACAAAATTGTTGAAATCGGCCCGAACACTAAGAAGAGTCCTGGAGATTTGAGGAGACTAGCTGTCACTCAGACTCCAGTTGAAAACTATCAGCTAATCTGGTGAGAAAATCTTTCAAAGGAGTAAAATGATTAAAATGATGATAATAATAATAATCGGTGCACTCGAAACGCTCCCAAACGCTCGGTAAAGGAGCTGGAAGAGTTGTGTTGTATAGCCACAATACAACTGCACATATACATATACAAATTGACACTTATATGCGGAAACATATGCGGTAATGAATGACTTCAATAAAGGAACGAGTACACTTTAGTACAAAGTATAACTCTCACACTTTATTCTCGAAAGGGTTGATGTCGGTTGCGTGTGAGAGATGAGTGGGGACAAGGAGGGACTGCTATATTGACCCAAGTTCTTCTCTTGACCATAGCAGGGCTTCTTCCTCATCTTGGCTAGGTTGCTCAACCGTGCGTCACTGATGTTGTTTATTGACCTTCGACCCGGCCAACATGCCATTCCAAAATGATGTACCGGAAGGAAGTGACACATTCCGATGGCAGTTATGGGAAGAAATCGCACAGGTGGACTTGGCTGAAAATATGGGACAAGGTAAAATCCCATGGTACACTCATAGACTGATACACCGGAAGAGAGTGACCAGTGAACTGCATGACAGTTATTTCCGCTTGATGACGATTAAACATGCCATTCCAAAGATTGAGTGGGCGATTGAACTATTATATAACTCGGTGGAGACAGGAAGTCAGTGAGTTGTAGATCAGAGGGGGCGGAGACAAAATGTTGGAGAGAAAGCCACCACCCAGCAGAAGGAGTCCTCGGGATTGAGTTTGGAGATCAGACCAGTTGGTGAGAAGATGCTGGAATGAGAACATTTCCCAGAGAGGCTGGGCCCCCAGGATCCCGGTTGAGCAGCCCAGGGGAACGAGAACGACACACAGCGATGTCCGGAGGGGCTGGTGAGGTCAATACGTTGCAGTCTTTGTTCGGTCCACAACTCCCTCTCACACGCAACCTTTCAAATAAAGTGAGAGGTATATTTTTTGATGAAGTCTTCGCTCGTCTTTATTCATTGCGTCAATATGTATTCCGCATGTATATGTGTATATTTGCATATTTATTATGTTGAGTATACAAGAATTGAGAGGCCAAAGCCCTCAGTCTGCAAGCTGGTTCTCACTTTCCAGTCTCAACTATCTCGGGGTCGCCCTGTTTACATTATTTCCTAACATCCACCTGCTTTCCGCTGTTCTTCCGCTTATTTACACCGGTGCATCTCTTGATTGACGGCCCGGTCGAGGGTCAATATATAACAGATGGAAATGAGAGGACAAGCAGAGAGCATCCAAATTACTGATAAGATTCCAAAAGACTTGAGGAGACTTGCCGTCACTCAGACTCCAATGAAAGACCATCAGCTGACGCTGGTGTGAAAAATTTGCAATGAGTAATATAATAATAACAGTTTTTGCGTCACGCTCACAACCATTACCTATGCATTTTTGTCCATGGTCAACATGAATCTGTATAACCCGCCTCTAAAACATCTGCACCAACTGAGTCGCCCAAAGTTGATTTTCAGCATTCACATATTAAAAACAGAGTCAGCGGTAGTAACTGACTTTGAGTGGCAGTGTTTTGGAATCCTAATATGTTAATTATTTGTTTATGTGAGATAATTTGGTTTAATGGCATATCAACACTTAAGGGTCATTCAATATCATATTTTGTTTATATATATATATATATATATATATATATTGTAATCCACAGATACACTGTTTCGTTGTATCACAACACTTCAGTGTGGCTATACACGTTGGAATATATATATATATATATTTATATATATATAAAGTCTGTTTATAGACTTAAAAAGAATGGTCCAAAATGAATGCTCAATGCATGGCTAATTAATATATGTAAAAATATATACACAAATCTATGCAAATCAAAATATCACAAAGAAAAAAAAAATATTTAACAACAACATTTATAAATGTTTTTTGCCCGTCTACGGACAGGCTCTTCAAATGGATTTGAACAGAAATTTGTTGATACACACAGCTAAATGATCAAACAGTTCTATTTCAAACAACTCAATTTAGCATAAGTCAACAAAGTTAAATTGTTCCAAGTATTGCTACGTATCACTAATAATTCAATTAAACGTCAGTCATTCGTTTATTTTTGAACGGTCAAAAAGAAACGAATATCTGTTCAAATCCATCTGAAGAGTCTGCCAATAAACTGGCGAAATAATCAATGTAGTATATTAAATTATTTTCTTGTTCTTAATATCACACACACATACACACACACACACACACACACACACATATATATATATATATATATAATTATTTAAAGAGGAATCATACTTGATTAAAAGACATAAAACCTGTGATTAAAACCTAAAAAAAATCCTATACCTTTTAAAGTTTTTTGGAGAGTCGTAGTTTCTTCTTTTTCTTTTTTGTCCCTCCTCTCCGGGACTTTGCTGCCCCCAGTTTTGTGAATACTTTTAGGGGAGTTTTACCGGTTGATACGACTAAAATATCACCGGTCAAAAGGGCCCTCGCTTTTTTTTTTTTTTTTCTTTTTTTTTCAAATTTTAGTCTCGGCTTTTACGTCTTTTATTAAAAATGATTCTCCTTTTTAAAATAACCATTCATATGTTTTGTACTAAAGTATATATAAATATAGATTTATATATATATGTGTGTGTGTGTGTGTGTGTGATTTGCAATTGAATAGTTTGTAGGTAACTGTATTTTTAAACCAATTTAGTTGAATACAGTTAAATGGTTTCAAGCATTGGCTGGTTGAATTTTACGGTACCATCAGACGGTTTTGTATCATATACGGGACACTCTTTATAGGAGGGGTCGTCTTACTCATCTCTAGAAACGTAGTCAGCGTATTCTATAACCCGACTCGACCGGGCGATATTAATTATTTAGATTCTGGTAATTTTGAGACATTACTTTAAACATCTAATGACTGAAACTTCAGCCATGAGCAGTAATAATTTATAGTTCTACTTGTCTTTCTTGTAAACAAACGTATTGCTACATCAATCAAAAGGAAATATTTTTATGATCATTTGTTCATTTTTCATTTGCATGCTTTCCAGCAGTTTTATTGTATTTCATTTCAAATATTTCTGGTAATAAATGCTTAACTTATTGATTTTAGAAAATTCCATTTCCTTTTGTCTCGTACGTACTAAATTATTATGCAAAAGATTTATTTTATCGCAAGTATAATTTGACAAAATGTTGTTTGCTTGCTTGCTTGCTTGCTTGGCAGATTAACATTGTTTCTTTTTATGGTACAAGTTAATGAATAAAGAATTCTACAAATGCCGAATAACTCCTTGTCCTGGCAAAGTAGTGTATCCCTGTCTAATAAAGCCCTTGGACTGGAAAATAAGCAAAAAAATGTACTAGATATTTAGTAAATTATATTTTTCCTTTATAGTTGAGGTTTGGCAAAAAGAATATGACTGCGCGAAGCCCGTGTTCAGAAAGTTTATTTTGGTTATACTTAAAAGAACTTTAAGGAATGGACATCAGCTTTGGTTAGGTCAAAAAGGCAGTATTAAAGTCAAAAAATTTAACATTAAATCATATGATTTCAGAAATAATCGTCGGAAGAATTTAAGAGGGTATATTTGAAAACAACCGTATGAATTACTTAATGGAATTTGACCTGCATTTTGATATTTTGACAGGATTTGACGGGAGGCCTCTGTTAGGAAGCAAAATCCGCGCATGCCTAAAAAGAGGGACTCCCTGTCGCCAAAAGAGAAATTCTCAAACTAAGAATTCATCACTGCTATTAGACCGACCCTTTTCTCTCGGTTTGCTAATAGTAAGCGTGCGTGTTGATTGGGTCTTGGGGAACTAGTAACCAGCCCAGTCTCCTGCTAGCAGTCAACTCGCTAATCGTAAGGCCTACCCACCAACTGGAAAACTACCGAAAAAGGCTAATATATTTTAACACCTTGTCTGGGAAATTTTCTTTTGAAGAGGTATTTTTGAATACTCTGAAACAAAAAAAAAAAATGAATGAAATATTAATCGATTAACATCATAATTCTAAAACTTTATCTAAAATACAACCACATCTTATATATATATATATATATGGGGGAATGTTTGCGGCTATATATATATATATATATATACACACATATATAAATGACTCAGTGTATGTCTGTATATGTGTGTGTGTGTATGTGCATATATATTATATATACACACATATACGAGTGTGAGTGCTTGTGTGTGTGTGTGTGTGTGTGTGTGTGTGTGCGTGTGCGCGTGTGTGTCTCTGTGTTTGTGAATGTGTCCATATATAAACGCATATATATGAGTGTGCGTGCGTATATCTGTGTGCGTATGTCTCTGTGTGAAGATATGTGTTTGTGTGTTTGTGTGTGTGTGTGTGTGTGTGTGTGTGTCTCTCTCTCTCTCGCTCTCTCTCTCTCTCTGTATGTCTGTGTCTATGTACGAGAATATATAAATATATATATATATATATATATATGTCTGTGTGTATGCGTGTGCATGTACATATATACACGCATATATATGTATGTTTATGTGTGTGTATGTGTCTGTGTCTGTATATATATATATTGTGTATGTGTGCCTGTGTGTGTCTGCGTGTGTGTCTGTTTCTCTGTATGTCTGTAAGTGTGTGTCTTTTTCTGTATATATATATATATATATATATATATATATATATGTATATGTATGTATATATATATATGTGTGAGTGTGTGTGTGTGTGTGTGTGTGTGTGCATATATGCGAGAAGAGCCATGATGTAACGGTTATCATCGTAAGTATATAGAAATGACGATCAGGGTTCAAATCCTGAGGGAGGCTATTTTCATTTCACTTCGAACTAATAACCTTGGAAAAGGCATGAATCCAATTATTCTACCTGCAACTATGAATACTTAGTAGGTCAGACTAGTCTCTTAAGCTTTAACATGACAATCGGTCTAAAAGAAGGAATATTCTGAATTCAATCCGGATTTTCTCCGCTCAAAAATTGACCTTGTGTCACATCCAGCTCTTGAGGGAGAGGTTTGGTAAATACATACATTTCTAACGATAACTATTAGTTTTTTTGTCTTGTTTTTTTTTTCACTATTTTCTTGACACATTGGCATGACAGCTTCGGCTTACCATTCAGTTTATCCTGTCTTCTCTTCAAAAATGCAAAAGTTTTTCCAAATCTTTACGTGACATACCTTGTAAATGAGCCAAATCTCATATTCAATAAATCCTTCAGCAAATACAGGTTTTCACCTCATATTTCTTTCATTTTGTCAGATAATCTATCAACTATATATATATATATATATATATATATATATATGAACATTTCGTGCAGTTAGCAAAACTCGAAAAATCGCACAGAAGACGAAAATATAAAAATGGTAAGAACACAAGAGGAATCGTCTCATTTCTTTATACTAAAAATATCTAAAATGTCCAATGATTTCTCTCTCTCTCCCCCCTCTCTCTGTCTCTGTCTCTGTCTCTCTCTGTCTCTCTCTCTCTCTCTCTCTCTCTCTCTCAGGGCAAAGACTCATAAATCACGAATTTGGCATTGGCCCCTATTTGCTCTTCGGGCTGTGAGCAGTTGATGACGTGTTTGCTAATTAAGTCACTAATGTTATCTTCAAGTGTGTCGACCTAACTGCTGAACTCAGTCCAGGGTATTAACCCCACTGCAACCCTGATTCGTCCAAAGAGGCGGACTGTGTATCATTCGAGGCGTTAGTTTACCTGCAGGGCTGAATTTTGAAGAATTGACAATTAGGGAAAAAGATAGACAAAACGCGCCACATCATGACATTTGTGCCTATCTTCTCTCCACAGCAGTCCCGGTTTTCGATACCTGAGGATGACTTCATTAGATACTTTTACTCGAAAAAGACTATTGAGAAAATAAAATATTATTGTAAGGATCATCAAGATATACGTAATATATATAAAAAAAAGTTTGAACGAATATATATATATATATATATAGTGTCCAGTCTGCTTGAGCTGTAGAATATACCGAACTGCATCTCTGAAGAGGGTTAAAACTCCCCTTACGAGTGTCCGGGATATGACACTAAAGAATCTGACTGTGGGCTTCCAGTAGCGCTGGAGTTTTGGTGAATGCGGAGCACCCCTTCATCACCATCGCTCCTTGGTCCACTCTCGCCCGGAGTGGTACCATATGATAGGTTCCTTTCTAGGGGTCAAATAGAAGTAAATCGTGTACTTATGCTAAACTGAATTGCTTAAAATGGAACTATTTTTGCAATTTAACCACGTGTAATCAAAATTTATTGTCTTACTAAACGTAATTATTTGAACTGAAACTCTTTAACTGAACTGAATAGTCTGAAATAGAAATGTTTTTGACAATTAAAGTGTGTACAAAGGCTAAACTGAATTGTTTCAAATAGAGCTGATTTGGGCATAAACATGGATTATGCTTTAAATAACCTGCGAAGTTTGATATGCAATAAAACTAAAAAATCAAGAACTATATATATATATATTACCAAAACATCAAGAACTATATATATATATATATAGAATATATATATATATATATATATATATATATATATATATTAAAATCGGCTCATTGTGGGTAGAGTGTTCGCCAATGATCCGGGAGTCCTTGGTTCAATCCCAGGTAGCGTCATACCAAAGACTTTAAAAATGGTACTTGATACGTCCTTGCTTAACACCCACCAATATAAGGTAGATATCAAGGGTAAAGTGGAGTAATCCAGGGAAAGGAGTAGCACATTCCCCTACACCTCGGTGTAGTAGCTATTGAAAAGTGAGCCTTCTGGTCGCCCTCGACTAAAGGGAGACAACTTTACTTACTTTACTTTATTTTTATGTTATATATTAACATCTTCAAATATATATATATATATATATATATATATATATATACCACTCTTTCGGCTTGGCTTATAGAATATAAGGAATATCCCTCTGCAGAGGGGTAAAACCCTCCTAAAAAGTGTCTTTATTATTATTATAATTATTAGTAACTTGAAACCATTTAACTGTGGGCTAACAAATGAGCTTTAACAGATATTTTTCTCTCACCCCACTAAATAAGTAAGTATGGTACAAGGCCGATATTTAGATAGGTCCAGGCACAGTGTCATAGTCCAGACCTGCCAGGCGAGCACAAAAATATTTTGGGCCGAAACAGCATTTCCCTAAAAAGGGGCGCCAAAGCCATCAGGCGATAAACCTTGCCTCTCCTAAGAGGGTTAGAATCTGGGGGTGGCCCACTGAGGCTCGAGGATTAGGTCAGTCTCGCCTGTGAGACGTGACAGCTGGGATTACCCAAAGACTGAGTCGAGCAATCTCGACCGACCATAAACCACCATCCCACAAACTGATCCCAAACCAATCGCGTACCCCACACAACTGACCAGAAAAGGATTTGGATGGGAGTACAAATAAGCTTTAACACCTCGTTTAAAAATAAAGTTATCTATAACCTATTAGCCCTGAAAACACACACACACACACGCATACACACGTATATATATATATATATATATATATATATATATATAAACATGACCAGGCTTTAAATAACTCACGAGAGTTGATATGCTATCAGATAGATAAAGAGAAATAACACCAACAGAATGACTAACTGCCTCATCAGGACTGTCCCGTCGCCACTATATAAACCAAAAACTACACGTCGAAAATCATAAAAACTCTCTGAAGAAAGAAAGAAGCTAGAAACATATGTAGGAGCAAAATAAATTATTAGAAAAATATAAATCTCTTTGTAGACCTTCTTCTCTCTTTGGACTAATAAAATAATTATATACACACATATACATATAAAGAGAGAGAGAGAGCGAGAGAGAAAGAGAAAGAGAGAGAGGGAGGGAACCCTCTATTCAAACGGTCAAGAGATACAAAATTCCCATCATAGAAAGAATGAAAACATATATAAACATAAAATCAAAAACTGTATATTGTTTAAGTAGGGAATTATGTTATAAATCGAATTACCGTGACCAGTGAATCTGGCAAGCACTGAGCGCAACAGGACGGCTGTTTGTGTTCACCAATGGTCCGGGAGACCTGGGTTTAATCCCAGGTCGCGTCATACCAAAGACTTTAAAAATGGTACTTGATACCTTCTTTCTTAACTCTCAGCATTATAAGGTACGAATCAAGAGTAAAGTGGAGCAATCCAGGAAAAGGAGTAGCGCCCTCCCCTACACCTCAGTGTAGTAGCTATTGAAAAGGGAGCCTTCTGGTCGCCCTCGCCTACGGTCGCCAACAACTTTATTAATGTATGACGTGATCTCCCCCACTGAAGATCGAACCAGAGAAGGCAGTGCTCAAACTCTACCACTGAGCTACCGGTACTCAGCAGACACAGACCCTCCCAAATTAACTAGTCATCGTAAATGATCGGCCGGTTAACCTGATGTGTCTTGTAGTTACGCCGGTACTCTTATATAGAGACAGTCAATTCCAGCGCGAGGTCTCCTCTGAGAATTAGATATACACATCCGCGCAATCATAATCTTATAGGCAAGGAAATAGGTGTACATTTTTTTTTTCAGTATATAATAAAATCAATAATTGAAAAAAAGAAGACAAATGAATAGAATGTCTGAAAATACATATGCCATTTGGATTCAATATGAAACGTAATCACCTGAACTGAAAATAAAATTTTGATATCCACAAACATCTGTGCAAGCAAATAAATCCAGCATGAATTCATGGCTGATTTGAAATCCTCAATCTCCTTGGAGATAACACTGGGCAAACACAAAAAATACACGTCAACAAACAAGCTTTTCAATTCACGGCTAATTAGAAATGCACTCTTTCCAGAAGCTAATGAAAACACATTAAATAGGTAACCTTACAACACACACACACACACACACACATATATATATATATATGGTGTCTCAAAATAAATGCAACCCATTTATATGATAATTCCTATTGCATTAACTCATCTTTCATCTGACTCTTAAAAAACAATCATATCTCTTCAGAAAGGTCAAACCAGATGGCAAGGGCAGAAAGAGATTGATTTTATCCTATTGTGCACGTAAAAGATCAAGTTCTTGGGATCGTCTTCGGGTGGACTTTTTCGAACTCTTTCCGACTGAACCTCTCACCGCATCCACATTGTCAGGACATCTTGCCGTCAACTTCCTGCCAGATCTGGGATTTTCTGCCTCCTTTTTGAGATTGTTTACTGACCTTGTGACTTGAGATTTGATTACCCAACGATAAATTTGGCTTTTCTGACGATAAATTTAGCAGGAAGTTTACCTGCTAAATATTGCTTGCACAGTTTTGAATGATTTTATCCCAGAATAAATAGTGACGCAAAATATTTTTTCTCTGATCCAAAGCGTTGTGATCAAGGATTAATACTTATTGTAGTATACTATTTTCAAATATGAAACAAAAAAGAACTCAACATTATTATTAGTAGAGTTAATAGCAATCACATGGGTTCCATGTATATTGAGACACTATATATATATATATATATATATATATATATTGTCATCCACAGACAGACTGTTTTAGAACTCTTCAGTGTGGCTAGACAGGTAGGACGCTTGAAGCCAGGATCGAAACTAGCTTTACTTTAGGTTAGACTTAGTATCAGACCGCTTGACCAACAAGCGTACCACGTTAGCTAAGGGAATTATAAGGTATTACGTAGCAACAGCAGCAGCAGCGTCCGCTTGTTTACATTCTTATACCCTATCTGCTACTAGAGTGCTCAATTCTTTCGAAGAGCTTTGCATTATGCGAACAGCGGCCGAAAATTCCTTCGCCAGAGTGCTCAACACCCATGGGGAAGCGTATATATTGTTATCCACAGACAGACTGTTTCGTTCTATCAGAACTCTTCAGTGTGGCTAGACACGTAGGACGCTTGAAGCCGGGATCGAAACCCGCCCAACTTTACGTTAGACTTAGTATCAGACCACTCGGCCAACAAGCGTCAGGAGGATTTCGTGGTGCATTGGTTACTGTCTTAGGATAAGGACACGGTGACCTGAGATCAAATCCTGAAGGAGGATCTATTTTACGTAACGCTAATATCCTTGGAAATGTATGAAACACGCAGTTTCCCTCCAAACTATGGATGAATAATGAATGGCAACCAGTCTAGGAGAAGGATAACTTTTAATTCAGACCTCTTAAACTCCGTTTTAAAAACTGAACTTGTGACTCATCCAACTCTTGCGGTGAGTAGGAGAAATATTAATTAAAGATATTTTGATCAGAAAAAATCTTCATTAGACTAATGAATAAACTACCACAATATTTAATTTTACATCGCTTTTCATAAACTATATCAACTTCTTAATTGGAGGTGCCCGTAGTGAAATGGTTATCGTCGTAGGAAATGGACACGGCAACACGAGTTCAAATCCTGGCCGAGACTGATTGCATTTCACATAGCACTAATACCCTTGGCTATGGGTAAATACTAGGGAAGACTAGGTTCTTCAGCTTAGGAGAGGGAAGACTCTGAATTCAAACCTGTTAAACTTCGCTTAAAAAACTCTTTATAAATTTTCTAAACATTTTTACCCACAAAATTTCTTTTTCTAGACGATGATCTAAGATAGTCAAGCTTACTAAGAATTATACCAACCAAGGCGCTCAAATATACTTAGCTTTTTTGTTAGATGTTGCACAATGCTGAGTGAATGGTGAACCCAATGAGACTCGAAGTCACTCGTGAAGGTTTTCTAGTCAAACTTGCAAACCATTACACCAACCGAGGCGCTCTAATTTACTAAGTTTTGCTTAGGTGTAGCACAAGGCCGAGTGAGTGGGGGACCCAATGAGACTCGAACTCACTCATGAAGATTTGCTAGTCTCGCTTGAAAACCATTACACCAACTGATGACCCCCTTACATATTTTGTGTTATGTTACTCAGGGATCACCTTATCCGTTATAAAAAAACGGGGTATTGTCTACGAATTAACACCTTGTTAAAACTTTTATATCTATTTGTCGTATCTCTTTTGTTCACCCATTTATATATATATATATATATATATATATATCATTGAACATTATATTTTTTGTCAACATCTTCCTTTGCTAATTCTTTGGAGTTGCCGTGTCGATCTTAAGATATCCGGCGGGAATTGGTTAATAAACATTCCATAATCAATTATTTCCCAAGTACTCTCCGCCAAATCTGGGGTAATCATCAGGGGAAACTCGAAAGGATTAGCAAACATATATGAAGACGAAAATGATAGGTTGGGCAGACTGTGCTCTTTAACATTGTCATGGCAACCGATCTAGGAGAAGGAAAGTTTTTGAATTCCATCCTGTTAAAATCTTCTTAAAAATTGATCCTGTGTCACATCCTGCTCGTACAGAGTAATTTATATATATATACATATATATGTGTGTGTGTGTGTGTGTGTGTGTGTGTGTTAGGCAGCATTTCTTCGTTAATGCAAATTTCATTAAACATAATAGACATTTTATGTCTACATATTTTCTTCTGGATCCGTTCGAATTCCCGTATTACTTTTATCGTATTCGGGTGTGAATTAATTTATGTATTGTCCATAATTGTCCTTGTACTTTCTGCCCGATTTTGGGCCATCATCAGGGGAGGATCTATTACAAAATTGTGTAACTTTTGTTTTAGCATATTACTACTGTGTAAGGGCGTCTTTGCCGTTGAAGGTTATGGCGTTTGCTTTTGAATGTAATTCTATAATTAGTGCCAGTAGCTAAAGACATTTAAGTACATTAGCACTGGTTTGATAATTAATTCTAATAAGTGTCGGTTGCACGTTTCTAATATGTAATGCTTCGAGAATCTGAAGTTTTTGTTTATTATTTTGAATCTTCCGTAGTTAATGTCTATTATGTTTAATGAAATTTGCATATATATATATATATATATATATATATTGACAGACAATAGAAGTGCAACTCTCTGAACATGTGTTTCAATTTACTCAAGATTAAAGATACAAGTCATGTAGCTGCCTTACTGTAATTGATCATGTACATAGATCAATATATGCACAGGTCCCAAAATAAGGGGTATATCAACAGTAACCAAATGATATATAATCATCAGGGGTAACTCGAAAGGATTAGCAAACATATATGAAGACGAAAATGACAAGTTGGGCAGACTATGCTCTTTAACATTGTCACTGCAACCGATCTAGGAGAAGGAAAGTTTTTAATTCCCACCTGTTAAAATCTACTTAAAAATTGATCTTGTGTCACATCCTGCTCGTACAGAGTGATTGGTATATATATATATATATATTTAGACAGGTCCCAAAATAAGGGGTATATCAACAGTACCCAAATGATATATACATGCATAGTAAGTATAACGGCACCATGTCGAAAGTTGTAACACAACACAATAATAAATGACTCTGTTGTTTACCGGACACGAAATTTTATATAGGGTCGCATCATTTAGTGTAGTCTGTGAAAAGAAAGAGTAAGGAGTATATGTCAACTGATAAGATAGACAGAGACAATAAACCTTGCGAGAATAAAGACGACAACCACAGACGGAGACATTTCTTCCTCGCTGACCCAGCCGCCAGCTGTGCACGTGTCACCACACCGTCGGCCGACCCCTCAACATCGAAGCCTCTCTGTTGCTTCTCCACTACTACCTGAGGGTTTTATTATCTCTATGTTCTTCTAATCATTCTTTAACTTTTTCGTAATCCTTAAAACTTTTAGGGACACGTCATTGCTAAATATCAGCTGATAACTACCTAATTGTTTATTGTTGTATATTTTGCTTACAGCTGTTTCTGAAAGAAACTTTTCCAGCTTATTCTGGCCCGAGTCGGCACGTTTACACAAAACAAGGTTTTGATCTTTGCAAAAGGAAAACGTTCCAACTTCGAAACCCAAGTTCAGCTAGAAAACAATTTATAACTAAAATAACTAAATAAAATCTTTATTTTACTCTATGTTTTTTAAGCATATTCGTTTCAATTTCATAATGTCATGACAAAAACTGGAAATTCCGGTGATAACACACCTTTTATTAAAAGAGGATCTTTTGTACCAGTTTGCTGCGTTCGCTTGTCACATGAATAACCGTTTCGTCTATTTCTCCTCATAACCTACACTTGCTATTCTGTTGCACCCAGTAAATTTTCCCTTTGATATAATTGTTAAACTAACGGCATTTTTTGCTGCTGCTACAGCTGCTGCTGCGACTACTATTAAAAGAGATTTGGTTTCTCTCTTGAGGTTTTCTTTTCTTTGATATGTGCAGGTCTTCTCGTGCTCAAATTCCGTAGTAGTAGTAGTCGCAGTAGTGTAATATAATGGCTGAGGGATTTCGTTTTATGCCTTTGGGTTTAGTTAGGATAAGAACCTTTCGGCTCAGTGCATGGGTTACTTAGGTGCAACATTAACGCAGGTGTTCGCGCTCGCGCGGAGCAGACGTGTCACTCAGAGATGTCACAATAGCCCAGATGGGAAACGGGGTTAGCAAGTGCGAATGACTTCATGCACCGGAAGCGCACGGATGATTTTAGGATTTTAAAAAAATGCAGTTAGTTGAGTTGAAAACTAGACACCAAACGAGAAGGGTCGACTGGGTCGAGACTAATTTGCGCGCTATTGGCGTCGCACGAGATGGGGTGGGTAGATGAAAAAGCCAGAATAGAAAGAATGTGTATCTCTCTCCTTATGATGAAGAACCTTTAAAATCAAAGGTAATAAAAAGTTTCGTACCTGAACTGAGAAGTCGTAAGTGCTTTTCGTGTTTCGATTGGTTTGGTTTGGTTTGGTTTGGTTTTATGGCATATCAACCTATATAGGTTATTTAACGCCAAATCCATTTTTATGTAAATAATCTGTTCTATTGAAAACAGTTCAGTTTAGTATAAGTACACAGTTTAATTGTCAAAAACATTTCCATTTCAAACTATTCAAGCAGTTATATGTAATAATTTGGTTAAGTGTAAATACAGTTTTAATGTCAAAAAACAGTTCTATTTGAAATAATTCAGTTTAGCATAAGCACGCAGTTTAAATGTAAGTACGGTTTAATTGTCAAAAACGTTTCTGTTTCAAGCTATTCTGTTTACTCAATTCATTTTAGCATAAGTATACTGTTAGTTCTATTTAACCAATAGATAGGGCCCTATCGGGTACTACCACCCCGGGCCAGAGTGGACCTGGGAGCGATGGCAATGAAGGGGTACTCCGCATTCCCCAAAGCTCCTGCACTGCTGGAACCTCACCATCAGATTGTTTAGTTTCATATCCAGGACACTCGTTAGGTGGGGTCTTACCCCTCTGCAGTGGTGCAGTCAGCGTATTCTACAGCCCCAGCTGACTGGGCAATACAGATTTAAATGTCAGACAGTTTTATTTCAGATAATTCAGTTCAGCATAAGTACACAGTTTAGACGTCAAAAACAGTTCTATTTCGAGCAATTCAGTTCAGCACTAGTACGCAGTTCCAATGTCAAAACAGTTCTATTTTAAACAATTCAGTTTAGCATAAACAGGCAGTTTAAATGCAAAAATCAGTATAGTGAAAGAAGCACGGTTTTGTTCTATTTAACCCATAGATAGGACCCTTATCAGGTGCTACCACTCCGGGCCAGAGTGGACCTGGGAGTAATGGCAATGAAGGGGTACTCCACATTCCCCAAAGCCCCAGCATTGCTGGAAAATCACCATCAGATTGTTTAGTGTCATACCAGGACACTCGTTTGGGGTGGGGGTCTTACCCCTCTTCAGAGAAGCAGTCGGTGTATTCTACAGCACCAGCCGACTGGGCATTTCGTGTTTCGAGATTCTTAAGTTCTATGTATATATATATATGAACATTATATCTCCATTTCAGACGTAGCCATGTCATGGCTATGGAACAGTAGTAATAGTTATTTACTCATTTTACATACTGGTAGGAAGGTGGTTATTTTTAGAATAAATGAAAAACAATAAATATCGAGTCGATTTTATAAGATGTATATTTTTTGTTTAATTTTTTTTTTTCGAGACCAGTTTCTAATTTATGTTTAGTTGATTTTTAGACTTTTGCACACTTTTCAGGAGATGCCCTTTCCCACCCAGTCACGTCCACAGATTTATTCCTTTTGTGCCAATTTCCTGCATTCGTATATTGATTAACTATGCGGCCAACAATTTAAAATCTGTCAACATATGACCGCTACTTTCAAATATCTTCACAAAAATCAAATAAACACAACAAATATTGATATGCCGTAAAAAAAATTGCTGACTTCGGCATTGAAATGATTGACTTCGGCATTTTTCGTCTCCGCTCTTCGAGAAACACGCGCGTACAAATTTTCTTCTGAGAATTTTCCTTTTACCAGGAAACCGTGAGTAGTTTAACCGCTGCTATTAACTGGCCCAGTGGGTAGAGTTTTCGCTTATGGTCCGGGAGACCCTGGTTCAATCCCAGGTCGAGTCATTCCAAAGACTTTAAAAATGGTACTTGATACCAACTTGCTTAACACTCAGCATTATAAGGTACGTATCAAGGGTCAAATGGAGAAATCCGCGGGAAAGGAGTTGCGCTCTCACCTGCACCTTGGTGTAGTAGCTATTGAAAAGAGAGCCTTCAGGTCACCCTCAACTAAAGTCGCCAATTTTTTTTTTTTTTTTTACTTTATTAACTGAAATGCCATAAAAACCAAAACATGTAAAAAGAAATTACTAACTTCGGCACTGAATAAGCTCAACGAATATTAATATGCTGTAAAAACTAGTCAAGCTCCTCTTGATCTGCTGTTTGGCAACACAACAGTACGTTGTGACAGGAGTGAGTTTGAACCTCACCAAATGTCTCATTCTTCTGGTTATGTGTTGTTCGACTCTAAGATACTGGATTATCAGCACATCTCCTAAGGACTGGGTGACATCTTTGAAAAAAACAAGTAATAATAGAAACTTGATTATCATAAATATCCCCCGCCCACACAATACTGTCTGGCCGCACTCATCCATTTGCATTTACAGATATTCCTTCTGGCTGATAAAATGTCAAAGCTTCCATCCACGTAGAAACCCCAGCTTATTTCGGCTCGTTTTCTGTATGTCTGGCTGACTTTTTCGCATAGACATTTTTTTTTCTTTCGGTATATCAAACGTCTAATTCAATAAACAAGTAATTTATATACCTTGGAGGGATTATCAATGAAGCCGTTCATATTTCAATTTATTCTTAGCATAAAACTTCAGGATTGACCTTCTTCGATTCTGTGACTACTTTCCTCCAGCACAACAAAAATATTTAAAAAAAAAACGAACTAAGACTATGAACACTATATATTACTTCATTAGGCTCCCATTGCAACTGCCCTCCATAATGATACTGATGTTTCTATTTAGCTGTGTGCTTTTGAGACACCTACCGGTCAGCTGGGCTGTATAATACTCTGATTGCACCTCTGAATAGGGGTAAGACACCAAACTGAATAGCAAGAAATAGAAATGTTTTTCACAATTAAACTGTACTTATATTTAAATTGTGAGCTTATGTTGAATTGAATTGTTTAAAATTGAAGTATTTTTGACATTGAAACTGTGCTTACACTAAACTGAATTGTTGTGTATAATTGTTTGAATAAATTGAATAGTTTGAGATAGAAATGTTTTTTGACAATTAAACTGTGTACTGAATTGTTTTAAATAGAACTGATTATTCGACACCAACTGTACGGCCACCTGCCTCCTATCACGAAAACTATCCAAGTTAGACGAGCCAGACATGCAGGACACTGCTGGAGAAGCAGGGACGAACTCATAAGTGATGTACTCTTATGGACCCCCACACATGGCCGTGCAAAAGCAGGACGACCAGCACGAACATACATTCAGCAACTATGTGAGGATATAGGATGTTGTCCAGAAGACCTGCCTGAGGCGATGAACGATAGGGAAAAGTGGCGAGAGAGGGTCAGGGATATCCGTGCTACCAGCACGACATGATGATGATTATGAATCACATAAAATGGATTTGGCGTTAAATAACCTACAAAGGTTGATATGTCAGAAAACCCAACCAACCAACCATATAAATTCCTATAACGGCATATTAATCCTTTATGGAGAATTTATTTCTATATTTATCGGATCTATTTATTCATTTTATCTATTTAATAATATATCAATTGATTTATTCATTTTATCTATTTAATAATATATCAATTGATTTATTTATTTTATCTATTTAATAATATATCAATTGATTTATTCATTTTATCTATTTAATAATATATCAATTGATTTATTTATTTTATCTATTTAATAATATATCAATTGATTTATTCATTTTATCTATTTAATAATATATCAATTGATTTATTTATTTTATCTATTTAATAATATATCAATTGATTTATTCATTTTATCTATTTAATAATATATCAATTGATTTATTTATTTTATCTATTTAATAATATATCAATTGATTTATTCATTTTATCTATTTAATAATATATCAATTGATTTATTTATTTTATCTATTTAATAATATATCAATTGATTTATTCATTTTATCTATTTAATAATATATCAATTGATTTATTTATTTTATCTATTTAATAATATATCAATTGATTTATTCATTTTATCTATTTAATAATATATCAATTGATTTATTCATTTTATCTATTTAATAATATATCAATTGATTTATTCATTTTATCTATTTAATAATATATCAATTGATTTATTCATTTTATCTATTTAATAATATATCAATTGATTTATTCATTTTATCTATTTAATAATATATCAATTGATTTATTCATTTTATCTATTTAATAATATATCAATTGATTTATTCATTTTATCTATTTAATAATATATCAATTGATTTATTCATTTTATCTATTTAATAATATATCAATTGATTTATTCATTTTATCTATTTAATAATATATCAATTGATTTATTCATTTTATCTATTTAATAATATATCAATTGATTTATTCATTTTATCTATTTAATAATATATCAATTGATTTATTCATTTTATCTATTTAATAATATATCAATTGATTTATTCATTTTATCTATTTAATAATATATCAATTGATTTATTCATTTTATCTATTTAATAATATATCAATTGATTTATTCATTTTATCTATTTAATAATATATCAATTGATTTATTCATTTTATCTATTTAATAATATATCAATTGATTTATTCATTTTATCTATTTAATAATATATCAATTGATTTATTCATTTTATCTATTTAATAATATATCAATTGATTTATTCATTTTATCTATTTAATAATATATCAATTGATTTATTCATTTTATCTATTTAATAATATATCAATTGATTTATTCATTTTATCTATTTAATAATATATCAATTGATTTATTCATTTTATCTATTTAATAATATATCAATTGATTTATTCATTTTATCTATTTAATAATATATCAATTGATTTATTCATTTTATCTATTT
>OY757941.1:40241146-40278646 GCA_963585895.1 Sepioteuthis lessoniana
ATTGATTTACCTATATATTCATTATATTGTTTTGCTTATTTTGACAATTTTATCTATATTATTTATTTATCTTATTCATATATTTCAATTCTTTTATATTCTTTCTTTTTCATTTTATTAATTCTTCAGTGGTCTAGAGGGTAGAGTGTTCGACAATGGTTGGGGAGATTGGCGTTCAATCCCAGGTCGTGTTATACCAAAGACTTTAAAAATGGTACTTGATTCCTTCTTGTTTAACACTCAGCAATATAAGGTATTTATCAAGGGTATAGTGGAGCAATCCTGGGAAAGGAGTAACGCCCTCCCTTACAACTTAGTGTAGTAGCAACTGAAAAGGGAGCCTTTTGGTCGCCCTCGACTACGGTCACCAACTTTACTTACTTATTTTATTTTCGTTTGATTTGGTTTCTTTGTTTATTGGCATATCAACCTTCGTGGGTTATTTAATGCCAAAGCCATCCTTGTAGAAGAAAAAACTAGTTGATTGGGTAATTCGGTTTTATGGAATATCAGCCTTGTAGATTATTTAATGCCAAATCCTCTTTATACATAAATTAAATTAGTAATTTTCAAACATGTTGTTGATTGATCCTAATCTTTCGCAAATCTTTAAATGGATTCAAGTATTTCAATCTAACACAAATAATTCTATTGGCAATTAATCACTTGTTTGTACATCGTTAAATGGTTTCAGTTCTCGCTGTCTAATATTAATAAGTCTATTCAACATTAATTATTTGTTTACTGACATTGAAGTGGTTACAAGTATTGCTATTTAACACTGATTTTACTCTTATTCTAATTAAAATAGTTCAGTTGGCTGCAGCAGTAGAATACACTGACTGCATCTCTGCAGAGGGGTAAGACCTGTCACCACCAATAAGTATCCTGGATATCACATTAAACAATCTTATGGTGAGGCTCCAGTAATGTTGGAACTTTATTGTCATCGTTTCCAGGTCCACTCTGGCCTGGAGTGGTAGCACCTGAAACAGTTTTATCTATGGGTCAAATAGAATTGTTTGATGTTTAAACTGGTAACAAACAAGAGATTTGCGATAAATCAAATTGATAAAAATAGAACTGTTCGGTCATTCAACTGTGAGTAAACAAATGACTGATGTTTAAAGGAATTGTTAGTGATACATAACAATACTTGGGACCATTTAACTTTGTTGACTTATGTTAAATTAAATTATTAGAAATATAACTGTTTGAACATTTAACTATGTTTATCTAAAATTGTGTTTACAAATCTTGTATTAAGTATATATTCAAAAACAGGATTTGGCATTAAATATCCGACAAAAAAGCAAACCAAACAAAACTAAAAACTAATAAACACAAATCATTTCTTTGCAAAAAGTCAGATTTGGTTGGGTTGAATTTTATGGCATATCAACCCTTGTAGGTAAATTAATGCCAAATCCTCGTTATACATATATGTATATTAAATATATATGATTCGGCTTCGTTGTATTTTATGGCATATCAACCCTTGTAGGCTATTTATTGCCAAATCCTCTTTACACATATATATCAAATATGTATAATTTGTTTTTGTTGGGTTTTATGGCATATCAATGATTGTAGGTAATTTAATGCCAAATCCTTTTTATACTTACATATCAAATACAAATGATTTGTAAACACATTTTGATGATTACTTTTTAAATGAGCCTGTGCACTTTTTCCATATTGTTAAAATGTTTCAATTTTTCAGTTGGCTGGGGCTGTAGAATACACTGACTAAACCTCTGTAGAAGGGTAAGACCGCTCCCCTCAACGAGTGTCCTGGATATGACACTAAACAGTCAGATGATGAGGTCCCAGTTATGCTGGGGCCTTGGGGAATACGGAGCACCCCTTCATTGCCTTTGCTCCCAGGTCCACTCTGGTTCGGCATGGTAGCACCTAATAGGGCCCTATCTATGGGTTAAGCAGAACTAACGGCATACTTATGCTAAACTGAATTGTTTGATTAAACTAAATAGCTTGAAATAGAAATGTTTTTGATAATTAAACCGTTCGCCAATGGCCCGGGAGACCTGGGTTCAATCCCGGGTCGAGTCATACCAAAGACTTTAAAAATGGTACTTGATACCACCTTGCTTAACACTCAGCATTATAAGGTACGGTTCAAGGGTAAAGTGGAGCAATCCTGGGAATGGAGTAGCGCCCTCCCCTACACCTTGGTGTAGTAGCTATCGAAAAGGGAGCCTTCGGGTCACCCTCGACTATGGTCGCTAACTTTACTTACTTAGGTATCCAGGGAAGGAGTAGCGCCCTCCCCTACACCTTGGTGTAGTAGCTATCGAAAAGGGAGCCTTCGGGTTACCCTCGACTATGGTCGCCAACTTTACTTACTTTACTTACATTTAAACTGCCTGCTTATACTAAACTGAATTATTTGAAATAGAACTGTTTTTTGACATTGAAATTGTATTTACACTAAACTGAATTGTTTAACATAGAACTGTTTTGACATTTAACTGTGTGTAAACAAAATCTGTACTTATAATAAACTGAATAAGCTGAATTAGAACTGCTTGGCTAAACTGAATAGCTCGAAATAGAAATGTTTTTCACAATTAAACTGTACTTACATTTAAACTGTGTGCTTATGCTCAACTGAATTATTTGAAATTGAACTATTTTTGACATTGAAACTGTACTGACACTAAACTGCTTGAATAGTTTGAAATAGAAGTGTTTTTGACAATTAAACTGTGTAGTCATGCTAAACTGAATTTTTTTTAAATAGAACTGATTATTTACATGAAAATGGCTTTGGCATTAAATAACCTACAAGGGTTGATATGCCATAAAACCTTACGAACCAAACCTAAATTGTTTCAAGTATTACTGTATAACAGTCACAGTTTAACATCAGTCATTTCTTGCACTCTAGGTTAGAGTTAATTTCATTTTTAAATGGGTTAAAAGTAATTTGTTTGTACACTAGTATTACTTTTGTTCCTACACAGTTAAATGGTTTCAATTATTGCTATCAAACACTAATAATTCTTTTCAAAATTAATCATCTGTTTGCAAACAGTGAAGTGGTTACAAGTAAATTCAACTCTAATAATTCTATTTAACATTATTCATTCATATGCACAAAATTAGATAGTTCCAACAATGGTTATGTCTCACCATGAAGGGTACTCATATACCCCAAAAGGTCAAGATCGCTATTAGATTAATTAATGTCATACCTACAACATTCGTTAAGGGGTGGTCTTACCCCTCTGAACAGATGTGGTGTATTGTAGGGCTCTAGCTGACTGGTCTAAAAAGACAGTAGTGATATTATTTAATCCATAGCTTTAAGATAAGAGGCTTATTATCATTCACAAGGATATTAATCTGAAAGGGAATCTAATCTAACAACTGGATTTTTTTTCATACCATTATTTTTTCATTTTATTTGTTTATTTAACCCTTTCATTTATTTATTTTATTTTATTCTATTTATTTATATTTTTTACATATTTTATTTATTCATTTTACCGATTCATTTCATTTTATATTATTTTATCTTTTGGCCATCATCAGCGGCGAGTATATGACAAAAGTAAGGTAACATCAATGATGATGGCCCAAGATTGGGCAGAAAGTCCTTGGGAAACAATTAATTTTAGAAGGTTTATCAACCAATTCCCGCTGGATATCATAAAACCAATATGGCAACTTGAAAGGATTAACAAAAAAAATATGTAGACAAAAAATGTCTACTTTGATCAAGCAAATATATATATATATAGTCATCCACAGACAGACCTGTTTCATTCTATCAGAACTCATCAGCATGGCAAGAAATACTAGCTTCCCATAGCTGGGATCGAAATCCAGTTGACTCAAATGCCAATCTAAGACTCTACCCGTCAGCCACGACGAACCAGTAGCAGTGAAGTAAATTTTAAATGTAAAAGTAAATTATATATATATATATATATATGTGTGTGTGTGTGTGTGTGTGTGTGTGTGTGTGTGTATTTATTTATCTGTTTGATTTATGTATTTATTTATCTATTCATCAAATGCAAAATATTCCATCACCCTGGCCTGCCCCCACCAACCTACTGTCAAAACATGTTTCCCTGTGTCTACATGTTTTTTTTTTGCATTTTTTAAAGCTTAGTCAGCTTCTAAAACTGGCTTGATTACAAGCTCTGGAAAGGATTAAATTTCACAATAGCCCATAACAATTTTAAGGGTGTGTGTGTGTGTGTGTGTGTGTGTGCGTGTGTGTGTGTGTGTGTGTGTGTGTGTGTGTGTGTGTGTGTGTGTGTGTGTGTGTGTGTGTGTGTGTGTTTATTGTTTGTTTGTTTTTTCTTTTTTTTTAATAAAAAATAAATCAATAAAAATATCTCGTCTCGTCTTCCATACATTTTCTCGGTCAACTCACTATTTCTCTTTGTCGTGAACTGATATCTGATTTCTGTTTTCGCTCTGATGAATTCACGCTGATAAAATGACCGCTGGTCTTTTCTCCTAAAGGCTTCTTCATGCCAATAAAAGGTTTATCTATGTTATTAGAGCTGTGGTCAGGAAAGTGAGGAACAGATTTTTTATTTATATCGAGCGGACAAGCTATCTCATTATTCATCGCTTCTCGTGGGCGAAGTAAATCGTTCAACATACAGAATGGATAGAAGGTCTCCAGAGATATCTCATCTTTCAGGGATAATATGGTTCTATAGAATTCATAGGGTGTAGAAAATATTTCCAATTTATGTTCCGCCCACTAAAATAAATTTCTGTGTGTTATGGTGAACATTTTGGTAGAGAACAAGAAACAAGTTGATTGATATATATATATACATATATATATGGGGGGTGTATTTGATTAAACATTATAGACATTTTTTGTCAACATAATTTTTTATTAATCCTTTCGAGTTGCCGTATCGATTTTATGATATCCGGCGGGAATTGGTTCATAAACCTTCCATAATTAATTGTTTTCCAAGTACTTTCTGCCCAATATTGGGCCATCATCCGGGGATTATGAATTGTAAAAGTGATGTAACCTTTACACACACACACACACACACACACACACACACACACACACACACACACACACACACACACACACATATATATATATATATATATATATATATATTTACTAATCTAATATCTACCAGTATTCACGGTACCAGAAAAAAAAAAAAACCCTGTCAGGAACAAGAGATAAAAGTATCTTGAATCACCGCCCAGGGGAAAAAGAAAAAAATTATGGGTCAAAAAAAAAAAGAAAAGGCCAACCTCGTCCGATACGCAGTCAGTGGTCAAAAGAAAACCAAAAACCCTCCGCGAATCCTGCAATGCTACAATTACCTAAGTGCTCAACACATTTGGAGCCAATTATAAAATTAACCTAAATCGCAAGTCGAAAATCTTCTAATAAAGGTTAATTATATATATATATATATATTCTATTTATATACTTAAACGGAATTATCCAATTTGAGTGTTTAATATAAAGTTCATACATGTGCAAAAATAAAGATTAAAAAATTACCCACAGTTAGCAGTTAAAAGAAGAGAATTTTTAAAATCCCATCTGAAGATCCTGGCAAATGGATGAAATAAATTTACAATGGAATATACTAATTGATTTTCCTGTTTATATATATATATATGTTTATATATATGTTTTCTTTATATATATATATAAGAGAGAGAGAAAGAGACTTGAAGACTCACAGGCTTCTGGTTGATGTATTTGATACATGTTTTGCCCGTCAATTATTTGTATGCGATATTATTTTAAAAAAAACCAGAGCTCATTTGTTTGCGCATTGTTAAGTGGTTTCAAGTGTAAAAAAGGATTAAATTGTTCTAGTTGAACCATTGATGTATTTTAGACAAACGTATGGTTTCAAGAAACAACGGACGAGAGGATTGGATTTAATTTCGTTTATTCAAATGAATAGAAGTCGGTAGATTAGAAAAGATACAGACTCTCTTTTTTCACTGGGTAAGGGTCAGGATGTTAGTGAGTGTAAGTTGTTCTGGGTTGGCTGGTTGGCTTGTTTGCGTGCAGTACAGTGGTGTGATGAGAGTTGGTAGGCTATGAGCGGTCTAGGTATTGTGGTGAAAATACCGGAGACTTGGTTGTTTACTATGTCGATAGTGCTATAGGTTGGTAGGGCGTCAGCGATCTTTGATGTTGTACGAAATGTGACGAGTGACGATTCTCTCTTATAAAAGTCTCAGGACTAACTTTGTAACATTTGTTGACTGTTTTAAAGCCATGTCTGCGATCGAATCGGCTTTGAAAAGCTTTTGGGGGAAAGTTCACGCAAGTTGAAAAAAGACCTTTTTTTAATTGTGAATTTATTTTTATATTTCCACCGGATGGATGCGTGGAGTCTACCTGCGCAGCAACGAGTTTTATTTATTTTATTATGAGCCATCGTTCAGACAACATCCGGTTAGTGTTAACCATCGTAAATTTATATTCCCACTATCAACACTATCACTAAACAGAAGTTATCATAGGGTTTTTTTAAATTTAAATAGGACCCTCCGTATTTGTTCCCCTAAATATCTAAATGATGAATTTAATTAGATAGAAAATTGCGTTCTAAACTTTCTTTACCTCAAACATTTTATACACTTTGCTAAATCTAAAGCTCTTTAAAATTTACAATTGAAATCGACCTCGAAGTACTCTTAATACAACCTCTGATAAAATTAGAATCCCCTTACGCTCATTATTTATCTAATTCTTCCACTAACATTATTGGAAATGACTTAAATAAACTTGCCATTAAAACTATCCCCTTATCTTCTAAAACTATCCGCACTTTACAACACTCGAGTCTTCGATTGCCCAGTCGGCTGGGGCTGTAGAATACACCGATTGCTTCTCTGCAGAGGGGTAAGACCCCCCCCCCCCCAACGAGCGTCCTGGATATTACACTAAACAATCTGATGGTGAGGTTACAGCAATGCTAGAGCTTTGGGGAATGCGGAATACCCTCTTCATTGCCATCGCTCCCAGGTCCACTCTGGCCCGGAGTGGTAGTACCTGATAAGGGTCCTATCTATGGGTTAAATAGAATTAACTGCATACTTAAAAATGAATAGTTTGAGTAAATTGAATAACTTGAAATAGAAATGTTTTTGACAATTAAACCGTACTTACATTTAAACTGTGTGCTTATGCTTAACTGAATTATTTCAAATAGAACTGTTTTTCGACATTGAAATTGTATTTACACTTAACTGAATTGTAACATATAACAGCTTGAATAGCTTGAAATAGAAATATTTTTTGACAATTAAACTGTGTACTTACGCTAAACTGAGTTGTTTTAAACAGAACAGATCATTTACATGAAAATGGATTTGGCTTTAAATAACCTACAAAGGTTGATATGCCATAAGACCCAACAAACCAAACCAAACCATCGAGTCCTCGACACGATATAATTTCTGACACCTGCGTTTACCGTAGTCCGTGCAAAGTTGAAGTATATAGGCGAAACTTCGAGAAATGTCAAAAACGGTATATACGAACATAGAAGAGATATTAGTGTAGGTAATCTTAATAATACACATCTTCAACGCATATCTAAAACTGGCCACCACTTCGATTTTAATGCAGCTAAAATGTTAGCCTATATCCATAACGAAAGATTGAGACAAATTTTTGCAACCGGTGCAATTTCGCTTTGCCTATCTGTTAATAATCATCCGGGCTTATTCAGTGTATCACGTTTTCTTTGAAAATTGGTCTGAAACAACTACAGTATATTCAATCTTTATCTGATTATTTTTCATACATATTTTTCACACTTTTCCTCCCATTAAATAACGCCCACATATGTCCTATTCACCGTATTATATGTTTGATCTCACGTTCCTCTTTTTAATTCCTTTTCGTTGGTAGATATATTTCCGAGCTACTATATCCCGAAACTTTCATTCACAGTGCCAAATCAAAAGCCATGAATATCCACAAACATACATCCCACAATATGAATGAAAATAAACCTAACTTAAATACTAACCCTATAATCATCATCATCATCATATCGTGCTGGTAGCGCGGATATCCCTGACCCTCTCTCGCCACTCCTCCCTATCGTTCATCGCCCTAGGTAGGTCTTCAGGACAACATCCTGTATCCTCACATAGCTGCTGAATGTACGTTCGAGCTGGTCGTCCTGCTTTTGCGCGGCCATGTGTGGGGATCCATAAGAGTACATCTCTTATGAGTTCATATCTGCTTCTCCAGCAGTGTCCTGCATGTCTGGTTCGTCTAACTTGAATAGTTTTCGTGATAGGGGGCAGGTGGCCATACAGTTGGTGTCTTGTGGGGTGTTGCTGCCAGGACTTGTTCAGGATTGCACGCAGCATTCTTGTGTAATTGCCATCTAGTTTCTTTTCCAGCCGTTTTGTTAGCGTCCATGTAGTGCATCCATATAGCAGTATCGATGTGACCGATGCCTGGAAGAAACTGCGTTTCATTTTATCGGTTAGGTCTGATTTCCATATAATCGATAGCCTATTGATAGCTGTCCATGCTTTCGTTAGCCTCGTTTCGATGTCCTTTTCGGTTGATTCGACGCTGCTTCCTAGGTACGTGAATTTGTCTACTAGTTTAAGTGGGGTTCCTTCTAGAGTGGAGATGTCCCCCGTTTGGTTATAGCACATATATTCCGTTCCTAGCCGAAAAAAACTTAAATCACTTAGGCATAAAAACCACTACCCACACAACAAAAACATGGATTCCCTATCCAACAGAGGTGTTTACAAAATCCACTACCAAAATTGCAATAAATTTTACATAGGAAAAATAAGCAGAAATTTAAACAAAAGAAACTACCAAAATAAAAAAGACTTTAAATCTAGTAACACAACAAACACTTTAGTTTCTTATAACATTTTAACTTACCACACTTTTGACTTTCAAAATTTTGCCATATTTGCCTTCATTCATGACAAAAATAAAATAAGTTATTTGTCTCTGCGTCCCACCAGACAGGACATGACACAAGGTCAATGACCCGAAGGTCGGATTAAAGTGGGGATTACGGAAGGGAAGGCCGGGCTCAAGCCGAGGCTTAAACACAGCCGGACTTTGCTGGTCATCGGCTCAGCTAGTGCAATGAGAGCCTGATGAGCCTAGATAGACTTGGACCCAAACGTGGGTCCTGACACAGATGCCTGTTCATAGATGGAACTGGACAACGAGGTCCAGTGGTATTTTTGCTGGTCAATTTAAGAAGAATAATTGAAGCATGTTCCGACAAGGGTTGTTTTTTCAAAATTTCACCATCTATAGGTAAAATAATATAAGAATTCAAAATTCCCACTCAAGATGAACTCCCCTTTCTCTAAATATTCAAAGCAATAAAACGTCACAAATCCATTTCTCAAACCTCAAAATGTCATTTACTTTTTTTAAAAATTCCATCACATGACATGATGCAATTTGAACATATCAACCAGTATTAGTCCATTTTTTCACATAGCAAGATCTACAAGCCCTGATGAAGACTTCTAATCGAATCAAAATTTATCTATCATAAATATTTCTCATACTAAAATAATTTTGATAAAACACTTTTGGATTCAAAAAATGATTGAAGTCAAAGCACATTGGCAAATAAACAAATTGTTGAACATATTTTTCTTCTATTTTACCTTTTCTACGTACATATGTGTATATGTATGCATTTATGTATGTATATTTATGTGTGTGTGTGTTTATATATATATATATATATATATATATATATATATATAGGGTGTACAGAGACATCAGTACAATCACATTTTAATCATCACGTGATGCAATTTGAACATATCAAGCAGTATTAATCCGTTTTTTCACATATCAAGATCTGCAAGCCCTGATAAAGACTTCTAATTGAATCAAAATTTATTTATCATAAATATTTCTCATACTTATATTTACCAACCCTACCCTTCGGGCAGGGTTAGGAAGCAACATTCCACAAAGCAGCAGCTATACAGCCACTTCCCTCCCATCTCTAAAACCATCCAAGTATCACGAAAAAGACATGCTGGTGAAGAAAGAACGAATTCATAGACAACATGTTCCTGTGGACCCCTTCACACCGACGTGGAAGTGTTGGATGACAAGCTAGAACCTATCTACAGCTGCTCTGTGCACACACAGGATGTTGCCCGAAGGACCTGCAAGAAGCGATGGACGATAGAGATGAGTGACAAGAGAGAGGACCAGGGTGATCCATGCTTGTGGTACAACATGATGATATATATATATATATAGAAGATAGAAGATATGTATATATATATATATATATATATATAAAGATAGAAGAACTTCAAATAAAAAAGAAATTGCTGGAAAAGGGTGTCGATACTATTAAAGGACTTGGTATAACACTTTTAAATAGTAGAATTATCATATTTACCAACCCCTCTGCTCGGGCAGGATATGACACAAGGTCAATTTTTAAGCGGAGTTTAACAGGTTTGAATTCAGAGTTTTCCTTCTCGTAGACTAGTTGCTTCACGAAGGCTGAAGAACCTAGTCTGCCCTACTATTTACCTATAGCTGGAGGGAGAATAATTGGATTCATACCTTTCCCAAGGGTATTAGTGCTATGTGAAATGCAATCAGTCTCGTCCAGAATTTGAAGTCGTGTCGCCGTGTCCATTTCCTACGACGATAACCATTACACCACGGGCACCTCCATTATTTCTCATACTAAAATACTTTTCATTAAACACTTTTGCATTCAAGGAAAGATTGAAGTCAAAACGCGTCAAACCATCAAACATATCTTTCTTCCGGTTTATCTTTTTCTATGTATATATTCATCTGTTTATTATATATATATATATATATATATATATATATATATATATATATTCATCTGTTTATTTATTAATTTATGCAAATTCCGTGATTTGAAACTTCATCCACCTCTCTCCCCACCTGATACTGTATTTCTTCTTTTTAATTCACATACGGTTTTTTTTTTTTCAGGTATTTAACCGTGGTACGTCCGAACGTACCTACTTTCGGTACTTATGCATCTGTTACCGCAAAAAAGCCGAACTTTCCCGTGCGTTTCCGGAAAGAATCGGAATATGCCTAGCTAATCAAATTTAAGATGAAATAATTCAATCAATTTATTTACTAAGTTGCAAATGTTGTATTTTGACCTTCAACCCGGCCAAACTTGCCATTCCAAGGTGATGCACCGGAAGGAAGTGACACATTCCAATGGCAGTTATGAGAGGAAATCGCGTAGGCGTGCTTGGCTGATGAAATGGGACAAGGTAAAAAATCCAATGATACCCTCATAGACTGATACACCGGAAGAGAGTGACCTCTGAACTGCATGACAGTTATTTCTGCTTGATGACGATCAAACATGCCATTACAAGGATTGAGTGGGCGATTGAGTGGACGTGGAACTATTATATAACTCTGTCAAGACAATTAGAGACAGTTGGAGTTCTAGACGAGATGTGGTAGGGAAAGCCACGCCAGGCCGAAGTGGCCCTTGGAGCCCCTGATGAGAAGTTGCAGACAAGATGTGGTAAGGAAAGCCGCATCCGCCCGAAGGGGTCCTCGGGACCTCCAATGGAGTTTTGGAGACCAGTTGGTGGTAAGATGCAGTAAAGAAAGCCATCATCCAACAAAGAGCTGAGCCCCTGGGCCTCCAGTTGAGCAGCCCTGGAGAACGAGAAAGACACAACGCTGACGGCCATAAGAGTGGGGGTCAATATATTGCAGTTATGTTCGGTGTCCAGCTCCCTCTCACACGAAAACCTTGAATAACCTTTTCGAACCCTTACAATAAAATGAAAGGTATATATTTTTCTAAAGAAGTCTTCGCTCCTCCTTTATCATTGTGTCATTGTGATTCATTCTGCATAATTTTGCATATGACTATATAACACAAACAAGTGTAAACATGAATTTATCGCAGCTAAGCGAAAATCTACAATGTGCAAAAATGATGATCCAATTCTGCCAAGAAAAAAACCTTATTGGTAAAATTAAAAGTTGCCGGGCATGTGAGCATCATTGCCACCTAAAAAAAAAAAAAAAATTAGGAATAGTTATGTATGGAGATGCCGTAACACCAAATGCAGGGCCTGGATTATAATTAAATTATTAGGTGAAAGTACAGAATAGTTACAAAACACCCCCCCATGGTAAGAATGGATTTCTAAATTAACACGTTTTCACTTTTGCACGGTGCAATAAGTGCATAAATACGAAAAAAATTATTCAAAAAGACAAAAAAAAATGATACACAACCCCCTAAAAAAAAGATAAAATAAAAATTAAAACTATTTTTTTCATATTGAAAATTACCATACATTGACTGTTGATTAATTCTTTTTCTCCTGAAAAGGTTGGTAACATTATCCATCAAAAATTGTCTTTTCTTTCTTTTTTTTTTTTTTTTTTTGGTCTTCATGTGTTTTGTCAACAAATTGGTTGACTTATTTTATCGTCTGCTTGCTTAAATTTCGTTCCAGAATATTCCGATTCTTTCTGTTATCGGCCCGGAAACGCTCAGAAAAGTTCGGCTTTTTTTGCGGTAACATAGTTGCATAAGTACACTACTTTCTTCCTCTTTTCCTTCGTTCTTCTTTATCTTTCCTCTCCTTCTCCTCTCTCATCTCTTCCTTTCTCTCAGTTCGCTGTTATTTTCTTCTTCTTCTTCTTCTTCTTCTTCTTCGTTCTATTTGTTTTACAACATTGCCTTACTCAGTCACATGATATTTTTGAAATATGAACACTGATCTATTGATCAGATAGTTAATGCCCCACGTTTCTTTGTATATATAATATCCTCCCCTGTTTTCTATTTCGTTAAGCATCCATTGGGGATCTAACGACACTTCCTAACACCTTTTCTAAACCCTGATGATGGTTTATTGAAACTGAAACGTTATAACGTCGCCTTTCTTTCATATTAAATTATTCACTTTTGATCTCTTTGTTTTCCTAATTTTCTCCACACACACACACACACACATACACACACACAAACGCACATATATATGTGTGTGTGTGTGTGTAGAGAGAGAGAGAGAGGGTGTCTCAATAAACATTGGACCCTGTGACTGCTAGTAACTCTACTAATAATACTGTTGTGTTTTTTTTTGTTTCAGATTTGAAAATAGTGTACAATAAGCAACTATTAATTCTTGATCACAATGTCTTGGATAAGAAATAAAAATGTTTTGCGTCACTTCTTATTTGGAGAAAAGAATCATTCAAAATTGTATCAAAATAGATGCAACCCATTAATATGATGATGATGATCATCATCATCATCATGTCATCCCGCAAGCACGGATATCCCTATCCCTCTCTCGCCATTTTTCCCTATCCTTCATCGCCTCTGGCAGTTCTTTAGGGCTACATCCTGTATCCTCACATAGCTGCTGAATGTATGTTTGAGCTGGCCGTCCTGCTTTTGCCCGGCCATATGTGAGGGTCCACAGGAGTACATCACTTATGAGGTCATCCCTGCTTCTCCAACAGTGTCATGATAATGATCTATTACTGAGACAAGAAACTCGAAAAAAAACTGCATTTTCTTGAAGCCGATATAATACACATTAAAAAACGTTAATCTGATTTTTCTAACTCAAAGGATGAATTTTTTACCGGACGTGTTCCGAATGTGTGCCATTGTGCTCGTCTCTTTAATAAATCAACATCATATTAGTGGGTTGCATCTATTTTGAAACACCCTGTATATCTAAATTCGTTTAAAAGAGAAAATTCTGCATACGCGTAGAATTTTCTCTTTTAAACGATTTTGATTGAATAAGACAAACTCTTCGTGTCTACCTATTTTATCTTTGATCCGTTCAAGTTATTCTATGAGTCGCTTGACATTTTAAATGGTGTGAAGGCACCGTCTTTTTCCAAAGTACTTTCGGCTCCTACTGAAGCCATACACTGGAAAGCGACTAATTAAATGATAAATACAAAGACGAATCATACACATTTATATAAAGAGTAGAAGAGAGGAGACGTTGGAGAGGAATTTACGAAAGGAAAGAATACAGCTAAAAGTAACAGTGCGACACTGCGAGTCCAAGCCAGATTGATTTATTAATCGAAGAGAAAATTATTGAAATAGAAAAAGATTAAATATATCTCTGAAGGAAGAATCTGTACATTACAAAAGTAAGATAAATATATATATATATATATATATATATATATATATATACAAATTTTGTTGAATATAATAGATATTTTCTGTCTACATATTTTCTTGTTGATCCTTTCATATTGCCATATTGTTCTTCTTCTTACAAAGTAGTAATCTACATACAAAAGTTACATCATTTTGTAATACATCCTCCCCTGATGATGGCCCAAAGTCAGGCAGAATGAACTTGGGAAATAAAAAATTATGGAAAATATATCAATCAATTCCCGCCGAATACTATAAAATCAATGCGGCAATAGATATATAGTCATCCACAGACAGACCGTTTCGTTCTATCAGAACTCTTCAGTGTGGCTAGGCACGCAGGACGCTCGAAGCCGGGATCGAAACCCGTCCAACTTTACCTTAGACTATGTTTCAGACCACTTGGCCACCAAGCGGACCACGTTGGCTAAGGGAATTTTAAGGTATTTTTATTTTTAGAAACAGCAACGGCAGCCTTTCTTTACATTTTTTTAATACCCTATCGGCTACCAGAGTGCTCAATTCTTTCGAAGAGCTTTGCATTACGCTAGCAGCGGCCGGCAATTCCTTCGCCAGAGAGCTCAACCCCCATGGGGGAGCATATATTGTCATCCACAGACAGACTGTTTCGTTCTATATATATATATATATATATATATATATATATATATATGTTTTAGATCAGTTTAATTGCCAATGAAGGAAGAATGTGTTGATTTTTTTTTTTCTTTTTTTTGTCTGTTTTTTAAGAAAAATAGTCCATGTGGAAGGATCTATGTGTTGGTTCTCTATAGTACAACAAATAAAAACATTGTCCTGCTTAACTTGTTTCATTAAAAATATACTTTGAAGATTTGAAAAAAATTTTGAAAGAAGAAAAAATCAGTATATATGCGGAAGGGGAAAGAGAAATATGAATTGCTGTTTTAGAAAGAAAAGATTAGGAAATACGGTGACGAAAATTGCGAATGGGGTTTCAAAATGAATGGAAAAAAGTATATGAATACTTTTGGAGGGAAAGAAGAATATCAAAAAGTACGATTCAATTGTCCTCAGCGCAATCGAAACGACACAGATATCTTTGTAACGAAAAGTCAAGGAAGACATCGATGAGTCATCGACCGATTTCTGATCATAATCCCAAATAAATGTCGTCGGTGGACAGGTCGGTAAGGGTCACGGTCGACTTAATAACACTCCGATGAGAACTAAACTGAAGTTCGCTAGTCTGGGAAATTATAAATTTTTTCCTAAATTCTAAGTACTTTTGAAAAAAAAATTTTCTTCGACTTGTTTTGAAAATCAATGTTTCGTATCGCCCTTATCAATTGACAGAAATAACCCCCAACTGAGAGAAGTGAAGACAGGTGAAATATCAAAGAGGTGAGAGGAAATATCTGGCTCTTCAGTAAGCAGAAGCCGATCACAGAACGTGGAAACGAGGCGAAGAAGAGGAATCAATCATTCGATTTTAAATTAGGAGGGAATTGATAGTATTAATATCGCCAAACCAACATCCTAAATTACATATAAACCGAGATTTTTTCTCCTAAAGATTGGTAGAAAGCGACTTCGAGACTCCTCACCGTTCCAAAAGAGCTTCCTGGGGCGACACTTTATACGAGACTATACCATAGGCCTTGTGCGAGTTAACCATAGACCTTTTAGTAGACGCCGAATACTAAGAATTTAATTAACAGTTAAATCATTGTCACATGACTTATTAGCCGCCGGAAAGAGACTATATACTAATGAAATTCATTGTTTGATTGCAAATCTCTGTCTTGTTCTTGTTGGCATCTCGATTTTTTCTTCTTAATCCTATTTACCAACCCCTCCGCTCGGGCAGGATATGACACAAGGTCAATTTTTAAGCAGAGTTTAACAGGTTTGAATTCAGAGTTTTCCTTCTCCTAGACTAGTTGCCTAACCAAGGCTGAAGAACCTAGTCTGTCCTACTATTTACCCATAGCTGGAGGGAGAATAATTGGATTCATACCTTTCCCAAGGGTATTAGTGCTATGTGAAATGCATTCAGCCTCGTTCAGGATTTGAACTCGTGTCGCCGTGTCCATTTCCTACGACGATAACCATAACATCATTAATAGTGCAGTCTTATTCGTCGACTATCAGATTGGCTTCTCCATTAGTCGTCAAGATCAACAGCGTGAATTCCAGCGATGCAGTCAATCAAGCGGAACTATCAGTGGATAAAAAGAGACGGCTGGTGCCCGTACAAGAGTAAGGATTGGCGGGAAAATTGCTATAAGTGTTTTAGAATTTGAAAGTGCATAGAAAATTATATTTTAGAAAGTAAAGGTACTTGGGGAAAATATGGCACCTTCCTAAATTCATTATAACCAAAAGTTAAACGACTCATACGAATTCTAGAACAGATGACAGAATAGGCAGAGAGGAAATTTCATCAAACATGGATGTAGGAATACCTTGTATTTTTTATAGTTGTATATTTTCACGCGTACACACTCTGGATGCCACTCAAGGTCAATTGTGAAACCGATTTTTCCTTCTACAGCAAGGTTGAAGAATCCAGTCTGCTCAACTATTCTATTGATAGCAGGAGGGGGAATAGTCCGACTCCTACCTTTCTCAAGGATATTACCGCTATGGGAAATGCAAAAAAAGCCTCTTCTAGGATTTGAACACGTGTCGCTGTGAATGTTACAATATTATACACAATGTGAAATGCACAAAGCTTCGCCCAGGATTTGAACTCGAGTCGTCGTGTCCATTTTCTATAACATTATCCATTACACTATGTGCGCCTCCATATATATGTGTGCGTAAGTGCGTTTGTGCGCACGTGATAGAAATTTTCTCACGCGCGTCTCTCTCTCTCTCTCTCTCTCTCTCTCTCTCTCTCTCTCTCTCTCTCTCTCTACGTGTGTATTGTTTTTTAGCCATTATTTATTTTCAATAACTTAACAAAGTACGCAAGACAAAATAATTTCATCATCATCATCATCATATCGTGCTGGCAGCACGGATATCCCTGACCCTCTCTCGCCACTCCTCCCTATCGTTCATCGCCCTAGGCAGGTCTTCAGGACAACAGCCTGTATCCTCACACAGCTGCTGAATGTACGTTCGTGCTGGTCGTCCTGCTTTTGCGCGGCCGTGTGTGGGGATCCATAAGAGTACATCTCTTATGAGTTCATCTCTGCTTCTCCAGCAATGTCCTGCATGTCTGGTTCGCCTAACTTGAATAGATTTCGTGATAGGGGGCAGGTGGCCGTACAGTTGGTGTCTCGTGGGGTGCCTCTGCCATGACTTGTTGAGGATTGCACGCAGCATTCTTGTGTAATTGCCATCTAGTTTCTTCTCGAGCCGTTTTGTTAGCGTCCATGTAGTGCATCCATATAGCAGTATCGATGTGACCGCTGCCTGGAAGAAACTGCGTTTCATTTTATCGGTTAGGTCTGATTTCCATATAGTCGATAGCCTATTGATAGCTGTCCATGCTTTCGTTAACCTCGTTTCGATGTCCTTTTCGGTTGATTCGACGCTGCTTCCTAGGTACGTGAATTTGTCTACTAGTTTAAGAGGGGTTCCTTCTAGAGTGGAGATGTCCCCCGTTTGGTTATAGCACATATATTCCGTTTTGTGTGCATTAACATGGAGGCCTATGCTTGCTGCTGCTCGTTCCAGGCTATGCAGAAGTGTTTCGGCTTGGTCAGGTGTATTTGCCAGTATCGCTATGTCATCGGCGTAGTCGGCGTCGGTAATTGTTGTTGCGGGATATCTTCTGCTTCTTTTCTTCGTCAGTTCGAAGCCATTCTCTTTGATTTTGTCAATCGATGTTCTAAGTACGTAGTCTAGACAAATGATAAAGAGATACGGAGCCAGCGTGTCCCCTTGTAGTACTCCTGCTACAATGTCGAAGTATTCTGTGTCTCCATCTGGTGATCGTACTTTTACTTTAGTGTTTCTATAGAGAATCGTTATTGCCGCTACGGTTTCTTTAGGTATGCCGTACGCTAGTAGGATTTGTTCCATCTTTCCTCTGTGAATGGAGTCGAAGGCCTTGGTAAAGTCGACAAATATTAATGTCGCTTGTAGGTTCTTTGCCCGTACACCTTCAAGGATTCTGCGGATGGTTAGTATTTGTGAGGTCGTAGATCTATTTCTTCGGAAGCCATTTTGGTTTTTTCTAAGTATGTTGTCGATTTTGGGTTCTATGCGGTTTCGTAGTAGGGCATTGTAGATTTTGGCAGCTATGGATGTAAGTGTTATGCCTCGGTAGTTTTTGGCTAATCCGAGGTCCCCCTTTTTAGGGAAGGGGAGTATGCATCCCTTCGTCCATCTATCTATCGGATTTTGATTGTATACTGCGTTGCAGTGTCGGAGCAGTATGTCGTCGAATTGTCTGGTCTTCCATACTTCCGGGGGAATTTCGTCCAGTCCTGCAGCTTTCCTATTTTTAATTTTTCTGAGAACCGAGTCGAGTTCTCCTTGTGTGAACGGTCCAAGTTTAATGTCTAATTGTTTGCTAATTATTCTGGTGATTGGTTCATGTGTTATTTTTGGTGGGTTTCCAAGTAAGTTTTCGAAGTGCTGTTTCCACAGTTTTATTCTTTCTTGTTGGTTTGCTGCTTTAAGTTTAGCTTTGGCTGTGCTCTTTCTTCTGCTCACTTCGTTTATTGTTTGCCAAGCAATTCTAGATTGTCTATCTTCTACCGAGTCTCTGATCTTATCTATCTGATTTTGAATGTATTCTGTCTGTTCCTTTATATATATGCCTGCTAATTGATTTTGTGCCGTTTTTAGTTTTAAGGCATTTGTGTTTGTTGGGTTTTTTCGATAGTTTTTGGAGGCTGTTTTCACTAGTGCACGTTTTTCTCTCACCGCTAAGGTTTCCCATGGGACTCTATATTTAGTTTTAATTTTTGTTGGAATGTATTTTGCTGCTGCCTCAAGGTGTGCATTGACGAAATTTTCGTATTCGTCGTTTGGTGTACTTTTTTCCGTCTTTTCTTGTAGTGTTTCGAATCTGTTTCTCAATTCTAATATGTATTTATCTCTGACATCTTTGTTGTTTAATAGGGCCCAGTCATAGTGTTTGGTGGTCACTGTTCGTTTGGTGTTTTTTCGTAGGCTTAACCGTATTTTCGCTGTGACTATTCGGTGATCGGTGGACACACCCTCAAAAGAGGAGTATGCCTCGCAATTCAATGCACTATTCTTCCATTTCTTGTTTATAAGGACGTAGTCTATCTGAGCTTTAGTATTGTTTGCGTACGTGTATGTCCATAGTTTGCCCTCTCTTTTTTGGTAGTTTGTATTGAGGCATGCTAATCTATTTTCTATCATGAAATCTGTTAGATGTTGCCCATTTCTATTTGACGTGTTGTGGAGGCTGTATTTGTTGTTTCCGTTTTTCCCGATTTGTGCATTCATGTCTCCGCCAATGACTAACATGTTGTGTTTCGGGATGCTACGCACTAATGAGGATAACTCATCGTAGAAGGTGACTATTTCATTTTCTTCACTAACATTGGTGGGGCTGTAGCATGAGACGATTGTTGCTCTGGGGTTTCCGTTAAATGTAGCTACCATCATCCTAGGTCGTATTTTCTCTATGCTATTAAGCGTTTTTAGTGCTCTAGGTCCTATAAGCAATCCTAACCCTCCTACTGCGGCGTTGACAGAGTTTTTCCATGCGGATACAGTGGCGAGCGACCATCCATTGCCAGTTTCGTGATATTTGATATCTTCTGTGTGCGTGTATCTGTGTTCTTGTATGCATATTATGTCTATTTTATGTTCTTCGGCCGATGCGATTAGCTCTGGGAGTTGTCCTATTCTATTTAAGGTTCTTACGTTAAATGTGGCTATTTGTAGTGTTTGCTTGCATTTTAGTAGTTTTGATTATAATGTCACATATATAAGAAAGAAAAGCAAGACGAAATTCCAAAAGTTTTACTCGGGTGTTTAAAAAGAGATCGAAATTTCTGCAGCTCCATCAAAATTTTTATCAATTAGCTTTCAGGTCATGAGAGTCAGACCAAAAATAAATGGCCAGACGATAGTAGGAATGATAAAATGTCCATTGATAGAAAAAATTATAGAAAAAAAATTACCGACATTATTACTTTCTTTTACGAGAAAGAAAGCATTGAAATGAAGAGAGGAATAGGGGTGGGAATTTTTGTCTGACATCGGATCAAGCATAACTTATGGGGTGGGGTGAAACAACCAGATGCTCTTGACAATATCCGTTCTGGGGTTTATATACGCAATATATTACGCATATCTAAAAATGTCAGGTATTACTTCATAAACTTTTTTTACCAAGTTTTCAAAATAGATAAGACGCGATTTTTTTCGAAACACATGATATATATATATATGTATGTGTGTGTGTGTATATTTGTGTTTAACAACGCTTCCACAAGGCCAGGATGGGACACAAGGTTAATTTTTAAGCGGAGTTTAATACGTTTGAATTGGGAGTTTTCCTTCTTCGAGACTAGTTGTCTAACCGAACCTGAAGAAATCATCCTACCCTACTATTTAATAGTAGCTTGAAGGAGAATAGTTGAATTTATACTTTTCCCAAGTACTCATTGAAATGCAAACAGTCTCGTCCTGGTTTTGAACTCATGTCGCAGAGTTCATTTCCCACGATGATAACCACAATGACCTATCCAATATATATATATATATATATATATATGTGGAAGTAAATAATGAAAATGAATCCGACAACATAGAGAAAAACTGAAGAACGAGGTAATCCAAAAAGAAGAATTTAATGTAAAAAAAATTCAACCTTAAAATTTTCCTGTTTTAATGATCCATCTTCAGGACGAGGAAGGATGATATCTACTGACGTTAAATCACCCATGGATTTTTCATGAAATACAAAAAAGGAGGAAATATTATATATACACAGAAAAGGGTAACCGTTTATTCATTAAATCAGTGTTCATATTTAAATATGTCACATGACTGTTTAAGACCATGATGTAGAACAAACAGAATCATCGAGAGAAATAATGAATCAAAAAGAGAAAGAAGAAAGAAGGATGGAAAGAAAAGAAAAGGACCTGTTCTTCAATGGTTATCATTGTACGAAAAAGGACTCGGTGACCCGATTTAACCTTCTGGATGTGACAGCATTTCACATTCAGTCAATACTCCTGAGAAAGATAAGAAATAGGGAAAGTCGCCAAGACATTGTGGCTAACGTGTTGGACTGTCACATCGTAGCAAGCGAGTTCGAACTCCAGTAGCGTTTTTAAGCTCACGTTTTGGAAAGGTATCAATCCCATAATACCCATCTGCTATGCGTTAAATAGTATCATTGCTGTTCTTCTACAGGGATGGGTTTGGCATTAGATAACCCACGAAATTTGATATGAACTTGAAATCAAAAACAAAGAAATGAAGAAAGATATAAATCCAACTAGTCTCTCTCCTGTTATGGGTAAATAATAGGACAGACTGGGTTCTTTTATCTTCTTACTAATCTAGAAGGAGGAAAACTCTGAATTCAGACTTGTTTAACTCGAGCAAAGGGGTCGGTAAATAGATGTACAGTATTTGATTGACGCCCTTTTTTTTACTAAAATATCTTTTAGAATTCCTCTGCGTCTTATATGCTTGATGTAGGTTTAAAATTCATGATAGTCGGCCGAAATTATCTACCTGGTAATTCCTATTAACTTTGAGTTTAGAGTAACTTCCTAATACCCATTGTCATTATTCCAAAGGCTATTATGAAGGTTAAAAGCGTTATCATTGATAATATTGATTATGTTAATTTGTTCACATTTAGGTAGGTGAGTTTATCTACCAGTTTCAGAGAGGTTCTGTCTAGTGTGGAAATGTCACCTGTTTGATTATAGCACATATATTCAGTTTTGTGTGCATTGACATGAAGGCCAATGCCTGCGACGGCTCGTTCTAAACTATGCAGTAGTGTTTCGGATTGGTTGGGTGTATCAACCGAAAAAGATATCGACACGCGGCTAATGAAGGCATGGACAGCTATCGATAAGCTATCGATCATATGGAAATCAGACCTAACCGATAAAATGAAACGTTTCTTCCAGGCAGCGGTCGTTTCGATACTGCTGTATGGATGCACTACTTGGACGCTAACTAAACGGCTGAAGAAGAAGCTAGACGGCAATTACACTAGAATGTTGTGAGTATTATTGAACAAGTCCTGGCGGCAACACCCAACAAGGCACCAACTATACGGGCACCTGCCTCCCATTACGAAAACTATCCAAGTTAGACGAACCAGACACGCAGGACACTGCTGGAGAAGCAGAGACGAGCTCATAAGTGATGTACTCCTATGGACCCCCACATATGACCGGGCAAAAGCAGGACGACCAGCTCGAACATACATACAGCAGCGATTTGAGGATACGGGATGTTGCCCTGAAGACCGGCCAGAAGCGATGAACAATAGGGATAAATGGCGAGAGAGGGTCAGAGATATCCGTGCTAGCGGCATGACATGATAATGATGATGATGATGATGATGATTTTTCCGGTGATTTCAATTCTGATATCTGAGAAGAATAAAAGCGATAAGCATAAAACATTAAAGATAGAATTTTGAGACTTTTTGACACGCGCCATTAAAATTTGAAGTTATTTTAACGAGTCTTGGTCATTTTATTACGTCATAAAATGATATCAAATTTTCTGAAATACACTACGTAAATTTCTTTTTATGTTGACATAGAATTAACTGCATTTAGTGATTGTCAATTTGTATATCTGTCTGATGATGACACCAAGATATATCAAAAGTATATATATATATATATATATATACTTTTGGATATATCTTGGCGTGATAATAAGACAGATATACAAGTTATATATACATATATACATACGTACATATGCATATATATATATATATATATATATAGACATATATGTATAAACATATATATTCATATTCGTCGTGCCTTCAACAAGTTTCCATACTTTTTTGTATGGGCATTTGAAATTGTAGACCCTTGAAAATTCAGTATCTTATTGCTATACATCTTATGGGATGACTGACCAATTTTTATGATTTCAGGTTCAAATGAACAGCTACAGCAGTAATTGGAATGCATCCTATTAAATCCTGATTGTCACTGCTGGTGAATTTCAAAAATGCAATCTGAACGTGGGGACACCTTAGAAGACCGGTATGCTATAAAATTCTGTTATAAACTTGGAAAAAATGCCACAGAAACGTATGGAATACTTCAGACTGCTTTTCCACCCTCTTGCATGAAACGAACATCAGTTTTTTAGTGGCATAAGAGATTCAAGGAAGGCAGGGAATCTGTGAGGGATGATGAGAGGTGTGGGAGGAGTAAGCAAGTCAATACACCTAAGTTGATTGGCCAGATGGTTAGTGTTAGGGTTACTATGTTGAGGTTTTAAGGGCGTTCAGGAAGAAATTCCGTCAGAAGAGGTCGGCACTTTTCAAATCGGGTCAGTGGCATTTCCACCAGGACAATGCACCAATCCACAACTCCATCCTTGTCACAGACTATTGGACAAAGATGGGTATCAAGACAGTTCCTCCCTATACTCCAGACCTTGTTCTCTGTGACCTTTGGTTATTCCCTAAGCTGAGAGGCCGTTGTTATGAGACAATTGAGTTAAATGAAAGAACCTGTGACGAAGATCATTGACACGCTCACACAAGAGGACTTCCATGGGGCCTTCCAGATGTTGTTGGAACGGTACAACAAGTGCACTGCAGCCGGAGGATATTACTTCGCAGGGGACTAGAGTTTCATGTGTATACTATCTCCATGTCCACAATCGCTTCAGATGTGCACACGGTAGCATAACAAGGTGTAAGAGGTGGTCATAAAGTTGTTACGAGCACAATGTGAGACAGTAAACCAGCAACCTGTTACAGCCAAGAAACCCAAAATTCAGGAAGGTGAATGTCCTGTGAGGAAACAAAATATCCCAATATGCAGGTACTGAATGGAGCTTGTAACTGTGGATCTCAAAACATCTCTACAATTTCCAGTTCACATTATTCCAACATAAAAGCGGCCAAACATTGTAGCGTGGTCTGATTCAAAGAAGAGTGTCCTCATAGAACTGACTGCCCCGTGGAAAGAAAACCGGGAAGAGGTACACGAGCGGAATAAAAAAACCAATACGAGATACTGCATGGAAAAGGGTTGAATATGCCATATAATTCCTATTGAGGTTGGTTGTCGCGGTTTTCAAGGACACTCAGTCAATACGTTTCTTTCAAAAATAGGAATTATTGGCCGCAGTTTGAAAGTTGCTTCAAATAATCTTCAGACCACGGCGTAACATGCATCAAGTTGGATTTGGTCGAAAGCGAAAAGTCTTCAGCATGACTGAAATGCACGCAGAACCACCATTCCCGTGTGATTATGTAACATCAAGAAACGGTTACTGTAAGCGCGTAATGACATCAACGGCCGAAAGTAAACACGTTTTTTAAAATCACAAACTACACTAAAAATTCATGTAATACATACTCCCCTGGTGATGGCCCAAGGTTGGGCAGAAAGTACTTGGGAAATAACTAATTATGGAAGGTTTATCAACCAATTCCCACCAAATATCATAAGATCAATACGGCAATTCGAAAGGATTAACAAAAAATATGTAGACTAAAAATGTCTATTATATTCAATCAAATGAAGAAACGCTGCCAAAATATGCACACACACACACACACACACACACACACACACACACATATATATATATATATATATATATATGTTGGGCATTCAATACGTTTCCAGACTTTTTTGTACAGGCATTTAAAATTGTCGTAGACTCTTGAAAATTCACTATGTTATTGCTATACCTCGTGTGAGATGACAGGCTAATTTTTATAAATTCTAGTTTCAAATGAACAACTACAGCAGGAATAGGAATACACTTTACTAAAGCCTGATTGTCACAGCAGGGGAATTTAAAAAACCAACCTGGACGTGAGGACACTTTAGAAGAACGATATGCAAAAAAATTCTGTTTTAAACTTGGAAAAAATGCCACGGAAACGTATGGAATGCTTCAGACTGTTTTTCCACCATCTTGCATGAATCGAGTATCAGTTTTTGAGTGATATAAGAGATTCAAAGAAGGCAGGGAGTCTGTGAGGGATGTTGAGAGGTGTGGGAGGAGTAAGGAAGTCAATACACCAGAGTTGATTGGCCAAAGGGTTAGGGTTAGGGTTACTATGTTGAGGTTTTAAGGGAGTTCAGGAGGCCAGCACTCTTCAAATCGGGTCAGTGGCATTTCCACCAGGACAATACACCAGTCCACATCCCTATCCTTGTCACAGACTGCTTTTGGACCATCTTGCATGAATCGAGCATCAGTTTTTGATTGGCATAAGAGATTCAAGGAAGGCAGAAGTTGTTGGAACGGTACAACAAGCGCATTGCAGCTAGAGGATATTACTTCGAAGGGGACTAGAGTTTCATCTGTGTACTATCAATAAAAGTGCCCATACAAAAATGGTCTGGAAACTTATTTAATGATCTTCGTATATACCTTTGCATATATATATATATATATATATATATTATCTTTTATTCATTTTTTTTAAATGAATAACTCTATCATTGTTTTTATCGTCTTCTGTTATATCCCTTAGAAACCTAACAAATTTCAAACATCAGTCCACGTGACAACAATATACTTTCAAAAATAAGAATGCTGAATATTCTAATATGAATCATTCTTTTCTTACACACTTTCTTTTCTCCAGTTATTTCATCCAACATCTATTGCTATTTTAACAACATTTTTCATAAATTTAAAGTCTCAAAGAAGGTTATTACAACCGAAACGTTGAACGTCGACTATCTTAATAAATTCATCAAATTTAATTTAGATTATTTTGTTTTTTCAACTTCTCATCATATATATATATAAATATGCACATGTACATTTGCGCACAGACATATATATGAATGTGTGAGTGCACTTGTGTACATGTATATGTATATATATACACAGACACACACATACATATATAAGTAAAGTTGGTGACCTTAGTCGTGGGTGACCCAAATACTCTATTTTCAATAGCTACTACTCCGAGGTGGAGGAGAGGGAGCTTCTCCATTCCCAAGATTGTTCCACTTTACCCTTCATCCTGACCTTATAAAGCTGAGTGTCAAGCAAGGCGGCATCAAGTACCATTTTTGAGTCATTGGTAAGAATCAACCTGGGATTGAGCCCCGGCCTCCCTGACCATATGCGATCAATCTACTCATTAAGCCAATGGCCCGGTATGTCTGCATATATTGATTCGTTGGTAATAAATCACTAAGCTATCTTTCAGATAAGATTTTTAATCAGCGCATGGAAAATGACTAAAATAGGCTTAGTTATTTACTAATATCGGTAAGTTGTTAAAATAGCATGAGTGATTTAATAACTTTAACTCATTCTAGTACGAGGCCCGAGTAAAAGAGCGCGTCGAGAATTATTCTCACCCAACCAAAAAATTAGTGAATGAAAAAAGAATTCAAATAGCATACCAAAGAAAGCGGCAAAAACTGAATTAGTGACTTATTAACTAAACTTAATTCTAACACAAGTCCTCTCGATTTTGTTTTATACTCTTCTTTTAACGTCATATAAACAGACTGTGATAGATAAGAACTGTTAGATAGATAGATAGATAGATAGATAGATAGATAGATAGATAGATAGATAGATATGTTGTATAGCCGTGATACGTATACATATACATGCGCAAACACAATCAACGATAATGACGAACGGACACACTTCTTTCGAAAGATACACCTCTCACACTGTATTCGAAAGGGTTGCGAAAGGGTTGTGTGTGAGAGGTGAATTGGAGACTGAACAGACTGCAACAATTTGACCCCGCTGTTCCTCTGAGTATAGCAGCACTTCTTTTCTCATTCTGCTGGGCTGCTCAACCGGGGGTCCTGAGGGCCCAAGCCCTCTACTGGGAGCTGGTTCTCACTGCCTCGAACTGCAACTCAAACTCCAACTAACTGAACCAGTCTGTGGCACAGGGTTATATAATTGTTTGACTTCTACCTGCTTCTTGTGGGCGTCGCATCTGCACCGAATTCAACCCGTCCACATGTGAAGGTGATATCTTCGACCGGATGCACCTGTTTCTCGATTGACGGCTTGGTCGAAGGTCAGTATGTTACTGATATGGACAGACTAAAACTGGTAGATAGATAAACAGACAGATAGATAGCTACGTATATATATATATATATATATATATATATATATATATATATATAAGCATAAACATTCACATAGATAGATAGATAAACATGAACCTTCATAAATAGATGGATAGATACAAAGAGAGAGAGGCGGGAAGATTGACAGGAACCGGCTAAGATAAATATGGACCGACTAAAATCGGTCGATAGATTGGTAGATAGAAGAATGTAAATATTCAGATACAGAGATACAGAGAGAGAGAGAGAGAGAGAGAGAGAGAGAGAGAGAGATTTACATAAACAAACCAAGATAGATAGATAGATGAACATGAACCTTTATAGATCGATAGATAAATAGATAGAGTGAAAGAGAGAGAGAGAGAAAGAAAGAGTGAGAGAGATTTACATGAACAAACTAAGATAGATAGATAGATAGATAGATAGATAAACATGAACCTTCGTAGATAGATAGATAGATAGGTAGATAGATAGATGGGAGATTGACAGGAACCGACTAAGATAAATATGAACCGACTAAAATCGGTCGATAGATAGGTAGATAGATGAACGTGAACATTCAGATAAATAGAGAGAGAGAAAGAGAGAGAGAGAGAGAGATTGACATGAACAAACTAAGATAGATAGATAGATATGGGCAGACTAAAATTGGTAGATACATAAACTTAGAAATAGGTTAGTAGATCCATGCATTCCCACAGAAACACTTATAAGAAGATTTCGGAGTGTTTGGATATCAATCTGAGGACAGTTCAAAGAATCTGAAAAGACCTGATTGAGTCCACTGGTGATTACGAGGTTATGAAAACTCGGAAACCTCATTCCCCGATTAGTTGCTGAGATCCAGGCTATGATTGACAGCTTTCCAAGCAATTCAATCAGGTGCATAACAAAGAACGCATAACTGTCTGGGTTTCTTATCAGACATGTAGAGCATGAAAACATTCAGTATTTCTCATACAAAACGAGAAAGGGCCAATGCTTTTTTTAATCTCAAGCCATAAAGGACGAGAGGAAAGACCGAGCTGCAAAGCTTTTTAAAAAACTCAAGCGGGGACTCTAACCAAACATGCTATTTTTTTTTTCAGATGAGAAAGAATTTCTGCCAAAATCAGATGTTGAACTCAAGGAACAATGGTTAGATATCTCTGTGACCATAAGAAGTTCTGATTTTGATAAAATACAAACATCCAGCTAAATCATGGTGTATTGGGTGGTCACGTGTTATAGTGACGTTATACTTTCATTCATCTTCCCACATGATTTCACACTCAACATCCATTGACCGACATAAAATGTGTGGAGGTTGTAAGAATAAATGTAGCTTTTTTTTACACTTTTCGTCAGTATGTCATGTTTCTTGATTATGTATTCTAGTATGTATATGAAATGTGTGTAGTTATAGTCTAAATGGACTTTGTTTTTCCTTACCGAAATATTCTGTGTTAGTTTTCCTTCGTTATACGTATGCATTATAGGAATAGGATGCTGGTAGTCCCAATGAATACCACACATCACCCAAAAATTCTTATCATAATAGAACGATATTTAGTAACGAAACTCTATCTTATCGGAACAACACAGTCTATAAAAAAAACCAACACTGTTTATGATATTAACAGTGTTTGTAATAGTTATAAAATGATCTTCAATGACAAACATTATCACATTAGAATGACACAGTCTATAAAAACTACGAGTAAAATAGGCGACCGTAATCGAGGGCGAGCAGAAGGCTCCGTTTTCACTAGCTACTACACCTATATGTCGAGGAGGGCGCTACTCCTTTCCCTGGATTGCTCCACTTTATCCTGGATATGTACCTTATATTGCAGAGTGTTAAGCAAGGAGATATCAAGTACAATTTTTAAAGTCTTTGGTATGACGCGACCTGGGATTGAACCCCAGTCTCCTGGACTATTGATGAACACTCAACCTACAAGACAATGAGTCGGTAGTTTATATTTCAGCGTCTCCTAGGTCATCATTTTGATAAGAAGCTCGATAATAATGTTTATAATTGTAATAAGGAAACACTATCTTATAGAAACGACAGAATCCATAAGAATTTTCATCATACAACGTATGAAAGCACGTGCGATACTCTATCCTCATCAGCCGCCAACCAGGGTGAGAACACAGTTTCGGTAGCTCAAAGCGGTACTGCCACTCCTGGCGCTACCAGAGTCGATAAGAATTTTTTATCATATTCATATTTACCAACCCCTCCGCTCGGGTAGGATATGACACAAGGTCAATTTTTAAGCGGAGTTTAACAGGTTTCAATTCAGAGTTTTGCTTCTCCTAGACTAGTTGCCTCACCCAGGCTGAAGAACCTAGTCTGCCCTACTATTTACCCATAGCTGGAGGGAGAATAATTGGATTCATATCTTTCCCAAGGGTAATAGTGCAATGTGAAATGCAATCAGTCTTGTCCAGGAATTGAACTCGTATCGACTTGTCCATATCCTGTGACGATAACTATTACACCACGGGCACCTCCACAGCGCCTCCTTGGTCATCATTTTGATAAGAAACTTGATAATAATGTTTATAATTGTAATAAGGAAACACTATCTTATAGAAACGACAGAATCCATAAGAATTTTCATCATACAACGTATGAAAGTACGTGCGATACTCTGTCCTCATCAGCCGCCAACTAGGGCGAGAACACAGTTTCGGTAGCTCAAAGCGGTACTGCCACTCCTGGCGCTACCAGACACATAAGAATATTTTCTCATATTAACAAAACAATTTATATAATAGAAAAGCCAAAGTTTTAATGATAGTAACGAAATATCTTTTAAAAGAGGCCTCAATTTATGATAGTGATGTCATATATTTTCTAATAATGATAAAACAGTATCTATATCCCCAACGTAACTGACTTCCGGTACTGTAGCCACAATTAACGACATGTGCGAAATAGACATATAATGTTCATAACGATAGAACATATAAAGAACATAGGAATCTCGAAATTCGAAAACACGTAACGACTTCTTGTTCAAGTACGAAACCTTTTTATTACTTTTGAGCTAAAGGTTTCGACACAAGGAGAGAGACACAATCTTTTTATGTTGGCTTCTTCATCTGACGCCTATCTCGTGCGGCACCCATGGTGCGCAAATTCGTCTCGCCTCAGCGAGCCCCAAAAGTCGAACCTCCTCGTTCGGGCTCTAGTTTTCAACTCTCTAACTTTCTTTCAATTCTCCACAAACCTCAGCGCGCTTCTGGTGCGTGACGTTACTCGCACTCCGTCAACCGTTTCGTCTCGGACTATTGTGACATCTCTGATTGACACCTTCGTCCGCCCGCGCGCGCCCACGTTAACACCTGCATCAATGTTTGCACCTAACTAACCTATGTGCTGAGCCGAAAGGTTCTCAGCCTAACTAAACCCAAAGGCATGAACCGAAATCCCTCGGCCATTTAGTTACATTCCTAATCGAAATAAAATAATGTTTATACAGACAACAAATTACTATGTAGTATTCATAAACTTTATGAATCCACTTTCTGATAAAAAAAAAACAACAAGAAAACAAACCAGATCAAAATAGATGACTCAGCGACAACAGGAAATATAACATATAATAGAAAAAGAAAAAACAATAGCATTATACAAGATGAGACATTTGGTTGGTGTTGGGTAAGTCCGGCTGGGATTTTAATGTTATCTTTTCATTTTTTTCTATTTTTTAAGATCTTTTTTGTCTGACCTGAAGTCAGTCTTTACTTATACGTACTGAGTGAGAAAAATAAAGATATTCATGAAAACATCAACATTGAAATCCAAAATAGCTCCGATAATGCTTTTTGGCGCCAAAACCCGCTAAATGCACACAATCACTTGTAATTAACTCGTGTCAAAGGAGATATAAATCTTTCTTCTCTTTTAGGAATAGGAAAGTACAAGCGTATGGTAGCATTTAATTAATTTATACACACATATATATATATATATATATATATATATATATATATATATATATATATATGTGTGTGTGTGTGTGTGTGTGTGTGTGTGATGAATCTTTCTTCAACGTTTTCCGTGAATGTTATCCGCGTAGCACTAGGACAATTAAGTACCGGACAATTCGATAGTGGACAATTCGATTCTGGAAATTTCCATACTAGGACAATACGGTACCGGACACTTTGATACCGGACAATTCGGTACTGGACAAATACGTGCTCGGTTAATTCAGTAGCGGAAAATTCTGTACTTGGGAAATTTGGGCCTGAAGTTTTCGGTACTGAGCAATAAGGTACAGGGACAATTCTGTACAAGGGCAATTTGGAACTAGACACTTGGGTACTGGACAATTTGGTTTGGTTTGGTTTTGTTTTATGGCATATCAACGGTTGTAGGTTATTTAAAATTAAATCCATTTTTATACATATAAGCAGTTCTATTTTAAACAATTCAGTTTAGAATAAGTAAACTTTTTCATTCTATTTAACCCATAGATAAGACCCTATCAGGTGCTACCCCTCCGAGCCATAGTGGATCTGGGAGCAATAGCAATGAAAGGGTACTCCGCCTTCCCCAAATCTCCCGTATTACTGTAGCCTCACCATCAGATTGTTTCGAGTCATATCCACGACACACGTTGGAGGTTTCTTACCCCTCTGCAGAGAAGCAGTCAGTGTATTCTACTGCCCCAGGGGATTGGGCAGGGACAATTCGGTAGTGGATCGCTACTCTGATCAGTATTTTTAGAAAAAGATTCTTAATGATAAACGATAAAAAAAGAAGAGGAGTGATAAAATTTGGTTTGTTAAAATGTTTTTAGAATATACAGGGTGGAACGATAAAATTTTCGCCCTAGAAAAGACGATATGATTCCATTTCCGTTTAATGAAAACCGGTCTTCTTTTTTTGTTGCAGACCATCTACTAGTTGACCAGTTCTGTTCAAATCTCAAGAGCGATAGGAGCCGTCTATCATATTTACCAACCCCTCCGCTCGGGTAGGATATGACACAAGGTCAATTTTTAAGCGGAGTTTAACAGGTTTGAATCCAGAGTTTTCCTTCTCCTAGACTAGTTGCCTCACCAAGGCTGAAGAACCTAGTCTGCCCTACTATTTACCCATAGCTGGAGGGAGAATAATTGGATTCATACCTTTCCCAAGGGTATTAGTGCAATGTGAAATGCAATCAGTCTCGTCCAGGATTTGAACTCGTGTCGTCGTGTCCATTTCCAACGACGATAACCATTACACTACAAGCACTTCTATCATGTCTGAAAGTGACACAATGTTCAACGAGCGAGATCGGAGATGCGCCGCTGTACAACTCTGCTCTCTAACGATCCAAGTTATGACAACAGGACCATTGACAGCACCCTCAAAATGCAAATCCGGACGGTTCAACGCTTGAGGGCACAGCTCAACGCATCGGACGACTACGGTTATGGTCTTTAGTGTAGTTTCAACTGAGGGCCACATCATGCCACCTCACATCTTCGAAGTCGGCTTGAAAGTAAACACCAAAGTGTACCAGGATGTGTTGAAGAGTGTGGTGATCCCCTGGTGCAATCAGGTGGCCAGAGGCAGACTTTGGGTGTGGCATTAGGAGTCGGCACCGGCCCACAAGTCCAAAGAGACCCAGACTTGGCTTCAGAAGGAATGCTACGACTTTGTACCCTTCTCTCACTGGCCCCCTCCTCCCCCGACCTGAACCCGCTGGACTACTTCGTTTGGTCATACGTCGAGAACATCCACAACATGACCTCCCACAACACAAAGAGTATTCGCCGAGCTTGCGCCGACGCTTGTGGAAAAGGAATGCTCCCAGTTCCGGATCCGTATCGAGGCGCCGATTGAGGCTGCTCTACTACATAATCAAGTTACCTGAACTGTTTTTTTCAATAAAAGTTTTAAATTAATGCTGTAGTGTTGTTTTCTTTAGGACGACAATTTTATCGTTTCACCCTATATCTCATAAATGGTTTTAGCTGATGGAGATGTCATATTTTTAGAAAAATGAATTTTTAATACAAGTTTAGCTTGTATTATTGCACATCGCAGTAAAATCAGTGTTAGAGCTATTTATTTTTAGAAATCCATTCTATATTGGATCATAATTCTATCCCAGACGTAAGATACTCTTAGATATGGAATAAACTTACTAAACAATTACTCGGAAATAAGCAATTTACTAATTTGAGCCCCGTCTAAAGAAATGAAGATTATATAGCTGAAAATATGAAATAACGTCACTAAACAATGTTTGCCTCAAATGCGTAGTTTACTTCTTAAGCCTTATTCAAATGCCCACCGAACTGTCTTCATAAAAAATTGTCCGATACTGAATTGTCTAGTACAGAATTTTTTTGGTTCCAAAAGTGTTCTAGAACCATATTATCCAGTACCGAATTGTACAGTGCCAAATTATCTGGTACCAAAGGTTTCAGTACTAAATTGTCCGGTGCCGAATTATTCTGTACCAAATTCTTCAGGATGGAATTGTCCGAGTATCAAATTTTCCCGTATCGAAATATCCACGTACTGTTTTGTACAGTTCCGAATTTTTCCGAACTGAATGGTCCATGTACCAAATAGTCCTGTAAAAAATTTTCCAAGAAACGTATTATCCAGTACTGGATTGTCCTGTACCAAATCGTTGGTACCGAATTGTCCTTGCCCTAAATAGTCCAGTGCTAAGTTATCCTAGTAACAAATTGTCCTAGTTCAAAATTTTCCAGTAACAAACTGGCTTAGTACCGTATTGTCCAGTAAAAAAATTGTCTTTATAACAAATTATCCAATACAGTATTGTCCAGTACCAACTTGTTCTTGTGCCAAATAATCCGGTGCCGAACTGTCCGAGTAACAAATTGACCGAGTACCGAATTGCCCAGTCTCCATTTGTCCCGTACAGATATGTCCTACTAGCACACTGTCAGATACCGATTTATTCTTGTGTTATATTTTCCAGTATCAAATTGTCCGAGTATCAAATTGTCCTTGTTCCAAATAGTCCGATGCCAAACTGTCCTAGCAACAAATTGTCCTAGAACCAAATTGTCCAGGAACAAACTGGTCTAGTACCATATTGTCCCGTAGACAATTGTCCAGTATCAAATTGTCCTAGTACCGAATCGTCCTTGTACCAAATAGAACGGTGCCGAACTCTCCTAATAGCAAATTATCCTTGTACAAAATTGTTCAGTATCCATTTGTCCAGCACAGAATTGTCCTACTACTGTACCATCGCCATGATATGGCTATTTGGGACATGTACATCGATTGTCCATAACTCATTTAGATAACATGTATACATAAAGAACATAGGAATCTCAAAATTTGAAAACCCGTAATGACTTCTTTGTTCAGGTACGAAAGCTTTTTATTACTTTTGAGTTTAAGGTTTCGACATAAGGAGAGAGACACAATCTTTTTATGCTGGCTTCTTCATCTGGCCCCTATCTCGTGCGGCACCCATGGCTCACAAATTCGTCTCGCCTCAGTGAGCCCCAAAATTCTAGTTTCAACTCCCTTAACTTTTCTTCGAAATCCCCAAAATACTCCACGCGCTTCCGGTGCGTGACGTCATTCACACTCCGTCACCCCGTTCCTCATCTCGGACTATTGGGACATCTCTGATTGACACGTCCGCTCCGCGCGCGCACTCGTTAACACCTGCATGAAGTTTGCACCTAACTAACCGATGTGCTGGGCCGAAAGGTTCTCAGCCTAACTAAACCCAAAGTTATGAACTGAAATCCCTCGGCCATTATATTACACTACCACATTGTCCGGTACCGAATCATTCTAGAGATAAATTTTCCAGTACTGAATGGTCCAGTATTAAATTGTCCTAGTACCGAATTGACCTTGTACCAAATAGTACGGTGCCGAAATGTCCTAATAGCAAATTATCCTTGTACCAAATTGTTCCGTCTCCAATTGTCCGACACAGAATTGTCCAACTACCTCATTTATCTGGTACCGAATCATTCTAAAGATAAATTTTCCAGTACTGAATGGTCCAGTATTAAATTGTCCGGTACCGAATTATCATGGTGCCAAATCGTCCGGTACTGAATAGTCTGTACGCCATAGAAAAGTGAAAATTTCAAAAGCAGAATTAATACGGGTTTACATTGATAAACAAGTTCTAAAGCGCCCTAAAAACGTTTTCGAAGGTACAGTGTAAGGAATAAAGAGACTATCTCTTAATGAAGTAAAAGTCTTTCTCTTTTAAATTTCAGATTTGTTTTTCAACAGTCAACTTTTACAACTAAACGTATCTATAGATCTGTTTCCTTTGTACCCACTATGTTCCAAAATCAAGAGAAGAGACTTAACACTGAGGATAGTAACCAACACTTTCGTCTTTGTACACTGATTTTTCAAGACATACAGGTAAATGATAAGGTTCAATTTACAAAATAGACAAAATAAGATATTAACAATAAGTTATAGATAATTATAATTTTGTCATAAATTAAAAATAATATTTTAATATATTTTGTGATTTTGTGATATATTTTGTGCATTTGGTGGTGATGAAAACGACTGTGAGATCAGTCCTTTTAAGGATCTTTGAAACGATCCCTAAAAAACTGGAAAAGAGATTGGAAAAACGGGAAATTCGAGAGAAATGAAAGTCTAGACTGCAACCCTTTCGAGATCGTATGGAATACGGAGAAGATTCTGATTTGGTTTGGTTTCTTTGTTTAATGGCATATCAACTCTTTTTAGGTTATTTAATGCCAAAGCCATTCTCCTAGAAGAACAATAGTGGTACTATTTAACCCACAGCTGGGAGGATAAGGGGGGTTCATACCTTTCCCAAGGGTATTTGCCCGAAAGTGAACGTAATAGCGCGATTGGAGTATTAACTCGCGTACTACGATTCCGCAGTCCATCGCTTTAACCATTACACCACGAGGACACCCCCTCGGAGAAGATTCTGAGAGATCTCAGAAAACTTATTATCACTTGCTCTTCAGAGGGAATTTCTAGTTATTATTGATATGCAAAATAAAAAAAAATTTCAGCTTGAGAACAATGATTTTTCCTGCAGAATAAAATAAAAGGAGACTTTAAAAGTTTAATAAATACCTAGACCTTAGCAAAGAACAAAAAAAAAAAAACGTGGAACGTAAAGTTTAGTTTGTTTTTATGGTATATCAACCCTTGTGGGTTATTTAATGCCAAGTCCTGATTTGTAAGTGAATACATTGATTATAACATTATTTCTAAATGAGTTTATTTGTTTGCACACAGTTAAATGAATTTAAGTATTGCTATCTAACACTAATAATTCAATTTAATATTAATCATTTGTTTCTTCTCGGTTAAAAGTTAAGCATTGCGAACAATAATAATTCTAAATGGGTTCAAGTATTCCTATCTAATACTAATAGTTCGATTTGCACACAGTTAAATGATTTTAAAGAATTGTTATTAATTGTTTACTTGCCCAGTCAGCTGGAGCTGTGGAATACACCAACTACTTTTCTGCAGAGGGGTAAGACCGCCCTGCTCCAACAACGAGTGTCCTGTATATAACACTAAACAATCTGATGTGAGGTTTCAGTAATGCTAGAGCTTTTGGGAATGCGGAGTACCTATTTATTGCCATCGCTCCCTGGTCCACTCTGGCCTGGAGTGGTAACACCTGATAGGGTCCTATCTATGGGTCGAATAGAACTAAACTATGAACTTATCCTAAACTGAATTGTTTGAAATAGAACTGTTTTAAATAGAACTAAAACATGAACTTCTGCTAAACTGAATTGATGAAATAGTACTGTTTTAAATAGAACTAAACTGTGTACTTATGCTAAACTGAACTGTTTGAAATAGAATTGTTTTTGAATAAGACTAAACTGTGTACTTATGCAAAGCTGAATTGTTTGAAATAGAACTGATTTGACATTTAATTGAACAGTTTTGGCATTTATCTGTTTGTAAAAAAAAACTATACTTATACTAAAATGAATGCTTTTAAATTCAATTTGCCGTTAAATAACCCGAAAAGGGTTGATATGCCGTAAAACAATACAACTAACCAACCAACGAATTGTTTGCATACAGT
>OY757941.1:40283646-40296146 GCA_963585895.1 Sepioteuthis lessoniana
CTATGTTTAAAAAAATGACTGGTGTTTAATTGAATTGTTAATGATACAAGGCAATACTTGGAACCTTTAACTGTGAGGAAGAAATGATCTTAGACTCGTTTCAAAACATTATCAACAAAATGTGTTTACAAATCATATATATATATATATAAAGAGGTTTTGGAATTGAATAACCTAGAATGGTTAATTTGCCACTCTGGCCTGGAGTGATAGCACTTGATAGGGTCCTATTTATGGGCCAAATGTAATTGTTTGACATTTAATCTGAGTGTTCGCCAATGGCCCCCAGAGACCGGTGTTCAATCCCAGGTAGAGTCACACCAAAGATTCAAAAAATGGTACTTAATCTTTCCTTGCTTAACACTTAGCATTATAAGGTATGGATCAAGAGTAAAGTGGAGCAAAACAGGAAAACGAGTAGTGCTCTCTCCTACATCTCAGTGTAGTAGCTATTGAAAAGGGAGCTTTCAGGTCGCCCTCCACTGCGGTCGGTCACAAACAAATGACTTATCCAAGACTGGTTGCTTTACCAAGGCTAAAGAAAACAGTCTGCCCAACTATTTATCGATAGCTTGAACAGAGGGATTTATACCTTTCCTATTAGCACTATATAAAGAAAGTGTTCCACCGATTCCATTTCCCACGAGGTTGGGTATTTCCAGGACGTTTTGCTGAGAAGTGCTTTTATTCATCGCTTCCACACTGCGAACGACGCTGATGAAGTTTAAATAGGAGTGCCTCTGCATCCAAATGTCCTTTTTGTGACTTTAAACTGCATCTGATGATACAGCTCGGTAATGCTATAGCTTTGGGTAATGTACAGTATCCCTTTATTCCCATTGCTCCCAGGTCCAATCTGATACGGAGTTGTAGTAACTGTTAGAGTCCCATTTATGGGTCAAATCATCATCATCATCATTATGTCGTGCCGCTAGCACGGATATCCCACACCCTCTCTCGCCACTTTTCCCTATCATTCATCGTCTCTGGCAGGTCTTCAGGGCTACATCGCGTATCCTCACATAGCTGCTGTATGTACGTTCGAGCTGGCCGTCCTGATTTTGCTCGGCCATATGTGGGGCTCAATAGGAGTACATCACTTATGAGCTCGTCCCTGCTTCTCCAGCAGTGTCTTGCGTGTCTAGTTCGTCTACCTTGTATAGTTTTCGTGACAGGAGGCAGGTGGCCGTATAGTTGGTGCCTTGTGGGGTGTTGCTGCCAGGACTTGTTCAATATTGCTCGCAACATTCTTGTGTAATTACCGTCTAGCTTCTTCTTCAGCCGTTTAGTTAGCGTCCAAGTAGTGCACCCATATAGCAGTATCGATACGACCGCTGCCTTGAAGAAACTGTGTTTCATTTTATCGGTTAGGTCTGATTTCCATATGATCGAGAGCCTATCGATAGCTGTCCATGCTTTCGTTAGCCGTGTGTCGATGTCTTTTTCGGTTGATGAGACGCTGCTTCCTAGGTAGGTGAATTTGACTACTAGTTTCAGAGAAGTTCCGTCTTGTATGGAAATGTCGCCTGTTTGGTTATAACACATATATTCAGTTTTGTGTGCGTTGACATGGAGGCCAATGCCTGCGGCGGCTCGTTCCAAACTATGCAGTAGTGTTTCGGCTTGGTTGGGTGTATTCGCCATTAACGCTATGTCATCAGCTTAGTCGGCGTCGGTAATTGTTTTTGCGGGGTACCTACGCTTCTATTCTTTGTCAGCTCGAAAATAGTCGTAATTTTCAAAAACCATGAAGCTGTGTACAAAATGTTTTAATTAGATAGGCATACTTGATAGATAAAAATATGACATGATATATATATACATATATATATATTGTAAAGGTTTATGGTTTTAACTTGCTCACAAGGCAAGTTAATGGATGACCTTTGCCGAGGCCTCCTTACACACTCTTCCCTTCTCCCATTCTCTTCTATTGCCTAACCCCTTCCCAACTACAGACAGCGGAAATAGGTGTATATATATATATATATATATATATATATATATATATATATATATATATATATATATATAAATGCATGCCACTATATGCGTAGATATATGCGTATATATGTATGCACAAGTGACAGCACATGCACAGACATACTAACTTTCAAAAGCAAACAAACTTAGAAACACATTATATCCTCGTTTTGAAAAAACGTTCACTCAGTCAGATGAATGCGTAAAACATGAAACCCAGGGTCACAGACACTACAATGTAATATATATATGTGTATATATATATGTGTGTGTGTGTGTGTGTGTGCAAAGAAAAATCAAAAACAGAAAAGCAGCAGGGCTTGATGAAATACCCCCATATGTATGGAAAACAAGAGAATTCGATGACATACTGCTCCGATACTGTAACGCCATATATAACCAGAACACAATAGACAGATAGACAAAAGGGATGCATTCTCCCTTTCCCCAAGAAGGGTGACCTGGGAGTAGCCAAAACCTACCGAGGTATAACCCTTACATCCATAGCGGCCAAGATATACAATGCTCTACTACATAGGCGCATAGACCCCAAAAATTGAGAAAACACTTAAGAAAAACCAAAAAGCTTTCAGAGAAATCGATCCACGACAGCATAAATTTTGACTATCCGTTGAATTCTAGGTGTTCGTATAAAAAAACCTTGAGGCAACACTATATTCGTCGACTTCTCCAGGGCATTTGACTCCATACACAGAGGAAATATAGAGCAAATATATCTCACTATGGCTTCCCTAAAGAAACTGTTGCAACCATAATGATGCTATATAAAAACACGAAAGTAAAAGTCCGCTCCCTAGATGGAGACACCGACTTCTTCGACATTGTAGCAGGTGTGCTGCAAGGAGATACATTAGCTCCATACCCGCTTATTATCTGCCTAGACTATGTACTTCGAACGTCTATAGATTTAATGAATAAAAACGGCTTCACGCGGGCAAAAAAAGAAGCAGAAGATACTACGCACAAACTATTTTTGACGCGGACTACGCCGATGACACAGATCTTCTGGCAAATATACTCGTCTAAGCCGAATCCCTGCTATATAGTCTGGAACGATCAGCTGGTGGCAAAGGCCAATCAACACAGATAAGACAGAATACATGAGCTTTAATCAAATAGGCGACGTCTCCACACTAAAGGGTCATATGGAAATCAGACCGGACCGATAAAATAAAACAGTTTTTTCCAAGCAGCGGTCGTATCAATACTGATATATGGATGCACTACATGACGGTTACTAAACGTATGGAGAAAAAACTTGACGACAACAGCACAAGAATGCTGCAAGCAGTATTGAACAAGTCCTGGAGGCAACACCCTACCAAGTAGCAATTGTACAGCCACCTACAACCGATCACGAAAACTATCCAAATTAGATGAACTAGACATGCGGGACACTGCTGAAGAAGTAAGGACGTACTCAAAAGCAATGTAGTCCAGTGGACCTCTTCACACGGACGAGCAAAGGTTGGACGACCAGCAAGAACCTATATACAGCAGTTATGTGCCGATGCAGGATATATCTTGGAAGACCTCCCTAGGGCGATTGACGATAGAGACAGGTGGCAAGAAAGTGTCAGGGAGATCCGTGCTAACAGCGTGACCTCATGATATATATATATATATATATATATAGATATATATATAGATATACAAACACACACACATATATATATAGATCCAATCTGGATCTGTTGAGGAGAGCTCTCCAAAACTGGTAAAGCTTCATGAGTACTGGGCACTTTAAAAAAATAATTTTATTCAATTCAAAGGGTATGGTTAGGTTATATATATATATATATATATATATATATATATATATATATATATAGGTTATATATATATATATATATATATATATATATATATATAACCTAACCATACACTTTGAATTGAATAAAATTAATTTTTTAAAGTGCCCAGTACGTATGAAGCTGTAACAGTTTTGGAGAGCTCTCCTCAACAGATCCAGATTGAATCTATAATATATATATATATATATATATATATATATATATATATATATATATATATATATATATATGTGTGTGTGTGTGTGTGTTTGTATGTATATATATATATATAGGATTTAGCATTAAATAAATATCAAGGGTTGATATGCCATTAAACCAAAAAACCTAAGTACAACATCTACTAACAAATACGGAAATCTGATGTCTTGGCTTTTACTCATCCAATACACTCACTTTTCCTACTTTGTTGCGTCGGTCATTCAGGCAAACAATCATTTTGGATCCACACAACATTCAGCATTATTTGCCCTGACACATGACTGAATTATGATTGGCGTAAAATCATTTCGAGCCAAAAATATCCTTGATTAGTAATTTAACGCAGACGTAACGCGTAAAGCTGAAGAACCTCTATTATTCACTGTCAACCTATATTGAACTGGCATTTGGGCATGTCCAAACAAGACCGTAACATACAATTTACATCACATCAAAAAGCAAAACAATAGACCAATCGGCTGGTGCTGTAGAATACACCGAAAGCATCTCTACAGAGGAGTATGACACCCCACAACGTGTCCTGGTATGATATTAAACAATCTGATGATGAGACTAAAGTAATGCTGGAGATTTAGGGAAGGCGGAGTACCCCTTCATTGCCATTGCTCCCAGTTCCACTCTGGCCCGGAGTGGTAACACTTTATAGGGTCTTATCTATAGGTCAAATAGGACTCTTTGACATTCCAACTGAATGCAAACAATTGACATGCTGAAGTGAATTGTTTGAAATAGAAGTGTTTGATCATTTATATGTGTGTAAAAATTACTGATGTTTAATTGAATTTTTAGTGACACAAAGCAATACTTGAAGCCATTTAGTTGTGTGCCCAAGAATGATCTTAAGCTAGTTTAAAAAACGTTATCAACAAAATATTTTAACGAATCATATATATATATATATATATATATATGAAGAGTAAATAAAGGATTGTAACCCGACAATACGTAAAAAAAAACTGATGACAACGATCCAAGTGGAAGGAATGATTTATTGAGAGCTCAACACGATAGCGTTTCGGTTCTGCAGAACCATCATCAAGTCCATGAGGGGTGATATTAACAATTTTGAGTTAAAGATGGATGTTTAGGAATGTGAAATACAAAAAACCTAGGAGAAAATGTGTATAATAAGAAAAAGTTGTCCATTTAACTGGCGAATCAGCATTTGATGTTTTAAATTACGTCATTTGACTTATTAGGAATATTGTATAGAATTTATGTACGTTTGTTTAACGAGAAAGATTTCGGGTCAGAAGGAAGAAAAGAAAGAAAGAAAGAAAAATAGAAAGCATCAAAATTATAAGATATACGGAAAATATTTACAAAGGATGGAATATATTGTAGCTATTTAAAATGTGTTTGCTTAAGTAAGGAGAAATATTATAAAAGTCAGGACGAGTATTTAGGGAATTAAGGAATGAGATAGCGGCGGTTTCGAAAATTCGTCTAAGATTTTTATTATGGATGTAAGTGAGTATCTTAGCAGAATTGAAGTCAAAGTTATGATTATGTTGAGAAATGTGAAGGAATAATGCATTGCTTGAGTTACCAATTCTGATGTCTCTTTTGTGCTCTTTCAAGCGAACATGAAGGTTCCGAGATGTTTATATATATATATATATATATATATATATATATATATATATATATATATAGAGAGAGAGAGAGAGAGAGAGAGAGAGAGGTGGGTAGCATTGAATAACCTAAAATGTTTAATTTATCATAAAACCAAACAAAACCAGAAAATTACTTGATAAATTCTCAACAAACTTGGCCTTCTAGCAGAATTTTAGAGTTCCCTACAAATGGGTTGGCGTCCCAAAAAAGTGCTGCTTAAGTTGAACGTTCTACAGAGGGAAAAGAACCCAAATACAAAAATGAGTGTCTAAGCTAATTGAGCCATGGGAAAAAAAAGTCCCCAGAAACCATAAACTTACAATAGTCAAATAGTTTCTTTACTTTGGCCTATCCGTTCTCTACAATGACACAAACACCAGGTAAACCTTCTCCAAAACCAGATAAGCTGGAAACAAAGTGTGGGAAACTAAGTATAAAAAAGATATGTAACCTTGTTGGATTCATTTTCTAATGTATTTAGATGGTTTATCAATTTCTTTCTTCTCAGATCTTTTTACAAGCATGCTTTGGCATCCTTCTAGATGGACAGTAGTGGTATTATTTAACGATAGTCCATGACCCTGAACCAAAGAGACCAAGCCAAACAATTTAGTCGTTTGGTACCTTTTCTATCGTATTTTGATTATTTTGGTATATCACTGTTTGCTCCCCTAAAGAACAGTATGTTTCTTATGGTCGTCTATGCTTTTTTATTATCATTCCCAATAGCGGTAATTTGCTAAAGGCTAAGTGTGACCACATAACTTCATTGTTATATCTCTTTTTCCTCTTCTCGCTCCCTCATCTCTTTTCGAAGACTGGTTTCAGCTATTTTTATAATAGTTTTTCCCTTCTTCATGCCTGAGAGCGTCTCTGAAAAGTTGGCAGAATCTGGTTTAGTCTTAGTGTGCGTTACTGCCTCAAGACGAACGTCATCCAGAAAAGTTGGTGGGGTTTTAAAGACGAAATTAAAAAGTGTGATACGAGTAATTCTTCCTTTTCTAATCATAAACCCCTTTTTACATCTTTACCGTCCGAAACAAAAAAAAAAAAAAATACCATTGTGTGAATGTAAAAAATTTAGAGCTTATTTTTTAGTTCCTGAATAAATACGTCTCCGTATATATATATATATATTCCACTCCTGTTTCTTAATCGTTCTAACATATAACATGTTAACCCCCTCTGCTCATGCCTATGAATGAAAGAATTTGTAATTTGATTTCCACCTTATTCTTATTTTCATTTTTATTTTTATTATTTTTATTGTTTATTTTTTATTTTTATCTTTATTTTCTGATTTTTTAATTTTTATTTTTTTAATTACTTTATCTTCTGAATACGAACTGTAACTCCACATTCGCTACTCTGCGACAGGAGAGAGCATGTAAAAGAGTCATCTGACGAGACGGAGAATATAGCAATAATATTCTCCGCCGAAATAAATCTATTATGGCGACTTAACCGAGTTTGAGTCTCCATTTAATTGTACTATATATATATATATATATATATATATATGAAAGACATCTTATATATATATATATATATATATATATATATATAACTCGTTGTGTAATGGTTCTCGAAATAGACACGGTGTATCCTACTACTAATCCTGGACTAGGCTGTTTACATTTCACGTAGAGTCAATAACCTTAGGAAATATATGACGTCAACTATTCTCCCTCCAGCTATGAGTTTAATAGTAGGACAGGCTGAGTCCTTTAACCTTATATGGCAACTGATCCTGAAGGAAATCTCTGAATTGAAACATGTCTAGCTCCACTGAAAATGTGAACTTCTATCACATGCTACTCATATATTTACCAACCTTCATATATATATATATATATATATATATATAGAGAGAGAGAGAGAGGTTGGTATATATATATATATATATATATATAGTCATCCACAGACAGATCTGTTTCGTTCTATCAGAACTCATTAGTGTGGCTATACAGTATCTCCACGTAGCTGGGATCGAAACCTGGTTTTACTCAAACGCCAAGCCAAAGCTTCTAACCATTTAGCCACGAGGAGATATTAGCTACGAAGTACATTTTAAACGGTTATGAATCACAATTAATATTGTTTTACATACATCCGTTCAACGGCCACCGAGATCTCAATTCAAATACGAAGAGACTTGCAAAGGCGCTAATGGCAGCACGATTACTTCTTCGCTAGAGAACTCGACCCTACGAGGGTAGGGGAGTATATATATATATATCTATAGTCATCCACAGACAGATCTGTTTCGTTCTATCAGAACTCATCAGTGTGGCTAGACAGTATCTCTCCGTAGCTGGGATCGAAACCCTGTTGACTCAAACGCCAAGGGGTCGGTAAGTATATATATATATATATATATATATTAATCAATACAGTAAATCTAGAGTAGGTATTAATTTCAATCAGGACAAATAAAATATTCAAAAATAGAATTTTAAATTTAAATATGTGATTGATTGCTTCTTTTTTTTTGGGGGGGGGGGTACGAAAAAATATACATTGGGGCTGGTAAATACATACATATATATATATATATATATATATATATATATATATATATATATATATATATCGTTATATGGGGGCGCTGAATAAGCAACGTGCATTAGAATCTATGGACTGGTTCTTTTGTAGTTTGCTTTGTTTACGTTTGTGGGGTTTTTTTTTCTTTGTTTTTGTTTTTCATTTTCTGCTTTACAATAAAAGAGGATTAGGCACAATCATTTCGACTCTATTGTTTGCTTTACACAGAAGATAATTAACACTGATTTATGTTTGAAATGATGTTTTTGTTTCATCTTATTTTACGACCTGAACCTGCAAGTCAAATGTCTAACCCTTTGTTTGTATCTTGTTGATGTCTTGATCCGGACAGACCATGCACCAAAGACCCAGCCAGATCAAACAGCAGACGCCATGGGGATTGATAATCATCACATTTTGACGACTATAAGAGTCAAGATGCCAGTAGGTACAAACACACTTGGTAGGAACTATGGCGCCGGTACCTAAAAAGTACCAATTTTAAAATCGGTCAGTTATCAGATTCTAATAAATATGTCATGTTAAGTTACTTGGTTTAATGGCATATCAACCTTTGATGGCTATTTAACGCCCTATCCTATTTATACATATATGATTTGTTAGCGAATTGTCAGTATGTTTGGTTTTCAATAAATTCCGGCTCATTTGCTTACCCACAATGAAGTAAGTAAATTTGGCGACCTTAGTCGAGGGTGACCTGAAGACTCCTTTTTCAATAGCTACTAAATCGAGGAGTTGGAGAGGGCGCTACTCCATTCCCAGGATTGCTCCACTTTACCCTTGATCTTTACCTTATAGTGCCGAATGCTTAGTAAAGCGGCATCAAGTACCATTTTTGAGTCTTTGGTATGACTCGACCTGTGATTGAACCTCGGTCTCCCGGACCATTGGCGAACATTCTACTCAAAGATTACTTATTCTATTTATCAAGTATTTCTATCTAATTTCATATCAAGCCATTTGCTTACACACATTTAATAACGTTAGCCATTTGGTTGCACACGGTTAAATGGTTTAAATTATTACTAACTCTAATAATTCTATTGAATAATTATTATTTGTTTGCACATAGTCTAAATGGTTTAACGTAATCCTATTTTATATGAATAATTCTATTTAATATTAATTATTTGTTTGCAATTAATTAAATGGTTTCAAGTATTGCTATCGAACGCAAATAATTCTATTTAATATTAATCATTTTCGGTACACAGTTAGATGGTTTCTAGTATAGTAAACAATGAAATAGGTGACATTTGAATAAATACTACCTCTTCGGGTCAGAGTGAAGCGGGAAGTAATGGCAATGAAGCTGTTTTCTACATTCCTCAGAGTTCAAGAAGTGTAGTCTCACCATCCAGGTCAGAGTGGACCTGGTAGTACTGACATGGAAGGAGTGCTCTATATTCCCCACAGCTCCAGAACAGGAATTTTACCACCAGATGCAGTTTAGAACTACGTCAAAGTCCGCACAATTGGAATGTCAAAACTTGAACAAATCTTTTTAGTAAGGGGGTGGCTTATCCCTCTGCAGGAACGTCGCTAAGTAGATTGGAAAAGATAATTTCATCGAGAAGGGAGAGTACCTGCAGTGTACTGACTGACGTCCGAGACTGTAATATCATAATGACGCAATGTCAGTGATTATTTTAGCAAGACAATTTATTGTATAGCCATGACCAACTATACAAACACATATGCATGCAGAATCATAACGACGACACAATAAAGACGAGCGACACAGTTCTTTAGAAAAATATACCTCGCAATTTATTGAAAGGGTTGTGTGTGAGAGGGAGTTGGAGACAGAACAGAACTGCAACATATTGACCCCCACTCTTATGGCCATAAGCGATTCTTTCCCGTTTTCCTGGGCTGCTCAACCGGGGGCCTGGGGGCACACTCTTCTGGATGCTGGTTTTCTCTACTGCATCTTCTCACCAACTGATTGAACTTCCTGTGCACCGAGTTATATAATAGTTCGTCGTCCACCTCGTAGGCGTCACAAATCGCACTCATTCAACCTGCCCACGGTCAAGGTTATATTCTGATATTCCTCGACCGGATGCACCTGTTATTTACACAGGTGCATTTCCTATTTTGACAGCCCGGCCGGGTCGGAGGTCAATATACAACTAATTCGGTTATTGACGGGTTTTTTTTTGTAAATTTAAATTTTGTAAATTTACCAACAACATGGTTTCTCACTCATTTTTACTTTTTTTTAGAGATAACTCGTGAAGTTCATTTTTTTTATATCATTAACAACATTTAATTGGCCCATTTGCCTGGGGATGTAGAATATACCGACTGTTTCTCTGCAGAGGGGTAAGAACAACCCTTAACGTGTGTCCTGATTATGACATTAAACAATCAAATAGTGAGGCTTCTGTAAAGCTGGAGTGTGGGGGAATTCAGAGGACACCTTCATTGCAACCGCTCCCAGGTCAGCTCTGGCTCAGAGTGGTAGTGTGGGGGTTATGCTTATGTTATATTGGTTGTTATTGGTTTCGTTGGTATTACGTTGGTTGTGTTGGTATTTCGTTGGTAGCGTTAAGGTTAGATATCTGACTCCATATTTTGGTTATATTATATTTTACCCCGACGTTAGTGTAATGCCTTGCCCAAGGAAGTCCCAAAAAGAATTATAAAAAAAGAAAAGACAGTACAGATAAGAGACGAGGACGTTTCTTTTATACTTTCCTTTATTTACTGGGTTCAACAACCATTCCGTGGATGAGGGAGTTTTTCCTGAATACATTGAAATGGTTGAATCCCCCAGTTAAGGTGTCAAAATACGTTAATTCGTTTCCTGTATGTAGGTGTCCGCATTTGGTATTTCGGGCTTCCATTAGGGTTAGTTTTCTTTTGGAAGTTTTGTCAAAGTCCGGTAAGAGTTAGTTTACAGTTCATTCGTGGGTCTTGTATATTTCAGCTTAATGCTGACCGATAGAGAGAGAGGCTGCAACTGGGTGAAGGGATTAACCGACCCTATGTCCAAAGACGTATGCGTGGTGCCCAAAACACCAACACGAAGTTATCAATCCGCTGGTCACTGCCTGAAAGAGAAAGATAATATCGTCTCCTTTGTCAAGAGGAATGCCTTTTTTTCTTTTACATATGCGTCATCTCCTTTTCCTGTTAGAGACCTAGGAGTTTCTGCAAATCTAATAGTTTTCTTTTTATTTATTCATTTATCTTTTTTTAAATTTAATTTTAAATTTTTATTTATTTATTCGTTCCCTACAGTAGCACCTGATTGGGGCCTATCTATAGGTCAAATAGAACTAAAGTGTGTACTTATACTAAACTGAATTACTTAAAATAGAACAGTTTTGGACATTAAAACTACTCATGTTAAACTGAACCGTTTGAAATAGAACTTTTTGGACATTTAAAGTGTGTACTTACGCTAAACTGAATTGTTTGAAACAGGAATATGTGTAAAAATTGATATGGATTAAATAACCTACAATGGCTGATTTGGTTTGGTTTGGTTTGGTTTGGCTTTGTGGTATATCAACTATAATAGGTTATTTAATTCCAATTACATTTTGATACAAATAAACAGCACAATTTCAAACAATTCAGTTTAGTATATGTAGAGTTTTTTTTGTTTACCCACAGTTAAATGCCGAAACAGTTTTATTTTAAACACTTCAGTTTAACATAATTATACAATTTAAATGTCAAAAACAGTTCACTTTCAAACAATTCAGTTTAGTATAAGTACGCAGTTTAAACACTCAGTTAAATGTAAAAAAAAGTTAATTTTAGATAATTCAGTTTAGCCTAAATACAGTTTAGTTTTATTTGATCCATAGATAGGACCCAATCAGATGTTACCTCTCCGGACCAGAATGCATCTGGAATCGATGGCACTGAACGGGTACTCCGTATTCCCCAAAGCTCCAGCATTACTGAAGCCGCACCATCAGAGTGTCTAGTGTCATATCAACAGATTCGTTGTAGGAGTCTTACTTCTCAGCAGAGATGTAGTCATATATTCTACAGCCCCAGCAGACTAGGACATACAATGTTTGATGTGACATAAAACCAACCCAAAACAAACCAACATTTTCATTTTTTTCTCCCTTTTTTTCTCTAGAGCTAAAAACTATTCATACTAGATTTGATATGGAGGTGCCTGTGGTGTTATAGTTATCGTCATAGGAAATGGACACAGTGACACTAATATCCTTGGGAAAGGTAAAAATCCAATTATTCTCCCTCCAGCTATGGGTAAATAGGAGGGCAGACTATGTTCTTCAGCTTTGGTGA
>OY757941.1:40298646-40301146 GCA_963585895.1 Sepioteuthis lessoniana
TTTAGAACGTGTAAAAAGCATCCTTACTTAATAAAAGAATCCCAATAAATGCTAGTACGTTGAAACTTCAGAGATAACTCACACATACCAAAAAGAACAATTAGAATACATTCAAGACTAAATCAATACAATCAGAAATTCGGTTGAAGATAGACAATTATAATTAGCATGGCAGACAGCAAATGAAGTGAATGGAAGGAAAAACATATCAAGAACAAAAAATAAAAGCTGTCAGCCAAGAAGAATGAATACATAAGAGGGAAAAATCCTTTCTAGAATCTACTCGGAAACCCTACTGACAAAACCTGTCTAAATTATTAATAGCCAATTTGATATCAATTCTCGGACAGTTTACAGAAGAAGAACTTGACGCAGTTCTAAAAAAAAGCTAAAAACAGTAAACCGACAGGCCTCAACGAAATTCTTATTGAAATATGAACAAGAATATTTGACAATATACTTCTTCGATTATCAAAGACGTGTATGAATAAGAAATGATAAAGAAAAAGAGAAAAGGCTGCATTCTCTCCTTCCACCAGAAAAGTGACTTCGGAATCACTAAGAACTACAAAGGCACAAATCTTAGTGTTATAGATGCAAAGGTTTATAATGCTTTGAGTTTCAATCGCATCTAACCTGAAATCAAGAAAATTCTTGAAAAATCTAACCTGAAATCTAGAAAATTCTTGGAAAATCTAACCTGAAATTAAGAAAATTCTTGGAAAATCTAACCTGAAATCAAGAAAACCCTTGGAAAATCTAAACTGAAATCGATAAGATTCTTGGGAAATCTAACCTGAAATCTAGAAAATTCTTAGAAAATCTAACCTAAAATCAAGAAAATTCTTGGAAACCTAAGATCAAGAAAATTCAAAAAAATATCAAGACGGCTTTCGGAAAAATCAATTCACGTCACAATTTTGACAATCCATCGAATCATCGAAAGAGTATGTGCGAAAAATCTTGAGGCAACTCAACTGTTCGTAAATTTATTTTCTCAGGCATTCAATTCCATACACAGAGAAAAGATGGAACAAGTACTAATGCATATGGTCTCCTTGAAGAAACTATTACAATGACGATGCTCTAAAAAAACACAAAAGTAATAGTTCCATCACCTGATGGCAGCACCGTATTCTTCGACTCGGTTACTGGAGTCTAGCAAGGAGATTCAATACCGACACATATCTCACAAATATTGGTAAACGGACTGTTACAAACTCATCGAGAACAATTAGGAGCTTGATTAATTGGAAAAACAAGAATCATATCAAATCTAAACCTGGTATATATTTTATCGCATATGCTGACTGTGATAAAAAAAAAAAAAAACTTTATAAGTAAAACTTCAAAGGTGTCTGAAAATAGACGTAACCAATTAATATGATAATTCATATTGCATCAAGTCATCGTTCATCTGGGTCTTAAAAAGCAATCATATCACATCCGAATGGTCAAACCCAATGACAAGGGCAGAAATTGATTGACTTTATCCTACAGTGCACGTGAAAGACCAAGTTCTTGGTAACATCTTCGGAGGGACTTTTTCGGATTCCTTTAGACAGAATCTCTCACTGCATCTACATTGTCAGAACATCTTGCAGTCAACTTCCTGCCAGATCTGGGATTTTCTAACTTCTTGTTGAGATTGCTTACTGACCCTTTTGAATTGAAATTTGCATACCCAACGATGAATTTGTTTTTTCTGGTGATAATTGTTAAAGTTAAACTTCTTGTGAAGTTTTGCTTGCACAGTTTTGAATGATTTTGTGTCCAAATAAGTAGTGACGCAAAATATTTCCCCCCTTCTTCTCCAAGGCTGTGTGGTCGAGGATTAACAGTTGTAGTTGTATACTATTTTCAAATCTGAAGCAAAAAGAACACATTATTATTTGTAGAGGTATTAGCAGTCACATGGGTACCATGTATATTGAGGCATCCAATATATATATATATATATATATATACCAAAACATCCGTATCTATAGGATACAATGCAGGGGAATTTTTTTTAGCTTAACAGAACAGGTTTTAATTCGAAATTTTCCTTCTCCTAGACTGATTGCCATACCAAGGCTAAAAAGCCAAGCGTGCCCTACTATTTTATTCATAGCTAGAAGGAGAATAATTAGATTCATACCTTTCCCAAGAATTTTTGAAATTTGCAAAATGCAAACAGATTAGTCCAGGATTTGAACTCGGTTCGGCGTGTCCATTTCCTACGAACGCATTATATATATATATATATATACATGTGTGTGTGTGTGTGTGTGTGTGTGTGTGTGTGTGTGTGTGTGTGTGTGTGTGTTTGCTTTGGTTTGGTTCGGTTTGGTTTAGTTTTATGGCAAATCCATTTTTATACACATAAACAGTTCTATTTCAAACAATTCAGTTTAGCACCAGTACGCAGTTTAAATATAAAAGAGTTTTATGTCAAACAATTCTGTTTAACATTAGTTTAAATGTCAAAAACAGTTCTATTTCAAACAATTCAGTTTAG
>OY757941.1:40306146-40308646 GCA_963585895.1 Sepioteuthis lessoniana
GCTTCCTTACAATTATTTTTTGCATATATATATATATATATATATATATATATAACTTTAAGAAAAATAAAAAAACAGTCACATCAGTATATATATATATATATATATATATATATATATTTATATCAATTATATCAGGTAAAACTTAATATATAAGACGTATTATATATTTATTTCAGGAATCCTTTTATAAAATAAAGTCATTTTCATCAGATGGAATACAAGATTTGATAGAGTTTTTACCGTTCTAAACTCCATCCCATCTTGTATTCTCTCCGATGAAAAAGCCTTTTCCTATTTATTGATTGTTGAAATAAATTCATAATGGTTCTTATCTGTTCAGTTTTACCTGCTATTAATGATATATTTGCTCTGCGTGTGAGGTTTTTATATATATATTCTTATATATTCTTATATAATAAATACAGTCCATTGACTACACTATTGAATATATTCTCTATGGATTGTTTCTTTTAAGTCTATTCAGAGACTTGATTTATATATATATATATATATATATATTTGAGTAAAAAGTAAAGTTGGCGACTGTAGTCGAGAGCGACCCGAAGGCTCCCTTTTCAGTAGCTACTACACCGAGGTGTTGAGGAGGGCGCTACTCCTTTCCCTGGATTGCTCCACTTTACCCTTGATACCTACATTATATTGTTGAGTGTTAAGCAAGGAGGTATCAAGTACGATTTTTAACGTCTTCGGTATGACGCGACCTGGGATTGAACCCAGGTCTCCCGGACCATTGGCAAACACTCTACCGACTATTGTTCGAGCGTGAACCAAAGGTTCTCTTTACAATAGCTACGACACCAAGGTGTAGGGGAGGACGGTACTCCATTCCCTTGATTGCTCCACTTTACCCTTGATCGTTACCTAATAAAGCTGAGTGTTAAGCTAGGTGCAATTAAGTACTACTATTTGAGTTTTTATAAATATGATATGATATAATAAAGCATAATATGATACAAATTAGGGATATATATATATATATATATAGGAAATGAACAGATTCCATAATTGGCTTAAGAAGCTGTAATTTTTGTATCTGTATTTTTGCATCGATTAACCAATCAGCGTGTTCACGCTAGTTTTTAAAATGTTACATGTTAAAACAGTTCTATTTCAAACAATTCCGTTTAGCGTAAGTAAGCAGTCTAGTTCTGTTTGACCCTTTGCTGGGACCCCATCAAGTGAAACTACTCCGAGCCAAAGTGGACCTGGCAGCGCTGGCAATGAAGGGTACATCGTATTCCCCAAAGCTCCAGCATCGTTGGAGCCTCACGATTAGATTGTTTAGTATCATATCTAGGGTACTCGTTGAGGGAGTCTTCCCTCTCTGCAGTGATGCAGTCAGTGTATTCTGCAGCCCCAGCCGACTAGGCCACTCGATAAGGGAGTCTTACCTCTCTGCAGTGATGCAGTCAGTGTATTTTGTTGCGCCAGCCGACTGGGCCAAAAATGCAAGTAGTAGACTCAACCACCGAACTCAATATTCAATGAAAACCTTTCAACAAATGAAAAGTTTCATAAACGCATTACAGGAAGTTCTTAAAAAAACAAGTTCGAATTCCAACAGTGAGGAGACTGGATTAATTTCGTATGACTATAATTAAACAAGTTTTCTTTATATGGCAGATTTTCTTCTGATTAGATATTTCAAAAGATAAGCAGTCGGGTTTAGGGAAGAATAGCATAGAAAATTACCTTCATATCAATGTTTTATAACAACCATCCATCACGAAAAATATCCAAGTTAGACGAACCAGACATGCAGGACACTGCTGCAGAAGTAAGGATGAGCTCATAAAAGATTTACACCTATGGACCCCTTCACATGGCCATGCAAAACAGGACGGCCAGCTCGAACCTATATATAGCAGCTCCGTGAGAATACGGGGTTTAGCCCTGGGGACCTACTGAAAGCGATGAACGATAGGGAGGAGTGGCGAGAGAGGGTCAGGGATATCCATAGTTATGGTGCGACAAGATTATGATGACAACTAGCTATCTCTTCTTAGAGAGTAAACACTCACTAACTAGATATAAATCAAATTTGGTTTAGCTTCGTCTAGCACAAAGGATTAGAAATTTGAGACCAAGTGAAAATCTAATTCACATTACTTTTAACTAATGGTGTAACAAACAAATTTGGGGAGCTTAGATTAGTTTTGAACAAAACTTCAAATTGACCGAATTTACCGAGGTCTCTTGATAATTTTCAGGCAATTCTTGAATTCTTTAGCCAACAATCTGTCTGTCTGTCCAAAGCTTAGCTAAGAATGGCAAAATGTCATATAATTCTAAATTATGAAGCACAAGACAATGAAGTTGTTCAATCGGTATCTATCCATCTAGCAAGCTAGATAGCCAGTTATCGTAGTCTGCCTGTCAAAAATGTCAGTCAGTCTGCCTGTCAAAAGTGTAGGCTGGAATGGCTGAATACCAAATAATGAAAAATTATATTAGACATACACAAGAATGCTGTGAG
>OY757941.1:40313646-40551146 GCA_963585895.1 Sepioteuthis lessoniana
ATGCACACACACACACACATATATATATATATATTGATCTAAAATGAGCAACTTCTTTTTCTTTACTTTTTCTTTTCTTCCCACTCCTGCCCTCTTTTTTTCATTCTATAGATTTTCAAAACATGCGCTTTTAACGAAATCCAACCGTTTCAGTAAAAAGGAAAAAGATATTCTTGTATCGATGGTTGGTTTTGGACTTGAATTAATACTTTTCATAAACGATGACTGATTTCAAGCTCGGAAAAAAAAATTGATAAAACAGGATAACATCAGCTAGTGACTGTTTTTGTACAATAGCCACAATTAACGCCATGTGCGAAATAGACATATAATGTTCATAACGATAGAACTTATAAAGAACATAGGAATCTCGAAATTCGAAAACTCGTAACGACTTCTTGTTCAGGTACGAAACCTTTTTATTAATTTTGAGTTAAAGGTTTCGACATAAGGAGAGACACAATCTCGCTATGCCGTCTTATTCATTTGGGCCCTATCTCGTGCGGCACATACAACGCGCAAATTCGTCTCGCCTCAGCGAGCCCCAAAAGTCGACCGTCTTCGTCCAGTGTCTAGTCTCCATTTCTCTAGCTTCCGGTGCGTGACGTCACTCGCAATCCGACACCCGTTTCATCTCGGACTATTTTGACATCTCTGAGTGACACCTTCGACCGCCCGCGCGCGCCCGCGTTAACACCTGCATCAAGGTTTGCACCTAACTAACCCATGTGCTGAGCCGTAAAGTTCTCAGCCTAACTAAACTTAAAGGCATGAACCGAAATCCCTCGGCCATTACGTTACATTTTCAGGTCTAATTCAAACGATATTCACACTGTTTCAATTGACTACCAAAGTCGGAAGCTAAAAAGTTTTAAGAAACTATATATATATATATATATGTATGTATATATATATAAGTTACTCTTAATCATACATATATATATATATATATAGTTGACATTTTATTGAACTGCCCAGTCAGCTGGGGCAGTAGAATACACTGACTGCACCTCTGCAGAGGGGTAAGACCCCCCAACAAGTGTCCTGGATATGACACTAAACAATCTGATGGAGAGGTCCCAGTAATGCTGGAGCTTTGGGGAATGTGGAGTACCCCTTTATTGCCATCGCTCCCAGATCCACTCTAGCGAGGCGTGGTAGCACCTGATTGGGTCCTATGTATGGGCTAAATAGAACTAACGGCATACTTAAGCTAAACTGAACGGTTTGACTAAACTGAAAAGCTTAAAATAATGTTTTTTATAATTAAACCGTACTTATGCTAAACTGAATTATTTGAAATTGAACCGTTTTTGACATTGAAACTGTACTTACACTAAACTGAATTGTTATACGTAGAAATGTTTTGACATTCTGCTGTGTAAAGAAAATTTGTACTTACGCTAAACGGAATTAGAACTGCTTGAATAATCTGAATAGTATGAAATAGAAATGTTTTTGACAATTAAACTGTGGACTCATGCTAAACTGAATTGTTTGAAATTGAATTGTTTTTTTTTTACATTGAAACTGTACTTACACTAAACTGAATTGTTATACGTAGAACTGTTTTGATATTTTACTGTGTTAAAGTAAATTTGTTCTTACGCTAAATGGAATTAAAACTGTTTGAATAAACTGAATAGTATGAAATAGAAATGTTTTTGACAATTAAACGGTGTACTCATGCTAAACTGAATTATTTGAAATAGAACTGATTATTTACATAAAAATGGATTTGGCATTAAATAACCTACAAAGGTTGATATGCCATAAAAACCAACAAACCAACCAATTTATTGAAGCTTTTCTTGTTAGCGAATGAGATGTCACCTCTGTTTAAGAATTGTCTGAAGTCTTTAAGAGCGTGGGATCAGAATTTTTTAAATGCATCTAATGCAGAAGCAGTGTAATAAGAAATAAAATTTCCCGCAGGAAACGATGCATATGAATAAGTATTTCTTTATTGTTTAACATGTCAGACCTTCAAAAAAACATAAATCAAGTCTCGAACCTCTCGTAGCAGAGGGTGGTCAAATTTTATTTTGGCGCGGTAATCAAAACCTCGTAGTCTAAAAACCATCTTATGAACAGATCCCTGCCCGGTCGGGCTGTGTTCCAAGTCAAGGAGAGATTTGAGGCCGAAAGGCCTGCGGTTTCGGCTGGGCCACCTTCGGGTGGGCGATGATAATCAGCATAGTCAAGCAGAGTTTGAGTCTCGGCTCGAGCCTGACCTCCCCCTCCCTCAACTCCCACTATAATAAACCTTCGGGTCATTGACCTTGTGTCAAGTCGTGTCTGATGGGAGGCAGTGATAAACAAACGGATCCCTGTTTATTATATTGTAGAATACACTGATTGTGTCCTTTTCAGATGATTAAGACCCTATCAGAAATGGGAGCCCCACGTACGACACTTAAATATATTTAATGTCCCATTGGGCTTGCGGGTAGAGTATTCACCAGTGGACCGGGAGACCGGGTTTCAATCCCAAGAAGAGTCCTACCTTGCTTAACACTCAGCATTAAAAGGTACGGGTCAAGGGTAAAGTGGAACAATTTAGGGATAGGAGTAGAGCTCTCCCTTACACCTCGCTCAAGTAGCTAATAAAAAAAGGAGCTTTCGGGTCACCCTCAACTACGGTCGCCAACTTCACTTGTAGAATAAACCAACTGCTTCCCTGCAGAGGGGTAAGATCACCCCAGGAGTCTACGGGTGAGGTTCTAAAATCAGGTTTGGTTTCATCTGGTTTCGATGGCATATCAACTTTTGTAGGTTATTTAATGCGAAATCCGGTTAAATTGTTCCAAGTATTGCTATCTACTCCTAACAATTCAATTAAACATTCATTTGTTGTGTAAATTTCTGAGACGAAGCGTGATGATTTTTATCATTAAGGGTTTTCGGACTATTGTCTTCATCTTTATTGTTATTTCCACGACGTTTCGGCTGATATGTCCTCCGGCTTTCTTCAGATGTTTGTCGAACTCGGGAACCAACACGGAACTTCGAACTACATCCTTTGTTGAATCCACGGGGGTCGCCTGATCTGATTCTGTTAGCCATAATCGGGTACAAGTGTTAAGTATTCCTGTATTGTTAATCGACTGCAGTCAAGATAGAACATGCAACCCCCAGATGATTGTCTCCTTGGAAGCTTAAAAAACGAAACATCGCAAACATATTCAAAAATAATTCTTGTATTTTATATTGGTACTTTGATCTTTATTAACTGAATTATTGCTGTTCATTTTCGTTAGAAACGATTTACTGTCGATATAATGAGGAAAGCTCTTAATTAACGTGCGTTTTATTCTCGTGAGTTCTTCAAAGAATGATGTGAGAGAAGAAATTAAGTGATCTCTGGTGAGGATTAGTTTTTATTAGGCTAGCCATTTAAAATCATATTGGATATTTGGTATGCTTTGCTATTTGATAGATAGATAGATAGATAGATAGATAGATATGACACTAAAGAATACGATGGTGAGGCTCCAGTAATGCTGGAGCTATGGGGAAGGTGGATACCCCTTCTTTGCCATCACTCCCATGTCCAATCCGATCAAAAGTTGCAGCAACTGAAAGGGTCCTATCTATGGGCCAAATAGAACTGTTTCCCATTTAAACTGTGTGCAAACAAATTACTAATGCTTACCTGAATTGTTTGAAATAGAACAGTTTGATCATTTAACATATATATATATATGTGTGTGTGTGTGTGTGTGTGTGTGTGTGTACATATATATATATATATATATATATATAGAGAGAGAGAGAGAGATAAATAGTGTAAATGGTTACCACCGTTGGATATGGACACGGTGACCCGAGTTCAAAACCTGGACTAGGCTGTTTTCTTTCTCTTAAACAGGGAGCCATACCATACTTAAAGATACCAGTCTGTCCTACAATTTTCCCATAGGCAGAGGAAGAAGAATTAAATTAATGCTTTTTTCCAGGGGTATTAGTGCTTTTTGATATGCAAACGCCTTCGTCCCAGAATATACGTCAAACAACGATAACTGTCATATCTTGAACACACACATACACACACACACACACACACACACACACACACATATATATATATATATATATATATATAATATATATATATATATATATATATATCACATGTCTAACCACACAACAGAGAACAACGATATAGTCTCTCTGGGGATGACAATATATACGCTACCCACAGTGGTTTAAGCGCTCAAGCGAGAGATTGGCGGCTGCTACATACGCGAAGTTCTTCTAATCAACTGAGTACTCCGGTAGCCGATAATGTACATGTGAATAAATACCTAAAAAATGCTTTCGCTTTTGCTGAGATTGACGATAGCTCAGGGGTAAGATATCCTACTGACGTAAAGTCAACTGGGTTTCGTTCCCAGCTTGAAGCATTTCGCTTGACGAGCCACACTGGACAGTTGTCATTCAATGAAACAGTCTGTTTGTTGATAATATATACGAGGATCATTAAATAAGTTTCCAGACTTTTTTCGTATGGGCACCTTTATTGATAGTACACACATGGAACTCTACTCCCCTTCGAAGTAATATCCTCCGGCTGCAATGCACTTGTTGTATCGTTCCAACAACTTCTGGATGACCCCATGGAAGTCCTCTTGTGTGAACGTGTCAATGACCTTCGTCACAGCCTCTTTCATCTCTTCAATTGTCTCATAACGACAGCCTCTGAGCTTAGTGAAAAACCAAAAGGCGCTGGGAGCAAAGTCTGGACTATAGGGAGGTTGAGGAACTGTCTTGATGACCATCTTGGTCAAATAGTCTGTGACAAGGATGTAGTTGTGGACTGGTGCATTGTCCTGGTGGAAATGCCACTAAGTCGATTTGAAGATTGCTGGCCTCTTCTGACGGAAACTCTTCCTGAACTCCCTTAAAACCTCAACATAGTAACCCAAACCCTAACAATTTGGCCGATCAACTCTAGTGTATTGACTTCCTTACTCTTCGCACACCTCTTATCATCCCCCCCCACAGACTCGCTGCCTTCCTTGAATCTCTTATGCCACTCAAAAACTGATGCTCAATTCATGCAAGACGGCCTAAAAGCAGTCTGAAGCATTCCATACGTTTTTGTGGCATTTTTTCCAAGTTTAAAACAGAATTTTATTGTATATCGTTCTTCTAAAGTGTCAGATTGCATTTTTAAAATTCACCAGCTGTGACAATCAGGCTTTAGTAGGGTGTATTCCAATTGCTGCTGTAGCTGTTCATTTGAACCTGAAATCATAAAACTTGGCCAGTCATCTCATAAGATGTATAGCAATAGCATAGTGAATTTTCAAGAGTCTACGACTATTTTAAATGCCTGTACAAAAAAGTCTGGAAACTTATTGAAGGTGCCACGTATATATAAATATATATATATTTGTGAGTGTGTGTGTGTGTGTGTGTGTGTGTGTGTAAAAGAGTGAGAGAGAGAGAATATATCTATAACTTCACACACAGGAATACTCTCTCTCTCTCTCTCTCTCTCTGGGGAATCTCCGTGGCTTGATAATTGAAGGCCCTGCCATTAGAGTAAGCAAGTTCGAACCTAAGTTACGTTAGTGTATCACTTTTGGATAAATACCAGTTATGAGTCCAATAGTCCCACGATGGTTGGTTTGGTTTGGTTTTATGGCAGATCAACCTTTGTGATTTATTAAATGTCAGATCCTGTTTATACATATTTGATAGGTTAGCGAATAGCGACTAAGAAATATTTTTAAACGAACCAGAGCTCATTTGTTTGCACACAGTTAAATAGTTTCAAGTATCTCTATTTAACACTAATTTCATTTAATTTTAACATTCCTTAGTAAAAGAGTGAACATTTCTATTTGAACAATCGCTTTTGACTGAATGGCCCCCGTCTCCGGCCGAACCACAAGCATATCACAAGACTTTCGGGTTTAATGAATCTATGACCAGCAACCCATGAGTCTCTTGCCCAGTCGGGTGTGTCTGTAGAATAAACCGACTGCATCTTTGCAGAACCCCCATAAAGAATGTCCTAAATTCGACACTAAACAATCTGATGTTGAGTTCCAGTATATTGAATTGCCTGAAATAGAACTGTAATGACATTTAAACTGCGTACTTATGCAGAACTGAATTGTTCAAAATATAACTGTTTTAACATTTAAACTGCTCACTTATATTAAACTGAATTGTTTGAAAAGGATCTGTTTTGTAAGATGAACTAAATTGGTTGAAATTGAACTGTTTTTGACATTGAAACTGAATTGTTTGAAAATGAACAGTTTTGACATTTAACTGTGTGTAAGCAAAAAAGTATTCATGTATATTTTTCAGGTAGAGGAATTCCATAGTAAATTGAATTACAATGACCAGAGAATCCGGCGAACACCTACAGACGGAAACACTGGACAGCAGTTTCGACCTTATTAGGTCTTATCTGTAGTGTGTATCATGATCGCCACCACCTTGAGTAACTTTTTCGAACCCTTACAAATAAAGTGAGAGGTATATTTTGTTAAAGAAGTCTTCACTCGTCGTTTATTACTGCTTCGGTATGTATACAACAATACAAGTGACGCTAAAATAACTAGTCATGATAATTGCGCGGCCAATCAACCTGAATGTGTTTTATAAGTTACATCCATACTCTTTACAGAGGACACGGTCACCTCCAGCGCCACGTCTTCCCAAGAGGATTAGAAATACGCATCTGCGTAATATTATGACAAGGATATAGATGTATATTTTTCTTTTTTAAGCAGAGAAATTATATTGTGAATTAAAAAACTATTCTTATACTAAACTGAACAGTTTGAAATAAAACTGTTTAACTAAACTGACAAACTTGAAATAGAAATGTTTTTGACAATTAAACTGTGTACTTATGCTAAACTGAATTGTTTGAAATAAAACTTTATTTGTATAAAAAAAAAAGATATGGCATCAAATAACCTACAAAGGTTTTATGCCAAAAAACCCAAACATACAAATCTCGGTTCGTGTGCAACCTCCCTCTCCCCACTATAAAATGACCTAGTGTCAAGTGCTGCCTGGTTAGAAACAAGACAAATATCAGATTCTAATAAGTATTATTAATCCGGGTCAGAGTGGACCTGAGAGTAATATTAATGAAGTTCTATACATTCCCCAAACTCTAAATCTGGAGCCTTTCCTGTCATGCCGAGGACAAACGAAGGTTGATATACACTTAAACGAAGAAACTAACTAATAAACGAACTCCCTATATATATATATATCTCACACACACACACACATACAGTGTGTGTGAGCGTATGTGTGTGCTTTTGTATGTAGGGTTGTTGATCCCTGTAGAAAAATATTGCACGTGTGTCCTGTGTATCTGTGCGTGCGTATAAGTGTCTGCGTGGGTGTGCATGAGAGTATGTGCGGGTGCGTTTATGAGTTTATGTATGTGTGCATGTGTATGCATGCTTATGTGTGTGTGCGCGCGCGTGTATGTATAAGTGTATGCATGTGTATGTGTGTGTACGTGTTTATGTGTGTGTGTGTGTTGGTTGGTGTATTGCGTGAAGCTAGAAATTCGTGTGCGTGTGTGTGCGTATTGGTTAGTGTATTAGGTGGAGCTATGAAGTGTATGTATGGGTACGTGTATGTGTGCATGTGTTGGTTGTTTTATTGCGTGGAGCTAGAAATGTGTGTGTGTGTGTGTGTGTGTTCGTTTATTTCGTGGAATTAGAAATGTGTGTGTGTGTGTGTGTGTGTTGGTTGGCTTACAGCGTGGATTTAGAAATGTGTGTGTGTGTGTGTGTGTTGGTTGGCTTACTGCGTGGATTTAGAAATGTGTGTGTGTGTGTGTGTGTGTGTGTGTGTGTTGGTTGGCTTACTGCGTGGATTTAGAAATGTGTGTGTGTGTGTGTGTGTGTGTGTGTTGGCTTACTGCGTGGAATTAGAAATGTGTGTGTGTGTGTGTGTGTGTGTTGATTGGCTTACTGCGTGGATTTAGAAATGTGTGTGTGTGTGTGTGTGTGTTGGTCGGCTTACTGCGTGGATTTAGAAATGTGTGTGTGTGTGTGTGTGTGTGTGTGTGTGTGTGTGTTGGTTGGCTTACTGCGTGGATTTAGAAATGTGTGTATGTGTGTGTTGGTTGGCTTACTGCGTGGATTTAGAAATGTGTGTGTGTGTGTGTTGGTTGGCTTACTGCGTGGTTTTAGAAATGTGTGTGTGTGTGTGTGTGTGTGTGTTGGTTGGCTTACTGCGTGGTTTTAGAAATGTTTGTGTGTGTGTGTGTGTGTTGGTTGGCTTACTGCGTGGATTTAAAAATGTGTGTGTGTGTGTGTGTGTGTGTGTGTTGGTTGGCTTACTGCGTGGATTTAGAAATGTGTGTGTGTGTGTGTGTGTGTGTGTGTGTGTGTGTGTGTGTGTGTGTTGGTTGGCTCACTGCGTGGATTTAGAAATGTGTGTGTGTGTTTGTGTGTGTGTGCATGTGTTGGTTGGCTTACTGCGTGGATTTAGAAATGTGTGAGTGTGTGTGTGTGCGGTGGGGTATCGTAGTGTGTGTGTGCGGTGGTTGAAATTTACCTTCTAATTCAAATCAACAAAATTGTTTTAAATAATCAAAAGTTGGAATTACCGACAAAATCAACAGGGTGAATAGAGGGTAGATACGAATGTTTGTTCTAAATGCGGGTACTGTCAAGACAATCCTGGATTATCTCTCATTATCGCTATTTCACATCCAATGTGCCTAAAATTCTTCTTTATTGACTTGCAGGCGAATTGCTTGTTGGTAAGATTATTCTTTTAACGAGCCAGAGCTCACGATTCAATAGTTTCAAGTATTGTTATTTAAAACTAATAATTCTATTTAATATTAATCATTTGTTTTCACTCAAGGTTTCCATTATTGGTATTTAACGCATATACTTCTATCTGCACACAGTTAAATTGTTTCAGAAATTGCTATCCAACGCTAATAGTTCTCTTGGGCCACATTTAAATGGTTTCTTCTTCTTATTCTTCCTCTTCCTCTTCCTTCTCCTTCGTATTCTTCTTTTTCTTCCTCCTCCTCCTTCTTCTTCTCCTTCCTCATCATCATCCTTCTTTTTCTTCCTCCTCTTCCTTCTTCTTCTCCTTCTTCTTCCTCCTCCTCCTCCCTTTTCTTCTTATTCTTCCTCCTCCCCGTCCTCCTCCTTCTTCTACTTCTTCTTTTTCTTCTTCTACTTTTGTCTATGCCTCGTAGCCATCAATTCATTCATATTCAGGCCAGTAAATATCTCTGTCTCAAAGTTGAAAGATATTTTTCTATTAGGTTTCATTTGACGGTACAAAGCCGTGAAATGTCACGTTGTATGTCGGTCAGAATATTAAACGATCGGCAAAGTCAGGCTTTTGAACGGAGAAAGAAGGAGGGGGAGGCGGGCGAATGAATCAGGGAGGTGAGAAATAAACCGAAAGTAAGAGTGGCGTTGGGGAAAAAAAGTAAGAGAGAGAGAGAGAGATCAAAAACTTGTAAAGAATATTCAAAAAGTGCTATGGAGTCAAAAGACTGCAGAAAGGAAATTGAAGAAAAGATGGTTGGTTGGTTGGGTTCTATTGCATATCAACTCTTGTAGGTTATTTGATAAAAAATTTTGTTTATACATACATACATACACACACACACACACACACACACTCTCTCTCTCCCTCTCTCTCTCTCTCACACACACACACACACACATACACACACACACACATATATATATATATATAATCCGAGGAAAAAACCAGGGAGTAGGAGTATCCAACTTATGTGCTCCATGCCAACGACTATCGACGTATAATTAAGTTGGGATTAAGAATACATCAAAACTCAACGTGCTGAGCCAAAATAGTTTTTATAAAAAGAAAAAAGAAAAAAGAAAAAATTCAACTCTTTGGTGTCATCATAAATTTATTTCAGGTCTATGATGACCCTATTCACAAGTTGAATGAAGATATTATTGAAGTGTGTTTAAATAGCTTTCGCCGAGAAGAGGAATTTAAGAAGTTGTTTGATTTTTTAATTAAAATAATTTTTATATATTATTTCTAATTAAAAAAAATTTACGAAGGAAATATCATTATATATTATTTTAAGATAAAGTGCTTATAAATTAAAAGCTTATATATATATATATATATAAGATTTGCAAGTGAATTGTTTGTGGGTAAAATTGTTTTAAAACAGCCAGAGCTCACTTATTTGAGCACAGTTCAAAGTTGCAAGTATTATTATTTATTGTTAGCGCATAGTTAAAAGTTGGTGACCGTAGTCGAGGGCGACCAAAAGGCTCCCTTTTCAATAGCTACTACGCCGAGGTGTAGGGGATGGCGCTATTCCTACGATATAGCAATACTTGAAACCATTTAACTCAGAGCAAAAAAGAACTTAGGCTCGTTTAAGAATGTTACTTACAAAATGTGTTTGCGAATCATACTTATATATATATATATATATAAAGAATATTTTGGCATTAAATAACTTAAAATGATTGATATGCAATAAAAGCAAACCAAATCAAACGAAGCCATTTAATATCTGACCGCCTCTCGTAATAGTCAACTTGTTACTCAAAGTTTCACGCCTTGCAATCCGAATTCATCGTGTTATCTAAGAAATACAAATGCTTGGAACTTTTAGCAATAGCTTTAATTTTAATCTGAACGCTATTTATCTTTATATATATATATATGTGTGTGTGTGTGTGTGTGTGTGTGTGAAGAAAAATATGCATAAAATACATATATATATATATATATATATATATACTCCCCTACCCCCTAGGGTTGAGTTCTCTAGCGAATTAAGTAATCGAGATGCCATTAGCGTATATTGCAAGGCTCTTCATATATGAATTGAGCTCTCGGTAGCCGTTAATCGGATGTATGTAAACAATAGTAATTGTGATTCATAACCGTTTAAATTTGGTTACTGGTTCCTTGTGGCTGAAGTGTAGAGTCTCGGAATGGCGTTTGAGACAACCGGGTTTCGCTCCCAGTTACGAGAAGCTAGTATGTCTAACCACACTGATGAGTTCTGATAGAACGAAACAGATCTGTCTGTGGATGACTATATATATATATATATATATATATTCTGTAGCGACCATAAAGATCAGAACAATGTTGAGAAAAGTCTAAATGTGAAAAAACGTTTTATCAAGGAAAAATAAGGATAAAAGGTAAATTATATAATTCCAAAATATAAAGCTCAATAAAGTTACCTGGATAAAATTATAAGAATAATAATATAACATTCAAAAAACACACATGATCAAAAACATTAGGATAATTAACAAAATCATACTATTATAATGGATACATCATATCTAAATGAAAATAACGTTCATAATTCATTAGTACTTTCTACTTAGAAAATACTTAAATAAAAAAAACAACATAGTGTTATATTTTGACCTTCGACCCAGCCCAAAAATGCTATTCCAAGGTGATACACCGGAAGGAAGTGACACATTCCAATGGCTCGTAATCGAAAGAGATCGCGTGGGCGGATTAAAGCTTATGATATGGGACAAGGTGAAGGTCCCATTGTGCCACTACAGTGATGCACCGGAAGAGAGTAACCTCTGAACTGCATGACAGTTATTTCCGCTTGATAACGATTAAACATTCGATTTCAAAGATCCAGTGGGTGGTCGTGTGGGCGTTGAATTATTATATAATTGAGTTGAGTTGGGTGCCAAAGCAGTTGCCAGTAGAATTCCAGACAGCTAGAGACCAGATGTGGTAGGGAAAGCCACACCAGACCGAGGGGGCCCTCAGAAAACCCCCGATGGAGTTTGGGGTCCAGAGAAGATGACTATGCAACAATAGGATTAAATTGAGATTTAAGGTAAATGAATAAAAATGAAATAAAATAGACAAAAATGAGAAGAAACGATGTGAGATGTACGTATTCTTCAATGGAAGGGTAACTCAATTACGAGGCACGAAAATAAAATTTGAAAAAAAAATTTAATTTTGAATTTTAAATTTAATTTAAAATAAGTATTACTGTATCCTTACGTAAAGTTATAAAAGAAAGTTGTTTTTATCTAAATTAGTATTAAATCTGGAGTTTTAAGTCGACATGTATTTAGATTTTTAAAAAAATTTCATTCACTATAATTCCAACCGGCAATAAATAAATAAAAAAAAAACAGAAGTTGGCTAAATGGGGAGAAAATTCTTCACTCCTATTCTATCCCCTCCCACTCTTCTTTCCTGTGTTTATTCTGAATTATTTTAATCATAAGATCTGAAGAATTCCCGTAAGTTTTTTTTTGTTGTGTTTTTGATTTATATCAAAAACCCATCACAGGATGGAAATAAATTTATAATCCTAATGTGACCGGTTTTTGTTTTTTCTTAAAGAAATATATATATATATATATATATATATATATATATATATATATATAATTGTTGTGTAGTGGCTCGTACCACGTGAAATCCGGTATCGCGGAGGTATAAAAGACGTCGTATTTCTTAAGCACGAGGGTTCAGCAAGATCTCGGTCAGTACCAAGGCCAACTTCGGACGTAACACCCTCAGTGCGAGACTTATCATATTTATTGGACCGTGCCATTTCAGTTAATAAATAATTAACTCTTTATTTCACTGTGTATCTCTTCCTTACCAAGATACAACAATAATAGCTTATGGTTGTCACTGTTTCATTTAATGGGTTAGTAGCAGATGAAATGCAATATAATTTAGAGTGTGCTCAATATCAGTGATAGAGCAATTATATGATATAATCAATAAATAAGTAAATATTAGTTTAATAAAAATGTTACTTGAACACACTTTGATACTAGAAAATTTTCATCCAACAAATTGATTTGCCAATGATTTTATTGTCCTAACAGAATTATTCCCGACTCTGGTTTAACCGGACTGAATAATATATATATATATATATATATATATATATATATATTGGAGCCCAGTCAGCTGAGGCTGTAGAATACACCAATTGCACCTCTGCAGAGTGACAAAACTCTTCCCAACGAATGTACTGGATATGACACTATACTGCATCTGGAGTTGGCTTTGGAGTTGGGGGATGTTCAGTACTCCTTTGTGACTATTACTTCTTGGTCCACTCTGACCTGGAGTGGTAGTACTTGTTGGGGTCTCATCTATGGGTCAAAAAGAATTTAACCATTTAATTGTGTGCAAAAAATTATTAGTGTTTGATAGCAATACTTGAACTCATGTAACTGTGTGCAAACAGATGAGCTCGGGTTTGTTTTAAAATTGTCACCAACATACTATTCGTTTACAAATCATATATCTATTGTGTATAATGAATAGGTTACCTATTAATATAGTAAGGTAAGTGTACAGGGTGGAACAATAAAATTGTCGTCCTAAAAAAGACGACATGATTCCATTTCCGTTTAATGAAAACCGGTTTTCTTTTTTTGTTGCAGGCCATCTACTAGTTGGCCAGTTGTATACAAGTCCCAAGAGCGATAGGAGCCTTATACCATGTCTGAAAGTGACACAATGTTCAGCGAGCGAGATCGGAGATGCGCCGCTGTACAACTCATGCTCTCTACCGATCCAAGTTATGACAACAGGAACATTGCCAGCACCCTCAAAATGCAAATCCGGATGGTTCAACGTGCCCACGGTGAAAAAAACAACAAAGTTTCCGGCTACGGTTATGGTCTTTGGTGTGTTTCAAGTGAGGGCCATATCATGCCACCTCACATCTTCGAACTCGGCTTGAAAGTCAACACCAAAGTGTACCTGGATGTGCTGAAGAGGATGGTGATCCCCTTGTGCAATCAGGTAGTCGGTGGCAGACCCTAGGTGTGCCAGCAGGACTCGGTGCTGGCCCACAAGTCCAAAGAGACCCAGGCTTGGCTTCAGAAGGAATGCTACGACTTTGTACCCTTCGCTCACTGGCCCCCTCCTTCCCCGACCTGAACTCGCTGGACTACTTCGTTTGGTCATACGTCAAGAACATCACCAACATGACCTCCCACAACACCAAAGCCAGCCTGATCGCCGCCATCCGCCGAGTATTCACCGAGCTTCCGCCAGCGCTTGTGGAAAAGCATGCTCCCAGTTCCGAATCCGTATCGAGGCGGTGATTGAGGCTGAAGGTGGCTACATTGAATAGATGTCAGCTCTACTACATATTCAAGTTACTTGAATTGACTTTTTCCATAAAAGTTTTAAAATAAAGCTGTAGTGTTGTTTTCTTTAGGACGACAATTTTATCGTTCCACCCTGTAGATGTCAGCTCTACTACATAATCAAGTTAGCTGAATTGATTTTTTCAATAAAAGTTTTAAAATAAAGATGTAGTGTGGTGTTGTTTAGGACGACAATTTTATCGTTCCACCCTTTGGATGTCAGCTCTACTACATAATCAAGTTACCTGAATTGATTTTTTCAATAAAAGTTTTAAAATAAAGCTGTAGTGTTATTTTGTTTAGGATGACAATTTTATCGTTCCAACCTGTAGATGTCAGCTCTACTACATAATCAAGTTATCTGAATTGATTTTTTCAATAAAAGTTTTAAAATAAAGCTGAAGTGTTATTTTGTTTAGGATGACAATTTTATCGTTCCACCCTGTAGAATTCAAAATATATAAACTAAAAAGTTAACAGGCAATTCGTTTGAAGAAGTGTCATTGATATTGTTATATAATCACGATGATCTCAATAACAACAGTACATATACATATGCAAATACAAAGGCGAACTCTCTGTTGTTCATCTAAGAACGCCTTTATTAACTTCTGACTTCAGTTATTTGACACGAGAGGAGAGACACAATTCTTAAAAGTCTTTCGTAATCATACTATACTAACAACACCCCCAACGTTCGGCACATCTCGTGGTGTTTTAGATCTCAATTCATCTTCGCTGGTCGGGACCCGAAACGGTAGAAAACTCAACTCTATGGCAGAGAACTCCATTCTCTGCCCCAATGGCAGAAGTTCAATTGTCTGCCAGCATGGTCCAATCTCAATTTCTCCTCTCCATGGTCAGACTTCAACTTCTCAACACCAGGGTCGGACTCCAACTAAATCTTTTTCAAAATTTTCCAAATTCTCTGCCCATCTCTTCTGAGCATGACATCATCTACACTCCAGCCTCATTTCCTGTCTGGGGTTTATTATGACAATGGTGATTATCATATCCTTTGCACACGAACGTAAACTGCACCAATTGGGTACACACCTGAACTCTTAACCCGAATAGTTCAAAGCCCAACCAAACTGAATGATGAAATATAATTAATGAAAAATGATTAAACTAAAAAAAAATCACTCCTTAATTTTATAACAATATGGTATCCAAGATTTGACCTCTGGTTGACTTTTTTATCTGTTCTCTGATTGGTTGCTTCAGTCGTGAGAACGAGTCAGTGTGGTAGAGTTGGCATCGTAACGAACACCGCCTAAATCGGTTTATCTCCAGCCGTACGGTTGACGTGGGAATTGGGTGACTAAAGCCGTCAAAAATCAAATAAAGTCTTTATGTCCATTTATAAGAAGAGAAGTAGATACGGAGACCAAGATAATCGCAAGATAACCGGAAGAAGTTCCCGGATGGAAGGCTAGAGAATCTATCCAAATAGATAAACATAAAAAAATATTAAGGAGTAAATCTTAACGGTTCCCTGTCTATCCCGATTCTTTCTTCATGTAACCATTTTTACCCAACCCCTCCTCTCGGGCAGGATATGACAGTCAGTTTTTAAGCTGAGTTTAACAGGTTTCAATTCAGAGTTTTCCTTCTCCTAGACTAGTTGCCTCACCAAGGCTGAAGAACCTAGTCTGTCCTACTATTGATCCATAGCTGGAGGGAATAATTGGATTCATACCTTTCCCAAGGGTATTAGTGCTATGTGAAATGCAATCAGCCTCGTCCAGGATTTGAACTAGTGTCACCGTGTGCATTTCCTACGACGATAACCATCACACCATCATGTAACTATTTCGCCAACTAATTTCGTACCTTTCGTGGTAAACAAAAAGAAGAGATGATATATATAAATACGTATTAGAATTAAGAAACAGATTCGAAACACTACAAGAAAAGACGGAAACAAGTACACCAAACGACGAATATGAAAACTTCGTCAATGCACACCTCGAGGCAGCAGCAAAATACATTCCAACAAAACTTAAAACTAAATATAGAGTCCCATGGGAAACTTTAGCGGTGAGAGAAAAACGTGCACTAGTGAAAACAGCCTCAAAGAATTATCGAAAAAACCCAACAAACACAAATGCCTTAAAACTAAAAACGGCACAATATCAATTAGCAGGCATATATATAAAGGAACAGACAGAATACATTCAAAATCAGATAGATAAGATCAGAGACTCGGTGGAAGATAGGCAATCTAGGATAGCATGGCAAACAATAAACGAAGTGAGCAGAAGAAAGAACACAGCCAAAGCAAAACTTAAAGCAGCAAACCAACAAGAAAGAATAAAACTGTGGAAACAGCACTTCGAAAACTTACTTGGAAACCCACCAAAAATAACGCATGAACCAATCACCAGAATAATTAGCAAACAATTAGACATTAAACTAGGACCGTTCACACAAGAAAAACTCGACTCGGTTCTCAGAAAAATTAAAAATAGGAAAGCTGCAGGGCTGGACGAAATTCTACCGGAAGTATGGAAGACCAGACAATTCGACGACATACTGCTCCGACACTGCAACGCAGTATACAATCAAAATCCGATAGATAGATGGATGAAGGGATGCATACTCCCCTTCCCTAAAAAGGGGGACCTCGGATTAGCCAAAAACTACCGAGGCATAACACTTACATCCATAGCTGCCAAAATCTACAATGCCCTACTACGAAACCGAATAGAACCCAAAATCGACATCATACTTAGAAAAAACCAAAATGGCTTCCGAAGAAATAGATCCACGACCTCACAAATATTAACCATCCGCAGAATCCTTGAAGGTGTACGGGCAAAGAACCTACAAGCGACATTAATATTTGTCGACTTTACCAAGGCTTTCGACTCCATTCACAGAGGAAAGATGGAACAAATCCTACTAGCGTACGGCATACCTAAAGAAACCGTAGCGGCAATAACGATTCTCTATAGAAACACTAAAGTAAAAGAACGATCACCGGATGGAGACACAGAATACTTTGACATTGTAGCAGGAGTACTACAAGGGGACACGGTGGCCCCGTACCTCTTTATCATTTGTCTAGACTACGTACTTAGAACATCGATTGACAAAATCAAAGAGAATGGCTTCAAACTGACGAAGAAAAGAAGCAGAAGATACCCCGCAACAACAATTACCGACGCAGACTACGCCGATGACAAAGCGATACTGGCAAATACACCTGACCAAGCCGAAACTCTTCTGCATAGTTTGGAACGAGCAGCAGCAAGCATAGGCCTCTATGTTAATGCAGACAAAACGGAATACATGTGCTATAACCAAACGGGGGACGTCTCCACTCTAGAAGGAACCCCACTTAAACAAGTAGACAAATTCACGTACCTAGGAAGCAGCGTCGAATCAACCGAAAAAGACATCGAAACGAGGCTAACGAAAGCATGGACAGCTATCAATAGGCTATCGATTATATGGAAATCAGACCTAACCGATAAAATGAAACGCAGTTTCTTCCAGGCAGCGGTCACATGGATACTGCTATATGGCTGCACTACATGGACGCTAACAAAACGGCTGGAGAAGAAACTGGATGGCAATTACACAAGAATGCTGCGTGCAATCCTGAACAAGTCCTGGCAGCAGCACCCCACAAGACACCAACTGTACGGCCACCTGCCCCCTATCACGAAAACTATTCAAGTTAGACGAACCAGACATGCAGGACACTGCTGGAGAAGCAGAGATGAACTCATAAGAGATGTACTCTTATGGATCCCCACACATGGCCGCGCAAAAGCAGGACGACCAGCACGAACGTACATTCAGCAGCTATGTGAGGATACAGGCTGTTGTCCTGAAGACCTACCTAGGGCGATGAACGATAGGGAGGAGTGGCGAGAGAGAGTCAGGGATATCCGTGCTACCAGCGCGATATGATGATGATGATGATGATATATAAATATATATATATGTGTGTGTGTGTGTGTGTTATTGCCCTTCCTGCCTCCCCTGGTATACAACACGACGTCACCAGCGCATATTTCGTCGCTTCTCTTATCAATACCATAAAAATATTCTTCACGAAAACTTTTATCCTGACAATGACCTAAAGTCGAAACTAGTTGAAAACAATCAAAAACTAAACTTTATAAGAGGACCAGTCGGCTTGGGCTGTAGAATACATCGGCAGCATCTCTGCAGAGAGGTAAGACTCTCCCAACGAGTGTCCTGGATATGACACTAAAAAATCTGATCGTAAGGCTCCAGTAATGCTCGAGCCTTAAGGAATACAGAGTACGACTTCATTTTCATCGTTCCCAGGTCCACTGTGGACCGGAGAGGTAGCACCTGATAGGATCTTCTCTATGAATCAAATAGAAGTGTTGGACATTTTAACTGTGTACTTATACAGAGTACTTTTACTAAACTGAATTGCTTGAAATAGAAATTTTATCATTTTTAACTGCGTGTAAACAAACAAAAAAACTGTGTAATAATGCTAAACTGATTTGTTTGAAATTGAACTGTTTTTCCATTTAACTGTGTGTAACTGATTCATCTATAAAATATGTTTAGAGATCATATGTCTTATATACATATATATGTATAAAATGAATTTGGCATTAAATAGCCCAAAATGGTTGATATGCCATAAAACCAAACGAAACTACATAAAAGTAACTTTCCTATTTTTCTTATCATTTCTGTTGATCTTTATACGTTGCGATTATAAAACGATATAGGGAAAGGAACCAGAGGTTGAGGGATCGATCCTTAGAGGGGTGTAGTGATGGTTAGGCAAATTGAAGGTTTTCACCAGAAGAAAAATCATCCTCATCATCTTGTCATGCCACCAGCACAGATATCCCTGACCCTCTCTCGCCACTCCACCCAATCGTTCATCGCTTCGAGTCGGTCCTCAGGGCTACATCCCATATCCTCACAGCGCTGCTGAATGTAGGCTCGAGCTGGTCGCCCTGCTTTTGCTCGGCTTTGTGAGGGGGTCCATAGGAGAACATCAATTATGAGCTCGTCCCTGCTTCTCCAGCAGTGTCCAGCATGTCTGGTTCATCTAACTTTGATAGTTTCGTGACGGGTGGTCGGTGGCCGTATAGCTGCTGTTTTGTGGGGTGCTGCCTCCAGGAAAATAATATGCAATAAACTTTCCATATTCAAATTAGGAACGTGATACAAAAGCAGTATAAAAGAAGAGTACATTAATTCCGTTGAAAAAAGTCAAATGTGTTGAATACTCGCTCACCATAGGGTCAGAAACGTGAAACTATGAATCGTGAGTTTTTGTCCTGTTTCATATCACTTGAAATGTATTATGATATTGCTCTATATTTTCGTGCATTGACCACAGTAAATAGCTTGCTTTGGTTTCTTTGTTAAATGGCATATCAAACTTCGTGGGTTATTTCGTCCCAAATCCATATTGCCTACCGACTACATCTCTACACCGACTATATCTCTACCACCCCCATGAACGTCTGTCCTAAACATGATACAAAACAATCTGATGTTGAGGTTCCAGCAATGCTGGAGCTTTGGGGAATGCGGAGTACCCCATCATTGCCATCGCTCCCAGGTTCACTGTGAAACGGAGTGGTAGCACCTGATAGGATCATATCTATCGGTAAAATAGAAGTAAACGGTATACTTACGCTAAAAGGAATTATTGAAGTACAATTGATTTGATATTTAAACTGCGTACTTCATTTAAACTGCGTACTTATGCTAAACTGAATTGTTTGAAATAGAACAGTTTTTGCATGATAAACTGAATTGTTTGAAATAGAACTGTTTTTGACATTAAAACTGTACTTACACTCGACTGAATTGTTGGAAATAGAAAAGTTTTGACATTTTACTGTATGTAAACTAAAAACTATACTTATACTAAACTGATTTGTTTAAAAGAAAAGGTTTGACTAAACTGATTATATTGAAATAGAAATGTTTTTGACAATTAAACTGTGTACTTATACTTAACTAAAAAAGCCATCATAGTAGAAGAACAGCAGAGATACTATTTCGCCAATAGCTTGAGAAATAAGTGTGTTCATACCTTTTCCAAGGGTATTAGTCCTAAAGTGAACGTAATAGCGCGACAAGGGGGCGAACTCGTTTACTTCGATGTCGAAGTCAAGAACGTTAGCAAACACGCCACAAGAACTCTCTAATTGAACACTGTACAGATCTTACGGATTAAAAGTGATTTTAGCGTTGAATTTTAATCACTCACACACACACACACACACACACATACACATACACACATATCAGTCATTTGTTTACACACAGTTAAATGTAAAAACAGTTCAAGTTCAAACGATTCAGTTAAGCATAAGTCCTCAGTTTAAACGTCAAACACTCTCTCTCTCTCTCACTATATATATATATATATATACATACATATATATATATAATGTAATAAGAAGAAAACTCAAACCCGGTTAAATTGTCATTATATATTTATTTAGGCGAATAATGGGTCAATATATAGGAAAACTCTTTTTCTGCTTACATTTTTCATACTTTATCATTTTAACCCCCTTTATTTTCGCCTGAAAATTTAAATTTATATTTGTTGGTTTGGGGAGAGATTTTGTACACACACACACACACACACACACACACATATACTGTAATCCATATTTGCTGTTATTCACCCTCAAATTAAGTGTCAAAGTCATCTGAAGAGTATAATCATATTCTTATTCATATTCTAAATTTATAATGACAACTTAAACCAGATTTGATTTTCTTCTAGCTGTTACATAGCCAGATATGAATACGGGAAATAGACATATTCATACTGGAACGCAAAACGTTCATAATGTCCATAAGGCACATATATAGATAACATAGGAATCCCGAAACACAAAAAAACACTTGACGACTTCTTAGTTCAGGTACGAAACTTTTTATTATCTTTGAGTTAAAAGGTTTTTCGACATAAGGAAGAGAGAGGCACAGTCTTTCTATGACGACTTTTCCCATCTGCCCCAAACCACGTGCGGCACCCGCTGCAAGGCCTCGGCGAGTTCCGAAAGTCAACCGTCTTCCTCTGACGCTAAAACCCAACTCTCTCGTTCGGACGCAGGAACTCAACTCACTGACATTTTTCAAATCCCCAAAATCCCCCACGCACGCTTCCGGTGCATGACGTCATTCACATCCCCCGGTATCTGGGATATTTATTTGGACATCTCTAAATGACACATCCTACCCGCGCGCGCGTGAACACCAGCGCTCATGTTGCACCTAACTAACTCATGCGCTAAGCGAAAGATTCTCAGCCTAACTAAACCGAAAGGCAAGATATATAAAACGAATCCCTCGGCCATATATTACATATCTGTATTGTATACTCTCTGTATATGAGTTTTAATATATAAACCCGGAAAGGGAATATATAACAATGGCCATACATCGAGCACTCCCATAAATTTATTCAAAATTCCTTATATATTCTATACACGAATAATCAACACCCATTGTTTCGGACGTCGACTGGATATCACTGATTATATATATATATAAGTGCTAGCGAACTTAGTCGTGGGTAACCCGAAGGCTTCCTTTTTTATAGCTTTTTATAGCCAGGTGTAAGGGAAAGCACTACTCCATTCCCTGGATTGTTCCACTTTACCCTTGACCCTCAACTTATTGTGCTGAGTTCAAAGGAAGGCAGCATCAAGTACCATTTTTTGAGTCTTTGTATACATACACTACACAAATGTACAGTTAACTCCCTTGAAGTTTTGGTAGGGAAAACTTCCGGTCCAGAGGAGGGGACAGGAAAAACCTCAGTAGAAATGAAAACGTAATCGATATCACATACGTGTTGCTGTTATCCGTTAATTAGCAACTGGAAATCATTTTCTTATAGGTCCAAGTCCCAAATGGACTCCAGTTAGCCTTATCTCACCTTCATCTTTGAATATAACAAATACTACAACAAAGAGTAGACCTAGAAGTAATGACGATGAATGGATAACTAAACCTCGCTGATAGGGTTCGTATATTTCGGATAAAAAGACTCAAGCAGTTACGAAAGACTGCAGACAAAAAAAATCAAGTTTGGTCAGGTTTACAGCAATAAACATTAACCACTAAGACATTTACATCCTGAGTGAAAAGATCGCAGTAAAAATCAAGTGTATTTTTCTTTGACTTCTATTTCTGAGTGACTTACCAACTCCCGGCATGCCAAACACGTCCCTACATACCTACTTATTTATTACTCCAAAGTTATTCCTGCCAACCTACTTGGTAAGCCAACGCCAACAGCTTCCTGAAAAGCAGTCGATCGATTTAAATAACCCTCGAAGGTTGATATTGATATGGAGGCACTCGTGAAGTAACGGTTATCGTCGTAGGAAATGGACAAAGGTGACCGAGTTCAAATCTTGGATTAGCACTAATATCGTTGGGAAAGATATGGATCCAACTTTTCTCCTTCCTGCTATGGGTAAATAGTAGAACTGACTAGGTTTTTTTTTAAATCTTGGTGAAGCAACCTCTCTAGGAGAAGAAAAGCTCATCCACTGAGCTCTGTTAGATTTTATCAATAAAACATGCTTTTCGTGTTAGCTTTTGATCATAATCACACGCGCGCACACACACACACTCACACACACTCGCAAATATGTATATATATATTGAGCTTATTACACGTCCAAGATTAAAAATAGTAAAAAAGACATTAAAAGCAAACGATGTTTACGGTCAAAAATCTAAAATACGATGAATATTTCCCATAATCAAATAGTTTGTCTCGGTACTATGTCGAGAAAATATATTCATAGTATCTTTCTTGGCAATAGGGGTTACTTGGATTGTGCCCATCTTCTCTTAAATCATCATCATCATCATCATGTGCCGCTAGCACGGATATCCCTGACCCTTTATCGCCACTTCTCCCAATCGTTCATCACCTTCAGAGCTACATCCCGTATCCTCACATAGCTGCTAAATATATGTTCAAGCTGTTCGTCCTACTTTTGCCCGGCCATATGTGGGGGTCCATTGGAGTACATCACTTATGAGCTCCTCCTTGCTTCTCCAGCAGTGTCCTGCATGTCTGGTTCGTCTAGCTTGGATAGTTTTCGTAATGGGAGGCAGGTGGTCGTATAGTTGGTGCCTTGTAGGGTGTTGTCGCCAGGACTTGTTCAATATTGCTCGCAACATTCTTGTGTAATTGCCGTCCAGCTTCTTCTCCAGCCGTTTAGTTAGCATCTAAGTAGTGCATCCATACAGCAGTATCGATACGACCGCTGCCTGGAAGAAACTACGTTTCATTTTATCGATCAGGTCTGATTTTCTCTTAAATAAACCTCCACTACGCTTTAAAAATGATCTTGTGTTGTATTTTGCTCATGTGGAGAATTTGGGTATATATATATATATGTCTCTGTGTATATGGAGATGATGTTAAACTCCGACAAGATATATTTCAATTTTTAAAAAAAATTATGGAGTTAAACGAATAGGAAAAATGTAAAGATATATTAGTTGACAAGGAATTGATAAGAAAAGAATAAAACAAAAGAAAAAAAGAAGAAAAAAAGAAATAATAAAAAGAAAATGGCCGCTGAGTGTTAAAAGTTAAATTAGAAAACGACCTTTTATACTAAGGACAACCAAAAGAAAAAAATGAGAAAAAAAATTTTTTTTTCTGGCGAGAAAGATTTATGAGTCAGTTCGAAGAATTCAATTTTGAAAAAAAGAAAAAGAAAAAAAAAAAAAAAAAGAAAAATTTAAATAAAAGAAGTGATTAAATCAATAAATAAATAAACAAAAACGTCTGTTAAACCTCACTTAAAAAGGACCCTGCTCGAATAGAGGGTTGCTTAAAAAAAGAAAAAAGAAAAAAGGGAAAAGAAAAATCGATGACCATTACACTTTAACTTCGAGTCGAATTTTATTGGCTGCCATACCGATTCTTGGCATCTTAAAAGGCTAATTAACAGCATCCATTTCCTCTACAAACATCACGTGACATGTTACACTGGTTCGTTCATGCTAGCAGCATCGCAAAGACTCCCTTATCTCTCTCTTCCTTGTTCATCGCTTTTATGCCAGCCATTGTATAGTTAAAAATGGTCATTTAAGGTCATCGTACTAGTCGATATTTCAAGCCTGTAAAAATCTAAGGGGTCGACTTTTACGGTAGGGTTAAAATCCTAACCTTTACCACAGAGTAATCAACCACTGGGATAGTACACTTAACAATCAATCTACACTACTTACCGTAACTCCAGCAGACTGCCACAAACATTTCAATCATAAAGTTGTGGTTGGTAAACAAATAAACACTGAAATTGATATATGATAACGTATCATACTATCAAGTATCATATTAACACTATATCAGACGTCCTTTCCATCAGCTGATGCATGGACTGTAAACACTTATTGTAACATCACAGCACCTAGGCAGCCAGTCAGACAATTGTAAAAATTAACTAGAACATCCAAGTATGTGATGGGGGTCGATCTACGTAGCAATTAGAGATCCAAACTTGAATTATGAGCTAAAAATCTAAAGGTACTATTTACCGACCCCTCCGCTCGGGCAGGATATGACACAAGGTCAATTTTTAAGCCGAGTTTAACAGGTTTCAATTCAGAGTTTTCCTTCTCCTAGACTAGTTGCCTCAACAAGGCTGAAGAACCTAGTCTGTCCTACTATTTACCCATAGCTGGAGGGAGAATAAGGGGGTTCATACCTTTCCCAAGGGTATTTGCCCGAAAGTGAACGTAATAGTGCGACTGGAGTACGAACTCGCGTACTACGATTCCGCAGTTCATCGCTTTAACCATTACACCACGAGGACACCCTAAAGGTCGACTCATATGCTAGGACGACTTGTACGCCGCAATGTAAGATAAATAATGGCTGAGTGTTAATTGCTCTAAGAAATTAATACTTGACACCAGTTATACTTTGTGCTAACAAATGATTGATATCAGATAGAATTGAGAGTGTGAAATAGCAATACTTAAAAACATTGAACTGGATAGACAAATGAGCTAAAATTCGTTCAAGAATATTGCCCAGTCGGCAGGGGCTGTCGAATACACCGACAGCTTCTCTGCAAAGGGGTAAGACTCTCCTAATGAGGACCCAGTCAGCTGTGGCTGTCGAAGACACCGACTGCTTCTCTACAAAGGGGTAAGACTCTCCCAACGAGGACCCAGTCGGCTGTGGCTGTCGAATACACCGACTGCTTCTCTGCAGAGGGGTAAGACTCACCCAATGAGGGCCCAGTCGGCTGTGGCTGTGGCTGTGGAATACACCGACTGCTTCGCTGCAGAGGGTGAGACTCTCCCAACGAGGACCCACTCGGTTGGGGCTGTAAAATACATCGACTGCTTCTCTGCAGAAGAGCAAGACCCCTCCAAACGAGTGTCCTAGATATGACACTAATCAATCTGATCGTGAGGCTCCAGTTATGCTAAAGCTTTGGGGAATGTAGAGTACCCCTTCATTGCCATCGCTCCCAGGTCCACTCTGACCCAGAGTGGTAACACCTGATAGGGTCCTATCTATGGGTCAAATAGAACTAAACTATGTACTTATGCTAAACTGAACTGTTTGAAATAGATCTGTCTAAACTTTTTCTTAAATGAATTGCTTGAAATAGGACTGTTTTTGACACTTAAACTGTATACTTATGCTAAACTGAAGTAGAACTGTTTTGACATTTAACTTTTTCAAAACAAAAACTATAATAAACTGAATTGTTTAAAATTTGATTCAGCATTACTCAAAATAGTTGATACGCTGTAAAACAAAACTACCAACCAACCAACCAATCGTTCAAGAATCAAGTTTTTATTATTGTTAATTCCTATAATTATTCTCTGATTTGAATGGTGGGAAAAAACGCAGATGGTACAATTTGCAAATAAAATTATTACTCAAACTGATATCCATATATTAATATATATATATATATATATACAGAGAGAGAGAATTTTTGATTTAGGACCAAAGAGAGAATAAACATATTTTAAAATGGGTAGGTCCACAAAGAGATTTGTATTTTTTAAATTTATTTATTCATTAATTTTATTCTTACATCCGTGTATGTTTCCAGCCCTTTGCTTTCGTCAGAGAACATATATGACACAAGGCCTTGTTAATGGGGTACTAATGAGACTTGGGCTCACTTGTGTTTGCAGTTTGATTGAACGCCTTCAAAAATTCGACGGATTGACAAAATTTGTGATGTTGGAGATCGATTTCTCCGAAAGCCATTTTGGTTCTTCCAAAGAATTTTTTCAATTTCAGGTTCAATGCGATTGAGTTGTTGGGAATTGTAAATCTAGAATTGTAAATATGGAAATAAGGGTCATACCCCGGTAGTTTTTGGCAATTCCGAGGTCATCTACCTTGGACAAAGCGGGGATGCAGTCTATTATGTTCTGGTTATTTACAGCATTTCAGTATCGGAGCTGTATGTCGCAGATTTTCCTTGTTTTCCATATTTCTTGGGGTATTTCATCAAGAACTGTAGCTTTCCTGTTTTTAATTTTTTTAGTACAACGTCGATTTTTTCTTGCATAAACTGTCCTACTTTGATGTCTAGTTGAATGCTAATAATTTTTGTGATAGGTTTATCTGTAATTATTTTGGATTTTCCTAACAAATTTTTGAAATGTTCTTTCCACAAGTGTATTCGTTCTTCTTGGCTGGCAGGTTTTATTTTAGCTCTCACTTCATTTACTGTCTACCAAGCTATCCTAGATTGTCTATTTTCAATTGTCTCTAATCTTATTGATCTGGTCGTGGAAGTATTAGTTCTTTTAGCAATGTGTTAGTTCGTTTTGTACCTTTTTAAGTATCTAGGCGTTGGCATTAGTTGGGTTTCTCCTATTGCATAGGAATGCAGTTTTCACGTTGTCACGTTCTTTCTTAACTGCTAATGTTTCCCCGGGAACTCTGTGTTTTGCTCTTAGTTTGGTTGGTATGCATTCTGTTGCTACTTCTAGCTGGGCATTGACGAAGTTCTCATATTCGTCGTTTAGACAAACTGTTTCTGATATCTCCTGAAATGCATCAAATTTAAATCCTTGAGTTATCGTATATTTATTGAAAATATATTTATTGTGAAGCAGGGACCAGTAGTAATGTGCGGTTTTGATTGTTTGCGCAGCATTCCTGCGTAGGCTCAGACGTATCTTTGCCGTGACAATTCGGTGACCGGAAGACACACCTTCAAAAGAGGAATGTGCCTCAAATTCAATGCGCTATTAATGCATTTCTTATTTATGAGAATGTAGTCTGTCTGTGCTCTAGCGTTTTTTGCGTAAGTGTTGGTCCATAGTTTTCTCTTTCTTTTTTGAAATTTAGAATTAAGGCATGTTAATCCATTTTCAAGTGTGAAGTCCACCTGGTGTTCATCATTTCTGTTGGACGAGTTGTGGAAGCTGAATTTGTTTTTTTTTAAATCTATTTGGGCATTCATGTCTCCACCGATGCTTAGAACGTTGTGTTTCGGGATGCTATAAACATGGGAGGATAGCTCGTTATAGAAGGTGTCGAGGACCATTCCATCACTATCATTGGTCGGGTTGTAGCAGTAGATTACCGTTGTGCTGAGGTTGCCGTTAATTGTAACTGCCCTCATCCTCGGTAGTATTTTACCGATTGAGTGATTTTTGGCCACGGGGACCGGTTAGCATACCCACACCACCGATCACGGCGTTGAAAGATTTTCCAAGCAGATGCTGAGACAAACGTCCATCCCCTACTAGTATCGTGGTATTTTACATCTTCGCTATGATAGTATCTATGTTCTTGTACGCATACTATGTCTATGTTATGATGTCACTTCCGGTAGTTGACCTTTTCAATTTAAGGTTTTAGCATTAAATTCTCCTATCTGTTTTGGGATTTTATATTCAAGTATTTTTTTGTTTTTGTTTGCATTTGAATTTTGTTACTGATTTTTCGAACATAAGGGCCAGAGTTTCAACCTCAGCAGAAGCGTTTTGGAAATGTGGTTTGACTGAGAGTCATGGTAATCTTTCGATGACTGTATTTTAACCTCATCAATAGACGCCACTCTAAAAGAGGAGTAGTTCCTCGACTGAACTATTGAATCCTGGACGTTGACCTGTCGGGTCCGTCTGCTAAGCCGCTGGTGAAGTGCACTTTTGAACCGTCGCTGGGTTCCATCACATCCACCATGCTGCTTCCCATGGTTTCCGAAGTTTAACACGCAAGAAAAAAAAAACAATCGCCTTTTCCTTGCTTCTTTCTTTTTTCCTTTACTTCTTTTCCCTCCTGCCCATGCATTCCTTAAGTTTTAACTTAGTATAAGACCATAGTTAACTTGCCCAGTTGGCTGGGGCAGTAGAATACACCGACTGCTTCTCTGCAGAGGGGCAAGACCCATCCCAACAAGTGCCCTAGATATGGCACTGAACAATCTGATCGTGAGGTTCTAATAATGTTGGAGGTTTTGGGAATGCGGAGTACCACTTCATTACCATCACTCCCAGGTCCACTCTGGCTAGGAATCGTGGCACCTGATAAATGTCCTATCTACGGGTTAAATAGAACTAAACAATGTACTCATGCTAAATTGATTTGTTAGAAATAGAACTGTTTTTACATTTTAGTGTTTGTAAACAAAAACTGTACTAATGCAAAAGTTAATCGTTTGAAATAGAACTGTTTTTGACATTTAAACTGTGTACTTATGCTAAAATGAATTGTTAGAAATAGAACTGTTCATATGCATAAAAATGGATTTGATATTAAATAATCTACAATGATTTATAAGCCATAAAACCAAATCAAACCAAACTAAACAAACCACAGTTAAGCTATTTTAAAATTCACGGATAGATGTAAGTCTTCTTAGTCATTATATGTGCTTACACTAACTAAAGCAGTCAGCTTGTGGGAACTCGTTATCATGCAATTAAACTCTGTAAAGATTATTTCTTTCTGGTTACTCCAATACTATAATAATAATGACAATAATAACAATAATAATAAGAATAATAATCATAATAATCAACAAAAAAAAGGAATTTGCAAAATTGTCGGCTGACCACAGAATAAAACTGAAAGAATGTGAAAAGAAGGATAAGTACCTCGACCTTGCTAGAAAATTAAAAAAGCTGTGGAACATGAAAGTAACAATTGTGCCAATCGTGATTGGTGCTTTTGGCACAACAAGTAAAGGATTATTAAAAAGCTTGGAGGACTTGGAAGTTGGCGGACGGGTAGAGACTATCCAAATGACGGCATTACAGAGAACGGCTAGAGTACTGAGAAGAGTCCTGGAGACTTGAGGAGACTTGCTGTCACTCAAACTCCTGTGAGAAACCATCATCTAAAACTGGTGTGAAAAACTTTAAAGGAGTAAATAATAATAATAATAATAATAATAATAGTAACAATAATGACAGCAGAAAAGCATGCTTGGTAATGCCAAAATTTTGATCAAGACTTCAATTACCTTTTCGAAGTCAACAGGATTGGATTGATGTAGGAAAGTATAGCACTGTCGACTAATGATCGTTTTAACTTAAATTCTCTGACCATGTGCGAACCTTTTTTTGTTTGTGCCATGCCTAAATCTCACCTTTTTTTATCGTGATTAAACAAAATAATTTGCACAATTATATGGTTTCAAGCTTTCCTATCCAATAGTTATCATTTTCAAGCAAATCAAATATATATGAGACTTCTACAGACAATGGCTTAATGGGTAGAGTTTCGTCAATAGTCCGGGAGACCTGGGTTCAATCCCAGTTCGAGTCATACCAAAGACTCAAAAAATAGTACTTGATGCCGCCTTGTTTTGCACTCAGTACTATAAGGTGAGGATCAAGGGTAAAGTGGAGCAATCCAGGGAATGGAGTAGCACCTTCCCTTACACTTTGGTGTAGTAGCTATTGAAAAGGGAGCCTTCGGGTCACCCTCGACTAAGGTCGCTAACTTTACTTTACAGACAGTTTGGCTGAACGATAAGGTGGACCAAAGATAAAGGGAGATAATTTAAAACAAATAATACAAAGCACCTATAGATTTAAAATAAAGACATTCTGCACGTAAACAAACAAAGCCATTGCCTGTTATAAACTTGTATCTTAGCCACTGCCTTTACGCAAATGCAGTCCAGTCGGCTGTGGCTGTGGAATACGCTGACTGCATCTTTGTAAACAGACACTACCCACCAAACGAGTATCCTGTATATGACATTAAACCATCAAATGGTCAGTCTCCAGAAATGGGGCTTGGAGGAACACGAAGTACCTTTTTATAGTCATTACTCCCAGATCCACTGTGATCCAGAGTGGTAGCACCTTACAGAGTTCTATCAATGGGTCAGCACGGATATCTCTGATCCTATCTCGCCACCCCTCTCTACCGTCTTTTGCTTCCGGCAAGGCTTCAGGGCTACATACTGTACCAGTACAGAGCTGCTGTATATATGTTCTAGATGGTCGTCCAGCTTTTGCTCGTCCCTGTGAAGGGGTCAACAGGAGTATATCTATTATGAGTTCGTCCTTACTTCTCCAGCAGTGTCCGGCATGTCTCGTTCGTCTAACTTGGATTGTTTTTGTGATGGATGGTTGGTGGCCATACAGCTGCTGCTTTGCAGGGTTCTACCTCCATGACTGGTTCAATATTGCTCGCAGCATTCTTGTGTAGTTGCCGTCAAGCTTTTTCTCCATAAGTTTAGTTAGTGTCCATTTAGTGCATCCATATAGCAGTATCGATACAACCGCTGCTTGGAAGAAACTGCAGTTTATTTTATCGGTCACTTCCCTATGACCGATACCTTATCATTAGCTATCCATGCCTTTCCTAGTCACATGTTGATGTCTGTCTCGGTTTCGGCTTGAGCATTTGTCAGAAGAGCTATGTCATCGGCGTAGTCGGATGATGAAGCGGTATTGACATTTAAACTGTGTGCAATTAAAGAGCTTACTTTAAATAAAATTATTAGAAATAGAACTGATAGTTCATTTAAGTGTGTGTAAACAAATGACTGGTGTTTAATTAAATTGTGAGTATTACATAGCGATGTTGAAACCATTTAACTGCGTGCAAATAGAAATATTAATGTTGGATAGCAATATGTAAAGCCATTTAAGAGAGAGCAAATAAATGTTTAATACTCAACAGAACTATTTGTGTTATTATATTTGGAACCATTTAACGTTATCATAACGTTATGTTGAATATGGACCCTTCTTCGAGCCGTCAATCAGAGCATTCTCTGCAAAGGACGCAGCTGTGTAAATAAGCAGAAACAGTTTTGTGGTTGATCGGAAGTCGTGGGCGTTATAAAATGATATATATAAATGTCCATGTGAGGATCCGAGTCTGTTAGTATCAGAGCGAGTATTGACTCAGACCAGGCTTGCAATCACAGAGAGTGCCCCGTGGGGGAAGCGACCAAGAGTTGCCTCCGGTTGAGTACCCCACATCCGAAAAGTAAAAGCGCTAAAAGGGCCCTTGAAGATAACACAGTGTGGGATATTCGGGAGAGGAGGAAGTTAATATAGTCAATATAGCTGTCTGTCTTTGTCGCCCTATCTCTTGTCTGTCTCTTGTCCACTCGGCTAGGGCTATAGAATACACCTCTGCTGATGGGTAGGACCCCCACCCCAATGAGTGTCCCGGATATGATACTAAACAATCTGATGGTGAGATTCCAGATATGCTGGAGCTTTGGGGTATGCAGAGCACCTCTTCATTGCCATTGCTCCCAGGTCCACGCTGGCCTGGAATGGTAGAACCTGATAGAGCCCTATATATGGGTTAAATAGAACTAACTGCATACTTTTGATGAACAGAACTGTTTGAATTAGAACTGTTTGACTAAATTGAATAACTTGAAATAGAAATGTTTTTGGCAATTAAGCCGTTCTTACATTTAAACTGCGTGCTTATGCTAAACTGAATTGTTTGAAATGGAACTGTTTTTGACACTGAAACTCTGCTCACAGCAAACTGAATTGTTTAATATAGAACTGTTTTGATACTTAACTGTGTGTAAGGAAAATTATAGTTATACCAAAGTAAATTAGCTGAATTAGAACTGCTTGAATAAAATGAATAGCTTGAAATAGAATTGTTTTGACTAATCCTAAACGGAATTGTTTGAAATAGAAATGACTATTTGTATAAAAATCGATTTGGCGTTAAATAACCTACAAAGGTTGATATGCCATAAAACCAACCAACCAACCAACCAATAACCCGTCTGTCTCTCACACAGCACAGAAGCTTCAACTCCTTTCGTGAATAAAATTTGAGGGTTATATTCTTATAGTGTTATGGTCATTTTTCCATCCAAGTATATTCCTTCGTTGTGGTATACAATAATAAGTAATTCTTCTATGCAAAAAAATTAGCTCGGAATTATCTAAAATTAAAACTACTTACAAATGATTGACTTATAATTTATATATATATATAACCATTTAGCTGTGTGCAAACAACTTTTAAACGTTTAAAAATTTATCTACAAACTATGCCATGATATATCATAAATATCTATGAAGAGCATCTGGCATTAAATAACTTTAATGGTTGATATGCCATAAAACTTAACCCAACCAAATCCTATATCTGTAATATATATGTATAAAAAAGATTTGGCATAGAATAACTCAGAATGGTTAAAGGAAGTGCCCGTGGTGTAATGGTTATCGTCGCAGGAATTGGACACGAGTTCAAATCCTGGACTGTTTGCATTTCACATAGTACTAATACCCTTGGGAAAGGTATGAATCCAATTATTCTCCCTCCAGCTATGGGTAAATAGTAGGGCAGACTAGGTTCTTCAGCCTTGGTGAGGCAACTAGTCTAGGAGAAGGAAAACTCTGAATTCAAACCTGTTAAACTCCGCTTAAAAATTGACCTTGTGTCATATCCTGCCCGAGCGGAGGGGTTGGGTAAATATGATAACTCAGAATGGTTAATATGACATAAACCTAATCAAACCAAATCAATGGATATTTAATCTGCATGTGTGAAGAGGATTTGGCATTAAATAATCCACAAAGGTTGATATGCCATAAAACCCAACCAAACCAAATCATATATATCTAATATATATGTATAAAAAGGATTCGGGATTAAATAACCTACAATGGGTGACAAGCCATAAAACCCAATCAAACCAAACCATATATACTTGATAAATATGTATTAGGAGGATTTGGCTTTAAATAACCTACAGTCGTTGACATACCATAAAATCCAACCAACCCAAATCATATATATTCAATATGTATGTATAAATTGGATTTGGCATTAATTAACATACAATGGTTGATATGCCTTAAAACCCAACCAAACTAAATCAAATATATTGAATATATGTGTATAAAGAGAATTTGGCATTAAATAACCTACAATGTTTGATATGCCATAAAACCTAACCAAACCGAACCATATATATTTAATATAAATGTATAAAGAGAATTTGGTTTTAGATACCCTACAATGATTGATAATAAAAAAAAATAACCAAACCACGCCAAATTTGACCCACAGTTAACCTTAATCTCCACATCTTAAAGATCGGACACGAGTGTCCAAAATTAGTTTTCTGCGCATAAGATCTACCTAGTAATTCCACTTTGCCAAACCTAAAATATTAAAGAAAGATACAATTTACAAATGAATCAGTACGCTTTTCCAATTATTTTTAACCGTAGGGATTTATCAGGCAGGTTTCTACTTCTTTGTTTGGACAAGGAAGTATTCGGCGCCCATTGTTATGTCGATCTTTGTTCTCACAATGCATTTTTGAATGGAACATAAGGCGAATTCTACCATTCACTAACTGATACTATGAGACAAAACACGAGTAAAATAACAACCAACCCAGCTCAGTCAGCTGGGGTTGTAGAATTTACAAACTTCATTTCTGCAGAGGGTTTAGACGCCCCCCCCCCCGGCCAACGAATCCACTCTACTTGACATTAAACAATCTGATCACGAGGCTCCAAGGCTTGGAGATTTGGTAAATATGGAGTACCCCTTAATTGAGATTAACTCCACGTCCACTCTGACCCGGAGTGGTAACACCTGATAAGGTCCTATCTATGGATCAAATAGAACAAACTGTGCGCGAACAAATGACTGATGTTAAATTGTAACTGTTATATAGCAATTATTAAAATCATTTAACTGCGTGAAAAAAAAAATCTCTGGTTCGTTTAAGAATGTTATTAATAAAGTGTGCTTACAAATCATATCATCATCATCATCATGCCGCGCCATCAGCACGGATATCCCTGACCCTCTCTCACCACCACTCCCTATCGTCCATTGCTTCCAGCAGGTTCTAAGGGCTACATCCCATATCGGCACAGAGCTGCTGTATGCAAGTTCGTGCTGGACGTCCTGCCTTTTTCGGCCATGTGAAGAGGTCCACAGGAGTATATCACTTATGAGCTCGTCCCTACTTCTCCAGCAGTGTCCTACCTGTCTGGTTCGTCTAACTTTGATAGTTTTCGTGATGGGTGGTAAGTGGCTGTACAGCTGATGTTTTGTGGGGTGTTATGTATAAAGAGGTTTTGGCATTAGTTAGCTTATAATGGTTGATGTGCCATAAAAACCAGCCAAACAAACTGAACAACATTTCGTGAAATTATATTTGAGATAAGATAAATCTCTTACGTATTAATTTAGCACGTACTGGACAAAAGGACATAAGATTTTTTTAATCAAAAGCTAAGCATTTATTACCAAGAAATATTAAAAATAAAATGCAATAAAACTGCTGGAAAGCAGGCAAATGATAAATGAAGAAATGTTCATAAAAATATTTCCTTTTGATTGATATAGCAATACGTTTGTTTACAAGAAATACAAGTAGAACTATAAATTATTAGTGCTGAAGTTTCAGTCATTAGATATTTAAAGTAACGTCTCAAAATTACCAGAATTTCCAAAATTAATATCGCTCTGCCGAGTGAGGTTATAGAATACGCTAAATGCATCTCTGCAGAGGGGTAAGATTACCCCTAACCGTAACGAGTGTCCTGGATATGATACTAAACAGTCAGGTGGTACCGTAAAATCCAACCAACAAATGCTTGAAAACATTTAACTGTATGCAACCAAATGAGCTGGTATCCAACCAAACAACTGGTTTTAAAATACAGTTTAAAAAAAACACTTACAAACCATACGCGCAAAAAACTACAGGCAACAATACTATTTGTCGACTTTACTAAGGTCTTTGACTCTATTCTCAGAGGAAAGATGGAGCAAATCCTTCTTGCATACGGCCTACCAGAAGAAACAGTCGCAGCCATTATGATGCTCTATAGAAACACTGAGGTAAAAGTCCGTTCTCCGGATGGAGATACAGACTACTTCGACATTGTACTAGGTGTACTACACATTAGCCCCATACCTCTTCATCATATGTCTAGACTACGTGCTTAGAACATCTATTGATAAAATCAAAGAAAATGTTTTTAAGCTAACAAAGGAAAGAAGCAAAAGGTTCTATTTTACCAACCCCTCCGCACGGGCAGGATATGACACAAGGTCAATTTTTAAGCGGAGTTTAACAGGTTTGAATTCAGAGTTTTCCTTCTCCTAGACTAGTTGCCTCAAAAAGGCTGAAGAACCTATTCCGTCCTACTATTTACCCATAGCTGTAGGGAGAATAAGGGGGTTCATACCTTTCCCAAGGGTATTTGCCCGAAAGTGAACATAATAGCGCGACTGGAGTACGAACTCGCGTACTACGATTCCGCAGTTCATCGCTTTAACCATTACACCACGAGAAGCAGAAGGTAACCCGCTAAAACAATTACCGACGCTGACTACGCCGATGATATAGCACTTCTGGCAAATGCACCCACACAAGCCGAAACCGTGCTACATAATCTGGAACGAACCGATGCAGGCATCGGCCTCCATGCCAACACACACAAGACGGAATATATGTGCCTCAATCAAACAGGCGACATCTCCACACTGAACGGTAGCACACTGAAACTGGTTGACAACTGAGACAGACATCGACACACAACAAGCAAAGGCATGGACAGCTATCGATAGGCTATCGGTCGAATGGAAGTCAGACCTGACTGATAAAATGAAGCGCAGTTTCTTCCAAGCAGCGGTAGTATCGATACTGCTATATGGATGGACTTCATGGACGCTAACAGTGGCGAAGAAGCTTGACGGCAATTACACGAAAGTGTTGCAAGCAATATTATACAAGTCCTGGAGACAGCACCCCATAAAACAGCAACTGTACGACCACCTACCACCTGTCACAAAAACTATCGAAGTTAGACGAACCAGACATGCGTGACACTGCTGGAGAAGTTAGGACGAGCTTATAAGTGATGTACTCCCGTGGACCCCTTCACAGGGACGAGAAAAAACAGGACGTCCAGCTCGAACATACATACAGCAGCTCTGTGCCGATACTGGATGTAGCCTGGAAGACCTGCCAGGGGCAATGGACGAGAAGGATGGGTGGCAAGAGAGGGTCAGGAATATCCGTGCTGATAGCACGACATCATGATGATGACGTATAAACAAGATTTTGCATTAAATAACCATGAAGTGTTGATATGTTATTAAACCAGATTATCAGACAAAAACTGACCAATAATTAATACGCTATGCAACCAAAACACCATCATTTAAAGTAAGATACAGGCGATGACTCTGTTCTTGTTATGCAAATGCTGAAATCAACTTTGGGCGCCCCTATTAGTGTAGATGTTTTATGAGCTGATTATGCAAATTCATATATATCACTGGCATGAAGCCATTGTTAATCGATTGTTAGCATGAGGTAAATACTGTTATCATTATTATTATTATTATTAATTCCTGTAAGAGTTTTTCACACCAGCGTTAGCTGATGTTTTCTCAATGTACTGTGAGTGACAGCAGCCTCCTCAGGTCTCCAGGACTCTTTTCATCATTCTTAATAATGCTGTAATCAGGATGGTTTCCTCATGTCCACTTATTTGCAAGTCTTCCAGTTCTTTTATCAATTCTTTGGGGATTGTTCCAAGTGCACCAATCACTTCTGGTATTTCATTTCTCTTGCAAGGTCTAGATATTCATCTCTCTTTTCGCTTTCTTTTTGTGGCCCACACGTGATGGCACAGTCCGCTACTCGGCAGGTTCTCTTTTTTTATTGACTCTCACTTTGTCTGATCGTCTGGCTGAGATTAGTTGATCCGTTTGTATCTCAAAATCCCAGAAATGTTTGTGCGTCTCATTCTGCTGGATGCATTCTGTGCTATGCTTATACCCATATTTACCAACCCCTCCGGGCAGGATATGACACAAGGTCAATTTTTAAGCGGAGTTTAACAGGTCTGAATTCAGAGTTTTACTTCTTCTAGACTAGTTGCCTCTCCAAAGTTAAAGAACCCAGTCTGCTCTACTATTTTCCCATAGCTGGAGGGAGAATAATTGGATTCATACCTTTCCCAAGGGTATTAGTGCTATGTGAAATGCAATCAGTCTCCACTAGGATTTGAACTCGTATCGCCGTGTCCATTTCCTATGACGATAACCATTACACCACGGGCACCTCTATGCTATGCTTATACCATTTGTTCGTGAGGTCAAATAAAAATTTTTGCACAATTTCCGACAGATTACCTTTCCCAACCAATCGTGTTTAGTCTTATATTCTTTTTGTGCAAATTTACTGCATTTACTAATTATATGATTGATCGTTTCGTATCTATCACAGCATTACTTACATTTTTTTTTTGCATTTTGTCTATTTTTGCTTTAACATTGTTGATCCTTATGGTTTTATGCCTCAATTAGAATAGACTCAGGTTCTTTTTTAAGGTTTCCCTTTCTTAGCCATGTCCAGGTCTTCTCTTGTGAGATTTCCATTGCTTGTCGCTTGAAATATCCGTACAATAACCTTTCTTCCCATTTTTGTTTTCTATTTATTGTTTTTCTGTTGACCCTTGTGTTTTTGTGTTATTTCTGAGGTTGCATATTGACCCTTGACCGTCAGTCAGAGATTTCTCTGAGTCAATAAGCGGAAGCAGTAACGTGGTTGATCGGGAGTCGTGGGCGTTATGAAATGATATTTACAGATGCCCATGTGAGGGATCGAGTCAGTTGGAGTCAGTGTGAGTCTTGAGTCAGACCCAGCTTGCAGTCACTGAGAACGCCCCCGACCGAGAAGAAGTGCTAAGTGGGGCCTTCAAGATAACACAGCGTGGTATGGTTAAAAGAAGAAGAAGATATGGGTCAATATAGCAGTCTGCCTTTTTCTCTCTCCGTCCATCGGTCTATCACACCACAGTAGCTTCAACCCTTTTCGAGAATAATGTGTGAGAGTTGTATTTTTATAGAGAAGTGCTATAATCAATTTTCCTCCATCTATGTATGTGCCTTCATCACGTTATACAACACTGGTCGTTGTAATCAGTCTTTCTTTTCTCTCTTTTATGTAGTCTTCAAGTCATCGATGTATCGATGCTATCATCAATAACGAGTCCTCTCCTTTCTTCTTTTCTTGATACACATCATCATCATCATCATCAAGTCGTGCCGCTAGCACGGATATCCCTAATCCTCTCTCGCCACTTCTTCCTATCGTTCATAGCCTCTGGCAGGTCTTCAGGGCTACATCCCGTATCCTCACATAGCTTCTGTATGTATGTACGAGCTGGTCGCCCAGCTTTTGCTCGGCCATATGTCGGGGTCCATAGGAGTACATCATTTATGAGCTCGTCCCTGCTTCTCCAGCAGTGTGATGCATGTCTGGTTCGTCTAATTTGGATAGTTTTCGTGATGGGAGGCTGGTGGCGATATAGTTGGTGCCTTGTAGGGTGTTGCCGCCATGACTTGTTCAATATTGCTCGCAGCATTCTTGTGTAATTGCCGTCTAGCTTCCTCTCCAGCCGTTTTGTTAGCGTCCATGTAGTGCATCCATACAGCAGTATCGATACGACCGCTGCCTGGAAGAAACTGCGTTTCATTTTATCAGTTAGGTCTGATTTCCATATGATCGATAGGCTATTGATAGCTGTCCATGCCTTCGTTAGCCGCGTGTCGATGTCCTTTTCGGTTAATATGTCAATGTCATCTCTGGGAAGTAAGGCCTTATGTGTTATTAATGATTATGATTATTGTTACTCCTTTTCGAGTTTTTCGCACCAGCGTAAGCCGATGGTTTCTCACTAGAGGTTGAGTGACAGCAAGTCTCCTCAATAGTTGGTTGGTTGGGTTTTATGGCATATCAACCACTGTGGATTATTTGATGCCAAATTCTGTTCATATATGTGCTAAATATATAGGGCTTGTAAACGCCTATTTTGTAGATGATATTTTTAGTAAATTAGGGCGTATTTACTTGCACACTGAAGAATAATTCCAGATATTATTAAGACAAGAATTTCCATTTGATAATATATGCTACGTTCTACCTTGAGCAAATAAATTGTTTACACATCAGTCTATATCCTTGAGAAGAGACCAATTCTTTGTAGAAAGTTTATTATATGACTTGGATCAATTTTTGCGAATAGTTCCTTTATGCTCTTAATTTTATACAACTTTCTTCGAATGTGCATTCTATCAGTATATGTTTTACTGTGTATTGATTTACACTGTAACATTTAGGAGGAGGTATTTCTTTTAGTACGAAAGAGTGAGTCAGTCTAGTGTGTCCAATTCTTTGCCAAGCAAGAGTAGTTTCTATCCTTCTTGTATTATCAGGATTCAATTTTCTTTTCCTTTAAAATTGGTTCTATTTGGTAAAGTTTGTTGTGGGTATTTTTGTCCCATAGTTGTTGCCATTTTTGTTTCATTGTTTTCTTGGTTTTATGCTTTAGGTCAGTGTATGGGATTTTGGCGTTTTGGTCGGCTGTCATGTTGACTGCAGCTCTGGCCAAGGAATCGGCTTCCTCATTTCCCTGGATTCCAATATGGCTAGGGATACAGCATAATATCACCTTTTTGCTATGTCTTTTGGTGTTAATTTGTTTAAGAGTTTAACAATTAAAGGGATATTCTGGTTTGCAATTTTTTTATTGATTGTAGGACAGAGATGGAGTCAGAATGAATGATAATCTTTTTATGTTGCTTGTGTTAACAATCTGAAGGGCCAAATTTATTGCACACATTTCTGCGGTAAATATGGAGGCTTTATTTAGGAGATATGTTTTCATCATTTTCTTATTAAAAACTGCTCTGCATCTGGTTCTATTTCTGTCTTTAGAGCCATCTGTGTCAATATATGAGTAATTTGGGCATTTTTCAGGAATATTGAAGAGTTTGTCGTGGTAAGTTAATGGGTGGGTTTTATTTATATGGAGTTATTTTAAATCAAGAATAACCACAGGCTGCTTAAATAGCAAGGGAAGTGACCTTAGTTGAATGGTATCATGAATGTTTGAGATTGAGATGCCGTTACCTTCCCCCATGGGTTTCCTTTGGAGACCAAAAGGTTTTATGGCCTTTTCTTTTAGATCAAATACGTTTTAGTATTTAGGGTTAAAATTGCGATAATAAACTGGATTGGTTCGTTGCGATTTAATTTTACTGTAGTACTGCAGCCTAGCGGTTAGAGTGTTCGCCAATGGCCCGGGAGACCTGAGTTCAATCCCAGGTCGAGTCATACCAAAGACTCAAAAAATGGTACTTGATGCCTCCTTGCTTAACCCTTAGTATTGTAAGGTACGGATCAAGGGTAAAGTGGAGCAATCCAGGGAAAGGAGTAGCGCCTTCCCCTACACCTTGTAGAAGCTATCGAAAAGGTCGCCTTCGGGTCACCCTCGACTATAGTCGCCAGCTTTACTTTACTTTTACTGCAGACCTAGTTTCGTGAATCTAAGTTTAAGTGGTGGTTGGTAGGCTTCAGAATAAAGGCTCTCCACTGGGGATGTTCTAAATGCCTCCAAAACGAGTCTTAATCTTACATGTTGGACTGTATTTAGGAATTTTAGGTAGGATTTTCTGGCTGCTCTGTATATGCAGCAGCCATAATTAAGTTTTGAACGGATTGATGTTCTATATAATTTTTATAGAGTTTGCTGGTCTGCCCCCAGTCTTTGTGGGCTATTACTCGAAGTAGTTTTAGGTTTTTATTACATTTCTCTTTCAGATATTGTATGTGGGGGATGAAAGTTAGTTTTTTGTCAAAAATAAGTCCCAGGAATTTATATTGGTCGATTACCGGAATTTCTGTTCTGTCTAATTTCAGTGTAGGGTTGCATTTTCCTTAATTGACAAAAATGCATCTATTGTGTTTTCAATTTAGAAATCTTGAATCTGTTTATGATAGCCCATTTGATTATTTTGTTGATGTCCTATTGGAGTTGACGTTCTGCTGTATACATTTGTATGTGAAGATGATACAGAAGTCATCAAAAACAAATAGTTACCAACTTCAGGATTCAGGCAATTGGTAATGCTATTAATTTTGATGTTGAAGAGGGTTACTGACAATATACCCCTCTGAGGGAAACCCTCTTCTTAGTTTTAAATGTCCGACAGGGTTGAACCAATTCGGACTCGGAACTTTCCGTTGGAAAGAAAATATTTTTATGAAGTTTGGTAATCTGCCTGTCAATCCCATGTCACGTAGGTCTTTCATGATACCATATCGTCAAGTGGTCTCGAATGCCTTTTCCAAGTCGAAAAAAAATGGCTACAAAGTGTTGCTTTTGGATGCTTGCCTCCCTTATGGAGGTTTCCAATCTGACCACATGATCCATTGTAGATCTTTGGTTTCTGAAGCCATATTGGGATTGGTAAACAGGTTGTTGGATTCAATTTCCATATCTCGACAATAGATGGTTTCTTTGTTTAATGGCATATCAACCTTTGTAGGTTATTTAATGCCAAAGCTATTCTCCGAGAAGAACAGTAGTGGTACTATTTAACCCATAGCTGGAAGGATAGGGGGGTTCATACCTTTCCCAAGGGTATTTGTCCGAAAGTGAACGTAATAGCGCGACTGGAGTATGAACTCGCTTACTACGATTCCGCAGTCATCGCTTTAACTATTACACCACGAGGACACCCCCTCGACAATAGAACACGGGCCTTAGTGCAGTATTCTATATGATATCTTATGAGGGTTTTTGATATTTTCAAATTAACATGAAATAAAACAACTCTAAATACAATTTTTAACCATCCAGCCAATCATTTCATTTACCATCAATACATTAGAAAAAATATGGTTGCCAGTTTTCAATGTATCATCCAAGCCATCCCCTGATTAGCTAAAAACATGCTCTCTCCAGTGGCGTTATTGGTATCGAGTATATATTGCACTTTCAGGTTTTTAAAAAATTGATATAATTTTCATAGATTAATCTTGAGCTTATCTCGCGTTTTCTCTGTTGGTCTCGTGGGTACATTTCAATCACACGATTATTTGTTATTTTTTTTTATCACGATTCTCTTGGTCATGCGATTAGTTCAGTAATATTTTTTATATATCTTATCATCGGAGATTTTTATTTTCTCGCTTTGAGTAAATTCACTTATCATTTATTCATTAGAATTTTTCACATCAGCGTTAGATGATGGTCTTTCACAGGAGTGACAGCAAGTCTACTCAAGTCTCCGGGACTCTTCTCAGTATTCTGGCCGTTTTCAATTATGCTGTCGTTTGGGTGGTCTCTACTCGGCCGCCAACTTCCAAATCCTCGAGGCCCTTTAATAATCCATTAGTTACCATGCCAAAAGCACCAATCACAATTGGTGTTATTGTCACCTTTATGTTCCATACCTCTTTAGAGTTTTTCACATCAGCGTTAGATGGAGTTTGAGTGGCAACAAGTCTCCTCAAGTCTCCAGGACTCTTCTCAGTATTTTGACCGTTTATTATTATTATTATTATTATTATTATTATTATTATTATTATTAGCAAGAACAAATATAAAAATTTCTGTCACATGATTTTTTTTATCTCGATTTTCTGTGTCATACTATTAGTTCAGAAATATTTCTTGATAAAACCTTATCATCGTAGATTTTTATTTTCTCTCTTTGAGTAAATCCACTTATTATTATGATTATTATTATTATTATTTGCAAGAACTTCAATTCATCTGATTATTGTTGTTCTTTAAAACAATGTTCTGTTTTGTTAAATCCACTGATAATGTTATTAGCAGCAGTGACGAATGTTTAAGGCGTGGTTAATATTATTTCATGACTAACGTTAATTTATCTTATAATTCTTATATCTTTTTAACAGAACACACTGGTGTACTGAGATAAATTTGAAAAATAAAATATGAACAAGCTTGTGCGCAAAATTGGCTATATATCTATATATCTACATGGATCATTGATCTCTATATCTACATAGGTCATTTATCTATATATCTACATGAGTTATTTATATATATATATATATATATATATATACATGTGTCATTTATCTATATATCTATGTAGGTCATTTATCTATATATCTTCATGTGTCATTTATCTATATATCTACATAGGTCATTTATCTATATATCTACATGGGTCATTTATCAATATATTTACATAGGTCATTTATCTATATATCTACATGCGTCATTTATCTATATATCTACATGCGTCATTTATCTATATATCTTCATGTGTCATTTATCTATATATCTCCATGGGTCATTTATCAATATATTTACATAGGTCATTTATCTATATATCTACATGCGTCATTTATCTATATATCTACATGCGTCATTTATCTATATATCTTCATGTGTCATTTATCTATATATCTTCATGTGTCATTTATCTATATATCTACAGGGGTCATTTATCTATATATCTACATAGGTCATTTATATATATATCTATGTGGGACATTTTTCTATATATCTACATGTATCATTTATATATATATTTACATAAGTCATTTATCTATATATCTACATGGGTCATTCAATAAACAAAATCAAATTATCGATCTATCGACCTCCCTTATCAACGAAGTTTATTCAATAAATAAGAGGAAGCAATTTATCAACCGATCCACACGCACACACACACACACACACACACACACACACACACACACACATATATATATATATATATATATATATATATATATATATATATATATATATATAAACTGGTCCACGGGTGTAATGGGTAGAGTGTTTGCTAATGACCGGGAGACCGAGGTTCAATTACAGGTCGGGTCATGCCAAAGACTCAAAAAATAACACTTGATGCCACCTTACTTAACACTCAGCATTAAAAGGTAAGGATCAAGGGTAAAGTCGAACAATCCAGGAAATGGAATAGCACCCCCCGACACCTCGGTGTTATAGCAATTGAAAAGGGAGACTTTGGGTCACGCTCGATTAAGTCGCAAACTTTACTTAATTACTTAAATATATATTTCAATATGTTCTCATCTATTTCTCCTCTCTCTCCGTTGTATAAATCTCTATCTATCTATCTATCTATCTATCTATCTCAATATATATATATATATATATATATATATATATATTGAAATCGATTCATAGGTAGTAATTACTTAGGTTTTGCCTTAGATGCATCACAAGAACGAGTGAATGGGGTACCCAATGAAACTCGAACTCACTCGTGAAGGTTTGCTTGTCTTGCTTGTTAACCATTTCGCCACCCGTGGTGACTGGACAGGCAAACAGATATGTTATTGAGATACCCAATTTAGACTTAAGCAAGATATTACCATTGCGTTAATTTTCGTGAGGGTCGAACTCATTGTAAAAGTTTGTTAAAAAAACAATCAAAAATTCAAAAATATTTTCAGTTCACTGGCAACAGGCATGTGAAATCATTCAAGAAGATATAAAGAGCTTTAGATAGAAAATCAATGGGATGTAGTGATGGCTATCAAACGACTGAAATTGAGATTATGCTTTTCCCGAGGAATCGTGATTGGGCAGAGTATTTTCGGAAGTGTTTCTGGACATCTCAACTGTTAAAAGCCAAACAAACCCACATAGTCTACAGCCTCTAAGTGAAATTTGTCCAGTTCTTTTCCGGTAGAGACGAGCCATAATGTTTTCTTTCAATTTTAAGTTTTGGCTCGAGGGAAATGGTTTCTTTGTCTCATGATCTGAGCTGCGCGAAATAATCTGGTCTGTTCATTCTGAATTCCTTGGCCAAAATCACTTTCCAGTGATTTTGAAAAAAAATCTTTATTTAATCAAAAATATCTTTTTTCTTTCATTTCAATAGCTTGGTTATTTTTTTAAATCTTCATATTGTAATTTTTTTAACTTACTAATGTGAGACAAATGTTTTGTAGTATTTTGGTAGTACGTGCTAGTTTTTGACGTGAAAATCAGTTTCTTCCATGCAGCGGTCGTATTGATACTGCTGTATGGATGCACTACTTGGACGCTAACTAAATGGCTGGACAAGAAGCTAGATGGCAATTGCACAAGAAAGCTGCGAGCAATATTGAACAAGTCCTGGCGGCAACACCCCACAAGTCACCAACTGTACGGCCACCTGCCTCCCATCACGAAAACTATCCAAGTTAGACGAACCAGATATGAAGGACACTGCTGGAGAAGCAGGGACAAGCTCATAAGTGATGTACTCCTATGCACCCTCACATATGGCCGGGCAAAAGTAGGACGACCAGCTAGATTATACATACAGCAGCTATGTGAGGATACGGGATGTAGCCCTGAAGACCTGCCAGAGGCGATGAACGATAAGGAGAAGTGGCGAGAGAGGGTCAGGGATATCCGTGCTGGCGGCATGACATGATGATGATGATGATGATACGTGACCGAAGCAGTACAATGGGTACATGTTTCAGAAACAGAATTTCAGCAGAAATCCATTGATGACCTTTAAATAGCCCTACATTTGAAACCACTGAATATTTATTAGACTTTTGAAACATACGGAAATGAAATCGAGATCAAGGAAAAATGATGTTTTTTTTCTTCTTTGATTCTTATATCAATGTTATTTATTTTTTATTTTTTTGTTTTTTGTTTTTTGCTTTTGTTGCTTATCTACATATTTTAAATTTTTTTACTTAATAGGGTGAGTCAAATGTTTCGTAATATTTTTTATGTTGTTTTTGTTTGTTTCTTTGGCTTATCAACCTTTGTAGGTTATTTAATGCCAAATCAATTTTCATACAAACAAATAGTCCTACTTAAAACAAATCAGTTTAGCATCAGTACACAGTGAAATTGTCTGAAAAATTTCTATTTCGAGCAATTAGGTTTAGTCAAACAGTTCTATTTCAAACAATTGAGTTTTGTATAGTTTTTGCTAAAAACAGTTACATGCCAAAACAGCTCAGTTAAATGTCAAAACATTTCCATTTCAAACAATTCAGTTAGCGTAAGGATACTGTTTAGTTCTATTTGACTCATAGATAAGACCCGATCAGGTGCTATCACTACGGACCACAGTGGACCTGGGAGACATGGTAATGAACGGGTACTCCGCATTCCCAAAGCTCCAGCACTACTGAAGCCTCACCATCAGATTCTTAAGTGTCATATCCAGGACGTTCGTTTGGGGGGGTCTAAACCCATCTGCAGAGATGCAGTTGGTGTATTCTACGACCCAGCCGTTTCGGCAAACAATATTTTGGTAGTACAAGCAAGATTTTTGGTGCGTATATTACGTGACCGAAGCAGTTCAAGCAGTGATAGTTGCCATGCTAGTTGGTGCACTGACATGCAGTGAATTGCTTCAAAATTTACGTGCATTGCACTAGTAGGTAGAGTATTCGCAAACGGTCCGTGTGTTCGGGGTTCAATCCCAGGTCGAGTCAAACTAAAAATTTTTTTTTTTAAATGGTACTTGATACCTCCTTTCTTAACACTCAGCATTATAAGGCACCTTTCAAGGGTAAAGTGGAGCAATCCAGGGGAAAGAGTAGCACCCTCTCCTACACCTCAGTGCAGTAGCTACTGAAAAGGGAGCCTACTGTCGTCAACTTTACTTACTTATTGAAAGGCCTGTAAACCGTATCATCCCCGTTTTAACGTACGATATTTAAGATGTGTCTAAAAATTAATGGGGCTGATATCACAAACAATATACTTACATTCCAAACAAGAAAATGGTTTTTAATTTTTTAAATGTCCCGATATTTTATAATCTCTCAACTCTAAGGAGGTGCCTGTGGTGTAATTGTTATCGTCGTAGGAAATGAACACGGCGACACGAGTTCAAATCCTGGACGAGACTGATTGCGTTTCACATAGCACTAATACGCTTGGGAAAGGTATGAATCCAATTATTCTCCCTCCAGCTATGGGTAAATAGTAGGACAGACTAGGTTCTTCAGCCTTGGTGAGGCAACTAGTCTAGGAGAAGGAAAACTCTGAATTTAAACCTGTTAAACTCCGCTTAAAAATTAACCTTGTATCATATCCTGCCCGAGCGGTGGGGTTGGGTAAATAGGATCTCTTAACTCTCATACAATGCCGAATACAGAGTATGGAATGTTAAGGCAATCATCATCATCATCATCATCATATCGCGCTGGTAGCACGGATATCCCTGACCCTCTCTCGCCACTCCTCCCTATCGTTCATCGCCCTAGGTAGGTCTTCAGGACAACATCCCGTATCCTCACATAGCTGCTGAATGTACGTTCGTGCTAGTCGTCCTGCTTTTGCGCGGTCATGTGTGGGGATCCATAAGAGTACATCTCTTATGATTTCATCTCTGCTTCTCCAGCAGTGTCCTGCATGTCTGGTTCGTCTAACTTGAATAGTTTTCGTGATAGGGGGCAGGTGGCCGTACAGTTGGTGTCTTGTGGGGTGTTGCTGCCAGGACTTGTTCAGGATTGCACACAGCATTCTTGTGTAATTGCTATCTAGCTTCTTCTCCAGCCGTTTTGTTAGCGTCCATGTAGTGCATCCATATAGCAGTATCGATGTGACCGCTGCCTGGAAGAAACTGCGTTTCATTTTATCGGTTAGGTCTGATTTCCATATAATCGATAGCCTATTGATAGCTGTCCATGCTTTCGTTAACCTCGTTTCGATGTCCTTTTCGGTTGATTCGACGCTGCTTCCTAGGTAAGTGAATTTGTCTACTAGTTTAAGAGGGGTTCCTTCTAGAGGGGAGATGTCCCCCGTTTGGTTATAGCACATATATTCCGTTTTGTGTGCATTAACATAGAGGCCTATGCTTACTCACAATACTACACTTGATTCACATTACTCTTCTCGTTGAACCACTGACTGACCCATTTATATATTTACCACTTCTGTTGTATAGCCATGATACAACTATACGTATATATATACATGCGGAAACATAATCAACAATAATGACGAACGAACACATTTCTTTAGAAAAATATACCACTCACCCTTTATTCTCGAAAGGGTTGATGTTGGTTAAGTGTGAGAGGTGAGTTGGAGACGGAACAGATTGCAACATATTGACCACAAGTTACTCTGACTATAGCAGCACTTCTTTCTAGTTCTACCGGGCAGCTCAACCAGGGGTCACTGGGGGCCGCAAGCCCTCTGTCTGGAGCTGGTTCTCTTTGCTCCAAACTACAACTCGAATTCCAACTGACTCCAACTAACTCAAGCCGTCTGTGGCACCTGGTTATATAATTTTTTGCTTCCTGTGGGCGCCGTAATTGCACCGAATTCAACCTGTCCACAGGTCAAGGTGATACCCTGATATCTTCAACCGGATTCACCTGTTTCTTGACTGACGGCTCGGTCGAGGGTCAATATGTTACAATCATCCCCTACTAATTTTTCAAAATTTCACATGTGAAATTTTTCTTCACGTCCGTCTCCACACACCCTCTTACACACACACACACACACATTTTTACACATAATGCTCCAGGACAACAGCGAAACTGCAAAAAGAAATTACTTGAACAACAGCAAAAACAAAAAAAAAACTTAATTAAAGACGACCTTCTCCCTATGTAACACTTGCCCATCTATCTAAATTTATTTCTTACTATCTTTGCGCGGTTGGCTATCTTTACAAGTGTGCATCAAAGTGCAATACGGATGCATCTTTCATCCTCCCAAACACAACAGGGCCCTCTGCAATTCCTTGAAGAATCTCAAAACCATAAAAGGACCATACTCTGGTAACGGCACCAAATATTTATATGTTGTAGAGTCATGATACAACTATCCGTATACATATACATGCGGAAACATAATCAACAATAATGACGAACGGACACACTTCTTTAGAAAAATATTTTATTCTCAAAAGGGTTGATGTTGGATATGTGCTCAACTGGGGGTCACTGAGGGCCGCAAGCCCTCTATCTCGAGCTGGTTCTCACTGCCTCGAACTGCAAGTCGAACACCAACTAACTGACCCCAACTAACTCAAGCCGTCTGTGGCACCTGGTTATATAATTGTTTGACTACCACCTGCTTCAACCCGTCCACAGGTCAAGGTGATACCCCGAAATCTTCAACCGGATGCACCTGTTTCTTGATTGACGGCTGGGTCGAGGGTCAATATGTTACACTTCTAGTTACGTGACCCCAATAGCATTATCCATTTCAACAGGTGTGTTTGTTGACTGGAGATCTGTGTTCGACCCACTACTCACATTCTTCGACAAAATATTATTCAATGTCATACCCCTCGAAGCTTTCTCATGCTTCTTTGCCACGCAAGTACGTACTGCCGAAAGGATTATTCTGGGATGCCTCTTAGCTCCGTTGTTTGAGCCTTCTTAATGATCTCCATGCCTTTAAAACGGATCCTCTTTGATGTTTTTTTGAGTTTGGTGAAAACAAAAATGTTACACGGATTAAGATCAGGCGAATATGAAGTTGTTGTTTTTTTCAGAACGGGGATATTCCCCTCGCTCAGGAACTGTTCAATGCTCCCCCAAACCAGTTTCATTACTTTTCAGACATACACAAATCTTAAGTGGAAATCTCCCAAATACTGTCCTTTTTCATTGGAGCAGTCAAACGACAATTGCCATACACCACATGCCTTACCAGCTTGATATTGATTTCAGTTGTACTCATTGAAGGCCTCCCGCCCTTGAAGTTATCTTTCACCTCTCTACACCCGTCTTTTAATTTCTGGTGCCACTGAGAAGCATGTGTGCATGAGTTATCTCTATACACGTGCTGAAGCATGTCAAAAGCTTGTGAGAGAATTTCCCTCAGCTGGACCAAAAATAGCTGGTTTATTTGTTCCTCTGTGCTCATGGCTAAATGACCGGAAAAAAAGGAAAGGTAAACAAAAGGAAATGGTTCCAGAAAACTTCGAGTATAATTATATACGACCAAGATAGCAAGTTAAATGATAACACAATCCGTTTATCCCTCTTTTGCCCGTAGCTCACAGTGCATCCCTAGCCCAATACAAAGATCGTAGGCGTAAGGACAGTGATATGAGACTCCTTCATTTTTTTCATGATTATTTTTTATAACTTGTAAAAATCATGCTTTTATAAATAGCATAAATTTTATCTGAAATATTTTAATTGGTTTGGTTTAGTTTAATTATTTATTTTAATGGTACGTCAAGCCTGGTGGATAAGTTAATGCAAAATCCCATGTATGTATTTTACCGTAACGAAATGCACTACAATTATAAATCAGATGAAAAAATATTAAAAACATTGATTCATAGAAATATCTACCCACTGATCCTAATAAAAAAATGAAACTTTTTATATATCATAATAAATTTAAAACCTCCAACTAAGTCATTAAAAATAATTCCTCTCCCTTGATAGGAGTTTTGCAAAAACCAAGTTATATATCAAGTTAAATTTCCTTTAGGTGATTGTATCTCTGAAAATAATAATATATGTTATTTAACCTCAACTACCCTATCGAGAAGACTTACAATGGACCTTCCTGATACAAATTCCATTGCACAACATCTAAAAAAACATTCATCCCCAACAACAGAATTACGGAAAATTCTTACTGAAAACACAACAATATTAGAACAACAAAATAGCAAGCAAAACTACAGATTCTTGAAGCACTAGATATTAGGAACATACAACCCAAACTTAACAAAATTCATTTTAAAACCAATGACAATGTACTTAAATGTCTTAGCTACTGACGTTATTTATAGAACAAATTCGAATAGTAAACACTACACACTGCAATGATGCAGACGCTCTTCTTCTTACAAAGTTGTAATGTACGTACAAAATTTACATAACTTTTGTAATAGATCCTCCCCTGATGATGGTCTAAAGTCGGGTAGAAAGTATTTGGGAAATAACTAATTATTTGGGAAATAACTAATATATATATATATATATATATATATATATATATATATATATATATATTATTCAATCCTGTAAATCCGGAGTAGGGAATAATTCCAATCAGGACCAATAAAATATTCAAAAATAGAATATTGAATTATACCTCAATTTTTGAATTTTTTAGAATATATATATATATATATATATATATATATATATATATATATTAAGTATTATTTGGTCAAGTTAAACCGGAATTGGAGTAATTCCATTAGGACAAGAAAACTATTCAAACTTGAACATTTAAATTTCCCTGGTAAAGAGCTCAATGTAACAGACATTACACCGGTTTGTGTTTTTTCTTAAAGATATATATATATATATATATATATATATATATATATATATATATATATATATATATTAGGGCGAATCAAATGCCCTGATATCAAAATGTGGATTGTCCCCAATTTTATTTTGTTACTTATATGAAATAAATATTCATTTCCAAAGATGGATTTTTTTCGATATTGCCTTATACGACCATGTTGCAGTTCAATATTAATATTGTTCAACATAGAAATGTATATCAAAAATCATTACTTCAGGATTTAATTTTTTGGCTAAGTAGGAATAATATCAGATTTTATTGTTTAGCTATATATTGATGAAATCTTTTTTTTTTTTTTGATATTTTATTGATACAAAAATATAAATAATTCCAACTCTTTCTAAAAAATATTTACAGCTTTATCTGCTTATAATAATGTACATATATAAATAATAAATAGTTTCAGTAGAAGTTCATGTTTTCCATTAAATTTAAAATTATAGTGCATCAACAATTCATGAATTTTGATACTGGCTTATAAACTACAAGCACTTATCGATCGAAAAAGCCATAAAACGAATCAATTACAAAATTTTATTTAGTTTTTCTTATATTCTCCTAAATATGACAAAAAAATATATACGGCATTATATAATAAACATAAAATGACAAAATTGGTTGGTTTTTTGGATTTTACGGCATATCAACCTTTGTAAGTTATTTAATGCCAAATCCATTTTTATACAAATAATCAGTTCTATTTCAAGCAATTCAGTTTAGCATAAGTATAGTTTAATTGTGAAAAACATTTCTATTTCAAGCTATTCAGTTTAGTTAAACAGCTAATTCATTTTAGTAAAAGTACAGATTTTGTTTACACACAGTTAAATGTCAAAACAGTAATGTAATAAACAATTCGTTTTAGCGTAAGTAGAGTTTAAATGTAATTACACGCTTTAACCGTCAAAAACATTTCTATTTCAAGCAATTCATTTTAGTCAAGCAGTTCTAATTCAAACAGTTCAGTTTAGCATAAGCACGTAGTATAAATGCAAGTAGAGATTAATGGTCGAAAACATTTCTATTTCAAGCTATTCAGTTTAGTCAAACAGTTCTAATTCAAACAGTTCAGTTTAGCATAAGTTTACTGTTTAGATCTATTTAACCTATTGATTGGACCCTTATTAGGCGCTACCATTCTGGGCTAGAGCGTACCTGGGAGCAACAGCAATGAAGGGGTGCTCCGCATTCCCCAAAGCTCCAGCATCACTGGAACCGCATCATCAGATTGTTTCGTGTCATATCCAAGGCACTCGTTGTGGGGGGGGGTCTTACCTTTCTGCAGAAGTGCAGTCGGTGTATTGTGTATTTTACATCCGCAGCCAACTGCGCAAGAAACAAAGTTAAAGTCAATACAGTTTTATATCGGATAATTCAGTTTAGCATAAGTACACAGTTTAGATGTCAAAACAATCTTACTTCGAGCAATTTTGTTCAGCATAAGTACGCAGTTTAAATGTAAAGACAGTTCTATTTTAAACAAATCAATTATCATAAATACGCAATATAAATGACTGTTTGACTCATAGATAGTGCTATATTTTGACCTTCGACCCAGTCCAAAAATACTATTCCAAGGTGATACACCGGAAGGAAGAGACACATTCCAATGGCCAGTAATCGAAAGAGATCGCGTGGGCGGATTAAGGCTTATGATATGGGACAAGGTGAAGGTCTCATTGTGCCACTACAGTCATGCACCGGAAGAGAGTAACCTCTGAACTGCTTGACAGTTATTTCCGCTTGATCAAAGATCCAGTAGGGGATCGTGTGGGCGTTGAGTTATTATTTAACTCAGTTGAGTTTGGGTCCCAGAGCAGTTGCCAGCAGACTTCCAGACAGTAGAGACCAGATGTGGTAGAGAAGGCCACACCCGACCGAGGGGGCCCTCGGAAAAGCCCCGATGGAGTGGACCCCAAGACCACTGGTTGAGCATCTAAGAGAACAAGAAAGACACAACGTGATGGTCATAACAGTGGGGTCAAAATATGAAGTTTATGTTCGGTCTCCAGCATTCTCTCACATGCAACCCTTCAACAACCCTTTCGAACCCTTGCAATAAAGTGAGAGGTGAATATTTTTCTAAAGAAGTCTTCTTGTGTCTTCCTGCCTGCATCTTAATTCTTCTTGTGTCTTCCTTCCTTCATGCGTCTTAATTATGGTGTCGTTGTGATGCTGAATGAACGAGTAAATAACTATATAACAATAGGACCCTTATCAGGTGCTATCACTCCGGGCCAGAGAGGACCAAGGAGCGATGGCAATGAAGGGGTACTCTGCATTCCCCAAAGCTCCAGCATTAAATATATTTAAGTACCATTAATTATGAGATTTATACATCTTTAATTCTATATATTGGAATATTATTCCATAAACTTAAAAAAAACAGATTAAATTATGAATACAATAAATAATAATAATAAATAATAGAAATAAGATTAATATAGCTTTATAACAATTAGGAACTATCTCGGTACAACACCGTTTTTATTACACCGTTTTTTCTACATTTGAATAAAAATTTCGGGAACTATTGGACCATTGGCTAACACTCTACTCATTAAGAATAGTATTGCTATTGTTTATACACTGTTAAATGGTTCCAATTATAGTTATCTTACACTTATATTTCTATTCAATATTAACCATTTGTTTGCTAACAGTGAAATGGTTACAAGTATTGCTATTTAGTATTAATTATTATTGGCCTAATGAGTAAAGTGTTCACCAATTGTCCGTAAGACTGAGGTTCAATCGCAGGTCGAGTCATATCAAAGACTTCAAAAATGGTACTTGATACCGCCTTTCTTAACACTCAGCTTTATAAGGTAAGGATCAAGGATAAAGTAGAGCAATCCAGAGAATGGAGTAGTGCTCTCCTCTACACCTCGGTGTTGTAGCTATTGAAAGGGAGACTTTGGGTCACCGTCGACGAAGATCGACTATTCTATTCAACACTTTTTATTTGCACATAATCAAATGGTTCCAACTATGGCTATGGTTTACCTATAATTCAATTCAGGCACACAGTTAAAGAGTTTCAAGTATTGCTATTTAACACTAATAATTCGATACAACATTACCAATGGTTACCAGTATCGCTAAGTATCACTAATCATATTTACCAACCCCTCCGATCGGGCAGGATATGACACAAGGTCAATTTTTAAGCGGAGTTTAACAGGTTTCAATTCAGAGTTTTCCTTCTCCTAGACTAGTTGCCTCACCAAGGCTGAAGAACTCAGTCTGTCCTACTATTTACCCATAGCCAGAGGAAGAATAATTGGATTCATACCTTTGCCAAGGGTATTAGTGCTATGTTAAATGCAATCAGCCTCGTCCAGGATTTGAACTCGTGTCGCCGTGTCCATTTCTTACGACGATAACCATTACACCACGGGCAATTCAATTAAACGTCACTCATTAGTTTACACGCAGTCAAATAATCAATCAGTTCTATTTATAACAAATGACCGTCCATCTATTGTGCTGTAACCTCTCCGTAATTAGTGCAGCGTATTCATTGTTTTCGGTTGATAATGAACATAACCGACCAGGCACATGTTATAAAATCTTGCAACGCTTTGTCAACACCGGGATATCTATTGTCTGTAAATTATAAGTTTCCTATAATTTCTTCTGTCCAGTCATGTGTAACCAGGTTGCAATACAAACGTTAAAACTTGAAAAGAGTTATATCCTTCTTTGCGAGAATTTATGATGCACAGGGCTCAGCTACTACGGAGAGATGAGTCACGAATATTCCGTTAATTTCACTATGCAGTCCTGACTCGGAGCGAAAGGAAACATAAAACGGCTTAAGACGAGACTTAAACACAAAATCAAAGACTATCTTCGACAAGTTAAAAGGGATACTAAAAATGAAAGCGTAGAACAAGATAGGTTGGAGAGGCTTGATACACAACAAAAATCTTTCAAGAAAACCGGCTGAGATAAATAAAAACAAAAACAGAAACGTCTCGGTTTCGTGGTTAAGCAAGCTTTTGTCTTAGATCCACTACGATGTAGTAATAAGTTTGATACTCAGTGATGTCCTGTATTTGCTTCCTTGTGGTAAATATAAGGTTTGCCTAGGATTTTGTAATGTTTAGCGAGCTAATCTAATATACTGGAATAAATGAGTTCGATTCTCATTGAATGCTGCATCTTTCTGACCTTGTACCACACCTAAGCTAAAAAGACTAATTTTATTTAGTTATTAAGTGGGCATAATCGGCCTGATACCTGTGTATAAAACCTACCCATTATTGAAACAGAGACATAAATTGAAGGTTCAACTTTCTAATTTTGAATAGAGTATCTGTAGTGTAGTGGCTAATATGCTGGACTGTAAGTGTTATATAGTTATTTAAACGTTCATGCATCACAACGACACAACATCAAAGACAGACGCAGGAATGAAGGACGCATGATAAAGACGCATGAAGGAAGACACGAGAAGGAAAACGCATGATAAAGACGCAGGAAGGACTTCTTTACAATATTTTACCTCTCAATTTATGGCAAGGTTCGAAAGGGTTGTTTAAGGGTTTGCATGTGAGAGGATGCTGGAGACCGAACGTAAACTTCATATTTTGACCCCACTGTTATGACCGTCATGTTGTGTCGTTCTTGTTCTCCTGATGTTGGGGTCTACTCCATCGGGGCTTTCCGAGGGCCCCCTCGGTCGGGTGTGGCTTTCCCTACCACATCTGGTCTCTAGCTGTCTGGAAGTCTGCTAGCAACTGCTTCGGGGGTTTTCGAGGTCCCCCTCGGTCGGGTGTGGCCTTCCCTACCACATCTCGTCTCTAACCCTCTGGGAGTCTGCTTGCAACTGCTTCGGGGGTTTTCCGAGTGCCCCCTCGGTCGGGTGTGGCCTTCCCTACCACATCTGGTCTCTACTGTTTGTAATTCGACTGGCAACTGCTCTGGGACCCAAACTCAACTGAGTTAAATAATAACTCAACGCCCACACGATCGCCTACTGGATCTTTGAAATCGAATGTTTAATCGTCATCAAGCGGAAATAACTGTCATGCAGTTCAGAGGTTACTGTCTTCCGGTGCATGACTGTAATGGCACAATGAAACCTTCACCTTGTCCCATATCATAAGCCTTAATCCGCCCACGCGATCTCTTTCGATTACTGGCCGTTGGAATGTGTCACTTCCTTCCGGTGTATTACCTTGGAATAGTATTTTTGGGCCGGGTCGAAGGTCAAAATATAACATAAGATCCTAGTAAGCAAGTTGGAACTCCAGTCGCTATTACGTTCACGTTTGAGGTGGAGGTGCCCGTGGTGTAATGGTTATCGTCGTAGGAAATGGACACGGCGACACGAGTTCAAATCCTGGACGAGACTGATTGCATTTCACATAGCACTAATACGCTTGGGAAAAGTATAAATCCAATTATTCTCCCTCTATCTATGGGTAAATAGTAGGACAGACTGGGTTCTTCAGCCTTGGTGAGGCAACTAGTCTAGGAGAAGGAAAACTCTGAATTCAAACCTATTAAACTCCGCTTAAAAATTGACCTTGTGTCATATCCTGCCCGATCGGAGGGGTTGGGTAAATATGTGTATAGATATAAATTATGTTTGAAAAATAAGTAGCCATCTGTATATATCATAAAAAGTATGAAATCATACTCAAAATTTAATTGTCAGTTTTCCTTATAAAATACTTTTTTTTTAAAATGAAGTTATGAAGTAAATCAGAGATTTCTTTGTTTTAATGGCATATCAACCTTTTTTTTTAGGTTATTTAATGCCAAAGCCATTCTCCTAGAAGAACAGCAGTGGTACTATTTAACCCATAGCTTGGAGGATAAGGTGGTTCATACCTTTCCCGATGGTATTTGCCTGAAAGTAAATGTAATAGTAGAAGGAATACTCTAAATTCAAACCTATTAAACTCCGCTTAAAAATTGACCTTGTGTCATATCCCGCCCGAGCGGAGGGGTTGGAAAGAATACTTTTGGGAGAGGTATGAACTCTTTATCTCTCACCCTAACTATGGGTTAAATGGTAACAATAATGTTCTTCTACAAGTGAAGTATACTACTGCTAGGTCTTGACAAACAACGAGGAACACATAGATATAAAAATATCATCTGATATTTTTTATTTGTTGACGGTGGCGCTAGTGTGGAGCAGGAGAGCAATCAGAGATAGTGAGTTCGCGCACACGGTGGAGCCGTCAGGAGTTGGAACTGCCAGCAGGAACTGACTTCGTCCAAAATTGTAAACCTTATATAGTCTTTAAACACCCACACGCAATGCTTGTTTTTCATTGGTCACAGCTTACACCCACGCATTTCTTGTTTCTGGTAATCATTTTGTTGATTTTATCTACGGCTAGATGTATCAATCAACAACATCTCCTGGGTTCATCCCAGGTAAAAGATTGCTTTGGCATGAAATAACACACCAAGGTTAATATGCTATTAAACTATTAAATATTTTCTGTGATGGCTAATTGTATAAATCGATTACTATCTACTTTGGTCTGCTAAAATCTTTACGTAGAAATGTAAGTCAAATTGGAAAATTCAAGCGCGTGCACCAGCGAACTTGATAGGGGATACCTGTCATCTCTCGACAGGGAGCCCAAATGTAAATAAAATAGATTCATATCTTGTCATACGTTTGATTGAGATAAAATGAAAACATAGTGAAAGTTGGGGACATGTGTGATGATCATAATGATTTGGTTTGGTTTCTTTGTTTAATGGCATATCAACCTTTGTAGGTTAATTTAATGTCAAAGCCCTATAAATAATTGTTAATTGTTGATGAAGAGATTTTCTTGTCTTTGAGTTGCTTGCACCCAGGCAACTTGCTCCAACGAACTAACCCGACCATCAGAAGAAGTTCCGGATGTATTGTGTCATGCCTCATCTGTGCATCTTTCAAACACAAAGTGAACACAGATGAAATGATAAGCAAACGCATGTGGTAATCAGGGAGCCAAGACCAAAATAAAATACCATTAGTACATAGTACCATATTTGGTAATGTTACCACCATTGAGTCACATTTGGCGCTGGTAATGCGACAACCACAATAGTATTACATTTGTTGCGGTGCCAACGATATTGTTGCAAAACAAAGAGACCGAATCCTACTGACTGTTATTCTAAAATACAAAACACTACAACTAGCCTTTCAATCAAGTTATACGGAAAACCCGTTTCCAACTAGATAATCGAAGTTAAGCAACTTTGAGAGTGTTCATTAAACAAGTCCTGGCGGCAACACCGCACAAGACACCAACTGTACGGACACCTACCCCCTATCACGAAAACTATTCAAGTTAGACGAGCCAGACATGCAGGACACTGCTGGAGAAGCAGGGGCGAACTCACAAGTGATGTACTCTTATGGACCCCCACATATGGCACGAACATACATCCAGCAGCTATGTGAGGATACGGGATGTTGTCCTGAAGATCTACCTAGGGCGATGAACGATAGGGAGGATTGGCGAGAGAGGGTCAGGGATATCCGTGCTACCAGCGCGATATGATGATGATTACTTACATAAGTGACAATTTACAAACTGCAGTTACTTTAAGCAAGCAAAGGCCTCCGTGCCTGACTAAGCAAAACTTAATCTCTAAGTTAAGCAACAATGAACCAGGTCAGTACTCAGAAGGGTGTTACGTAGTAACATCAGCTACTGTAAGCAACCTAAGGCTTCTGTGCCACACTAAGCAAAGTTTAATAAAAAAAAGGTAAGCATATAAGATCCCGTCCAGTACTTAGATGGGTGACCAATCTGAGGCCTGTGAGCTATTCTCAGCAAATCTTAGTAAATAACAACAAGCAACAATAATATTGTCAAATTTGAAATTAATGATAAATATAAAACCTAAAAAATAAATTACAAGTCATCCTGAAAGCATAAAATCCTTCTAGATCATTGGAGTTAAGCAACAATTTTCCTGGTCACTACTTAAATGGGTGACCACTTATTAGCAGCCGGTACCGTAAGCAATCTAAGGCCGCTGTGCCACACTGAGCAAAACTTAATAAACAAGTTAAGCAACAACAAGCCTTGTCAGTCCTTAGATGGGTAACCATTCTGAGGCCTGTGTGCTATTCTAAGCAAATCTTAGTAAACAACAACAACAAGCAACAATAATATTGTCAAATTTGTAATTAACATAATAATAAATATATTTGACCAAAAAGTAAATAACAAATTTTGAATGCATAAAATTCTAGATCAATGAAGTTAAGCAATAAATTTGTTCAGCACTTACATGGGTGACCCCTTAATAAAAGTAGGAACTGTAAGCAACATAAGGCCTCTGCAGCAGACTCAGCAACAATGAGCCGAGTCAGTAATGAAATAGGTGGCTACTTAGTAACCGCAGGTACTGTGAACAACCTTGGGCTTAGTGCAAGCAACAATAAATTAGCCAATCATTTAGATGAGCTGTAAAATAATTAGGGACGCCCGGGTTAAAAATAGAAACATATCAGCAGTTAATCAACAACGAGTTCTGAAGACTCAAATGAAAACGCCATTAGAGCAGTAGGCGCGGAATAGAAAACAGGAAAGGGGTAATTGGTAGCAGGACGATTCAAGGTAAACACAGTTAAAGACCCGATATAACAATGTGAAGGCAACCGAAAGTTGCGTCCTCCATTTTGAGGTGAGCTCCGAAAAAGGGTCTCGTACCAGACGCTCAGCGGTGGAGACGCAACCAGCGAACAAGCACGTTAGAACTACAACAGAAAAACAGGGGGAAAATTCATGGTCTATCTCTACTCTCTCCTTCCTCGTGACATCTTGTTTCTCTTTGTCAAGCTAACACGTTTTCGTACGCTGTTTCTACCTCCACGACGACTACCTGTAGTGGTGAATAAACTTTTGTATTAGCGAACCAATACGGGGTTTTTGTGTGTTCGTCACTTTTTTCTCGGCGAGGTTACAATTAAGACTTAAGACGTAGCGTTACACACATAAACCCGTTCGCCGCGTGGTAATACAAATGGTTATGCATAGTAGTAGTAGTAGTAGTAGTGTAAATATCTATTGGGACCGCACCAGCATGAACTTCTATTTGGTGACCGTATGTTGCAAGTGTTTATTTGTGCCGTGCAATGTTACAGTCGTACATTTGGTGTCGGGATAGAAAACAGGAAAGAGGCCATCTCAGCGGTGAACACCTTCATAACTGGATAATAAAGCGACATTTTCTCTTAACAAAAATATTGGATATTATTGTTACACTAACAAGTTTCAATAAACAATTGTTAATTGTTGATGAAGAGTTTTTCTTGTCTTTGAGTTGCCGGCATCCAAGCAACTTGCTCAAACGAACTAACCCGACCATCAGAAGTTCTGGATGTATTATGTCATGCCCCATCTGTGCATCTTTCAAACACAAAGTGGACACAGATGAGATGATTAACAAACGCATGTGGTAGTCAGGGAGCCAAGGCCACAATATTTGGTAATGTTACCACCATAGAGTCACATTTGACGCCGGTAATGCGACAACCACAAGTAAAAGCAGGTTTCTAAGTATTTTAAGCAAAATACCGCTGTTTTCCATCTTCTAGTCTAGTTGCTTCATGATGATTTGAACTCGTGCCTCTGATTTCATTTCGAATGACGATAACCTTTTCAGCTATGTCATTGGGACTTAGAATATGTTTTCTGTATAATCAGAGGTGAGGTAACACCACCACCAAGAAAGTTTCCTATGTATGACACTCCAATCCTGGAGATCTGGGGTTACTTCTTCATTACCATAAATCCCGGGTCCATTCTGACCCGGAAAGGTAATACCAGATAAATTCTCATCTTCAGGTCAAACGGAACAATTGTTCTGAATATGACGCTAAATTGCATCTGATGGCGAGGCTATAGTTCTGGAGATCTGGGGAGTGCGATATCACCACTCCATTGGTATTACTTCCAGGCCCACTCAGACTCGCACTGGTATCACTCGTAAGGATCCCATCAATTGGGCTAAACAAATCTATTTAAAAATTATTTGTATTCGATAGGACCGTATGGAAAAAAAAATCTTTAGAAACAAGGGTTTAAAAATTATGAGCGAACAATAAACGCGATTCCGTAACTTCAAGACTTAAAATAACCCTAGACTCGTTACCATGCTGATAAAACCTATCACTCAACAGGGCGTTTGTATTAGATAAGAATACTTGGTATCATATAACTGTGTGCAAAAAAAACTTAAGAAACAACTACACAAAAAATATAAATATGAACGCTTAAGGTACAACGAAGGCAATTCCATAATCTACAGGCATAAAATAACCCTAGACTGGTTAACATACCGTTAAAATAATTATAGCCGCAGCCTTAACGTGATATCCGTAACAAAAACAGTAAATTATGTGAAAATTTAAGATTAGGCTTGGTAATTTGGTTTAATGGCATATCAAATTGTGAAACCAAATCCTGTGTGTATATATATATATATATATATATATACTCCTTCCTGTGGATTGAGCACTCGAGTGAAGAATTGCCGGTTGTCACATACGCGTAAATCCAAAGCTCTAATGAACTGATCGATGAGAACCGATAAGCTATATGAATAGATGCCTTAAAAATTCCTCCGCGTACGCTGAGATGACAACAGCTGAGGGATAAGATATCTGACTGTCGAAAAATTAGCCAGGTTTCGGTTACAGCTCGAAGCATCTCGAGTGTCAATCCACTCTGAAATGTTGTGATACAACGAAACAGTGTGTTTGTGGATGACTATATATATATAATAGATTTATATATTTAATGCCATGAAACCCAGAGGGCGCAGACTAAATTCCATGGCATTAAATATATAAATTTATTATTATTAATTTATTATTATTATCATATAATAGCTCTATCCTAGATTTTGAGCGCTCTCCACAAACCCACGAAGTGATTTAGTGACAACCAACACTGGTATAATATATATATATATATATATATCATATGATTTCTAAATGAATAGTTAGTTGTTATCTTTATTTTTAAACGACGAATAGAGTCCATTTGTTTGTACACAGTTAAATGGTTGCAAGTATTGGTATTTATTGTCCGCTCACAGTCAAAATGTTAAAGTATTATTATTTGTCACCATTTTCTTTTTTTTTATTATATTATATTCTATTATTTTTCATTATATTCTTATTATATCATATTTTATTTATTATGATATTATTTAACACTAGTAATTCTATTTATAAAGTATTCCGAATTTAATACTAATTATTTGTTTACACACGGTTAATGGTTTCATGTATTGCTATTTATTGTTTGCACACAGTTAAATTGTTTAAAGTATTGTTATTTAACGCTAATAATTCTATTCAGTAATAATGATGATAATACCAAGTAAAAAGATTGAACCTGATTTGACCTTAAATGAAACAATAAAGAGACACTCCGAGTCAGAGTGGACCTGGGAGTAATTACAATAGAGGTACTCTAAATTCTTCAAAGTTCCTGGTCTGGATCATCGCAATCAGATAGTTTTGTTTGTTTGTTTGTTTGTTTGGGCTATATGGCAAATCAACCACTGAAGGTTAATTAATGCAAAATCCATTTTTACACAAATAAACATTTCTATTTCAGACAATTAAGTTTAACATAAGTGCACAATTGGATTGTCAAAAACATTTCTATTTCAAGCTATTCTGTTTAGTCAAACAGTTCTATTCCAAACAATTCTGTTTAATATAAGTATAGAATTTGGTTTACACACAGTTAAATGTCAAATTCATTCTATTACAAACAATTCAGTTTAGCATATAAAAACAGCACAATTTCAAACAATTCAGTTTAGCATAAGTATGCACTTTAAATGTCAAAACAGTCCTGTTTCAAGCAATTCAGTTTAGCATAAGTTGACAGTTTAGTTCTATTTGATCCAATGATGGGACCCTATCTGGTACTATCACCTGAGTCAAAAGGAACAAGGGAGTGATAGCAAGGAAGGGGTACTCGGCATTCCCCAAAGCTCCAGGGTTACTGGAGCCTCACCGTCAGATCGCTTAGTGTCATGTCCAGGACACTCATTGTTGGAGTGGAGGCATATCCCTCTGTAGAAAAGCAGTCGGTGTATTCTATAGCCCCAGCCGACAAGGCAATACACAGAGTTAAATGTAAAACCAGTTTTATTTCAAACAATTCAGTTTAGCCTACAAAAACACTTCCATTTCAAACCATTCCGTTTAGCTTAAGTAGGCAGTTTACTTGTCAAAACAGTTATATTTTAAACAGTTCACTTTAGCATAAATACGCAGTTTTAATGTTAAAACAGTCCCATCTCAACCAACACAGTTTAGCATATGTACACCGGTTAGTTCTTTTTGAACCATAGATAGGACCCTTATCAAGTGTTACCACTCTGGGATAGGGTGGACCTTGGAGCGATGGCAATAAAGGAGTACTCTGCATTCCCTGCAATTCCAGCATTTCTAGATCCTCACCATAAGATAGTTTTTTTGTCATATCAGGATATTCGATGTGAGGAGGAGTCTTACTTCCCAGCAGAGACACAGTCGGCGTTTATTAAAGCCCCTGACGACTAGGCTATAGAAGATTTCACTGTTCTTTTTTGTTTTTATTTTCGCTAACGATGCTGTTTGATAGTGCAACGGTTTCGTTTTTTTAATTCAGTCATGAGTACAACCGACTCGGCATCTTTCAATTCTTGGACTCTGTCTCCCATCTCAACACGATAATTGTTATTTTTGTGCTTGTCAATATCATCAAACTGGTGGTCAATGAAATAAAAAGAAATTAAAAAATAGATTAGAAAAAGAGGAGGCGTTTTATTTTAAATCCGACCGTGGGATTAATCTGGCTAAAAGGCCGGCGAGCAGGAAAATTACACAAGCGGAAATATTAGAATTTTTATCCTTTGCTTTGTTACTTAGTTGTTGTTCATTTGGCAGAGTTTTTTTTGTTGGTGTTTTTTTCTTGAATTGGGGGGGAATGAGATTAAGTCGAAAATGAGACGTCGGTAAAAAAATAGAGTGAAAAAGAAAAAAAGTAGAACATGTCCGGAGAGGAGAAAAGGGTAGGGGAAAAAGAAGTTGTTCAAAACGAAGAAGAAGAAGAAGAAGAAGAAGAAGAAGAAGAAGAAGAAGAAGAAGAAGAAGAAAACAATAACAATAAGATGTATATGTAAACGGAAGAAGAAGATATATAAAGAAGAACAACGACAACGACAACGACAACAAAATGTAAAAGTAGAAGAGGAAGAAGTTATATGAGTAGACAGAAGAAGAAGATGTATGAGTCAAGAGAAGAAGAAGAACAACAACAACAACAATAAAAAGATGTCTGAGTTGACAGAAGAAGAAGAAGAAGAAGAAGAAGAAGAAGAAGAAGAAGAAGAAGAAGAACAACAACAACAACAACAACAACAACAACGTGATGTGTAAGTAGAAGAAAAGAAAAAAGTTATATGGGTAGACAGAAGAAGAAGAAGAAGAAGAAGAAGAAGAAGAAGAAGAAGAACAACAACAACAACAACAACAACATGATGTGTAAGAAGAAGAAGAAAAAAGTTATATGGGTAGACAGAAGAAGAAGAAGAAGAAGAAGAAGAAGAAGAAGAAGAAGAAGAAGAAAACAATAACAATAAGATGTATATGTAAACGGAAGAAGAAGATATATAAAGAAGAACAACGACAACGAGAACAAAATGTAAAAGTAGAAGAGGAAGAAGTTATATGAGTAGACAGAAGAAGAAGATGTATGAGTCAAGAGAAGAAGAAGAACAACAACAACAACAATAAAAAGATGTCTGAGTTGACAGAAGAAGAAGAAGAAGAACAACAACAACAACAACAACGTGATGTGTAAGTAGAAGAAAAGAAAAAAGTTATATGGGTAGACAGAAGAAGAAGAAGAAGAAGAAGAAGAACAACAACAACAACAACAACAACAACAACAACAACATGATGTGTAAGAAGAAGAAAAGAAAAAAGTTATATGGGTAGACAGAAGACGAAGAAGAAGAAGAACAACAACAACAACATGATGTGTAAGAAGAAGAAAAGAAAAAAGTTATATGGGTAGACAGAAGACGAAGAAGAAGAAGAACAACAACAACAACATGATGTGTAAGAAGAAGAAAAGAAAAAAGTTATATGGGTAGACAGAAGACGAAGAAGAAGAAGAAGAATAACAACAACAACAACAACATGATGTGTAAGAAGAAGAAAAAAAGTTATATGGGTAGACAGAAGAAGAAGAAGAAGAAGAAGAAGAAGAAGAAGAAGAAGAAGAAGAAGAAGAAGAAGAAGAACAACAACAACAACAACAACAACAACAACATGATGTGTAAGAAGAAGAAAAGAAAAAGTTATATGGGTAGACAGAAGAAGAAGAAGAAGAAGAAGAACAACAACAACAACAACAACAACATGATGTGTAAGAAGAAGAAAAGAAAAAAGTTATATGGGTAGACAGAAGACGAAGAAGAAGAAGAAGAATAACAACAACAACAACAACATGATGTGTAAGAAGAAGAAAAGAAAAAAGTTATATGGGTAGACAGAAGAAGAAGAAGAAGAAGAACAACAACAACAACAACAACAACAACAACATGATGTGTAAGAAGAAGAAAAGAAAAAAGTTATATGGGTAGACAGGAGACGAAGAAGAAGAAGAAGAAGAACAACAACAACAACAACAACAACAACAATAACAACAACAACATGATGTGTAAGAAGAAGAAAAAAAAGTTATATGGGTAGACAGAAGAAGAAGAAGAAGAAGAAGAACAACAACAACAACAACAACATGATGTGTAAGAAGAAGAAAAGAAAAAAGTTATATGGGTAGACAGAAGAAGAAGAAGAAGAAGAAGAAGAAGAACAACAACAACAACAACATGATGTGAAAGAAGAAGAAAAAAAAGTCATATGGGTAGACAGAAGAAGAAGAAGAAAAAGAAGAAGATGAAGAACAACAACAACAACAACAACAACATGATGTGTAAGAAGAAGAAAAAAAAGTTACATGGGTAGACAGAAGAAGAAGAAGAAGAACAACAACAACAACAACATGATGTGAAAGAAGAAGAAAAAAAGTTATATGGGTAGACAGAAGAAGAAGAAGAAGAAGAAGAACAACAACAACAACAACAACAACAACATGATGTGTAAGAAGAAGAAAAGAAAAAAGTTATATGGGTAGACAGAAGAAGAAGAAGAAGAAGAAGAACAACAACAACAACAACAACAACAACATGATGTGAAAGAAGAAGAAAAAAAAGTTATATGGGTAGACAGAAGAAGAAGAAGAAGAAGAAGAAGAAGAAGAACAACAACAACAACAACAACAACAACAACAACAACATGATGTGTAAGAAGAAGAAAAGAAAAAAGTTATATGGGTAGACAGAAGAAGTACAACAACAACAACAACAACAACAACAACAACAACAAGAGATTATGACGAGTACAAAGAAAACGAAAAGAAGAGAAAGACACGAGAAACATAAAAACAATACAATCTTTCCGCAAAAGTAATCGATGCCAACAAGTAAAGAAGAATAAATCTTTTAAAAGTCATAAAAAAAGAATTTAATAAAAAAAAATATGAGCATGAACTACAATCCAAGAAAATAAAATCGTTAAACCTCTTGGGACTTTCAGGTCCAGTCCGATCCATTCCCAATTTCAACATTTGGCTGTTGTGAACACGAATAATCTTATCTCAATTCTCGAAGTGGCTGTTTCAGCAGACCACAGCCAAGGCGAACATCTAGAACAAGATATATCAATAAACAAAAATATCAAAAGAAACAATTCACTAGCCCCTGAGTAGGCCCACCTGGTATTTATGCCGGGTGGTTCGAATTTTTTTTGAACATTTAGTCTCAGGAGACCGCTCGCTCATCATTTACTTGCTTTTCTAGGTTGAATTGATTGCAAGACGTTTGTGCCGTCCCATTTGGGGAATAAAGATCAGGCCCAGTATTTTTACATCAGCAGTGCATGAGTCTCAGTTAGTTCCACGTCCCCACCAGAAAATGGCCTTGTGTCACATTCTGGCTTGGGAGGAGGTCAGATACACACCAAGAAAATATCAAAATACTATTGATTTCACCTACTTTTTCTTAACTATTTATTTTTAATACATTCCGCAGTATTTGTATCTATATATATTTTTTTAACTCTGACATCTCCGAGAAAATAAAATGCAATTTCTTCTTGCCCAGTCAGCTAGAGCTGTAGAATATACCGTCTGCTTCTCTGCAGAGGTTAAGACCCCGCCCCTCAACAAGTGTCCTGCATATGACAATAAACAATCTGATAGTGTGGTTCCAGTAATGCTGGAGCTTTGGGGAATGCGGAGTAACACTTTATTGGAATTGCTCCTGGGTTCACTCGAGCCCGGAGTGGTAGCACCTGATAGTTTCCTATCTAAGGGTCAAATAGAACTAAACTGTTTTTTTAATATTAAATTTAATTGCTTGAAATAGAACCGTTTTGACATCTAAACTGCGTTCTTATGCTAAAGTGAAATGCAACTGTTTGAAATGCAACTGCTTTTGAATGCTAAACTGACTTGTTTGAAATAGAAGTGTTTTTGACTATGAAACTGTACTTACGCTAAAGTGAATTGTTTGAAAGAAAACTGTTTATATGTTTCAAAATGGATTTAGCATTAAAAACCTACAAACAAATCAAACAAAACCAAACCAAACCAAGCGAAGCAATTTCTTCCGCGGTTGTGTCAAGACTACTGTATGGATGCACCACATGGATGCTGACTAAGGGTACAAAGAAAAAGCTTGCACAAAGGTTGGAACCATTTTATCTACTGAAATCGAGAAGTTTAAAAGTTATTGTTTCTACCTTTGAAAGTTTGCTAAGTCAATACTCAGTTTGTTTCCCAACAGGTTGATGAAGGCTAAGAATCGTATTAAATTAAGAAATAAATCACTGACATAGCAAACCTGGTGTTTGTGCTCCGTACAGAAGTCAGCGAGACGAAATATTCAGCAGATCTACTCCAACTACAATAGACATCTCGGCGTCCTTGCATTTCTAGTGTTGTATAGCCACATAATACATCTGCATGCAGAATCATAACGACGACACAATAAAGACGAGCGACACAGTTCTTTAGAAAAATATACCACTCACTTTATTGAAAGGGTTGTGTGTGAGAGGGAGTTGCAGACCGAACAGAACTGCAACATATTGACCCCCACTCTATTGGCCATAACTGCGTTTCTTTCCCGTTCTTCTGAGCAGCTCAACCGGGAACCTGGGGGCCCAGCCTCTCTGGGTGCTGGTTTTCTCTACTGCATCTTAACTCCAACTCGTCTAATCTCCAACTGACTGACTTCCTGTCTTCACCCGGGTTATCTAATAATTTGACGCCCACACTTCTTCCTGCGCGCGTCACAATTTCGCACTCATTCAACCCGTCCACGGTCAAGGTTATAATATCCTGATATTCCTTGACCGGATGCACCTGTTATTTACACAGGTGCATTTCCTATTTTGATAGCCTGCCCGGGTCGGAGGTCAATATACAACACTAGCACCTCCTCAAAAGCAGTAACGTAACGGCAATATTAGAATCCGAAGGTGGTAATAAAAATAATGAAAAAAGACAAGAGGCAATATATGAAAATTTTGAACAATGAAGAAAAAGTAGTGACTCAACATTTATGAAAAATGTGAGATCTACGGCATCAAAAGAGGTTCGAACTCACTATTTGCCATTTACTAAGCCGCAAGTATAGAATACAGTAAAGTTGGCGACCGTAGTCAAGGACTACCCGAAAGCTCCCTTTTCAATAGCTACTACACCGAGGTGTAGGGGAGGGCACTACTCCTTTCCCCTGAATTGCTCCACTTTACCTTTGATACGTACCTTATACCGATGAGTGTTAAGCAAGGAGGTATCAAGTACCATTTTTAAAGTCTTTGGTATGATGCGACCGGGGATTGAACCCAGGTCTCCCGGTGAACGCTCTACCCACTAGGCCAATGAGCCGGTTAGTCACTTCTCAGAAGTAACTGGTCTGCAAGATTAGATTGTTAACCATTACATATTTGTGTAGTTCTATCTTTATCGTTCGAAAAGAACGCGGAAATGTAATACATGTTAAGAAATTGGGTTTTGCAGTATCAATAATGTTTGTGAAGAAGACGAAGAAGAAGAAAAAACAAAAAAACAATACAATCTTTCCGCAAAAGTAATCGATACCAACAAGTACAACAGAATGAATCTTTTAAAAGTCATAAAAAACAATTCGATAAACAATATGAGAATGAATTACTATCCTAGAAAATAAAATCGTAAAACCTCTTGGGACTTTCAGATCCAGTCCGAGCCATTCCCAATTTCAACGTTTGGTTGTTCTGAACACGAAGAACCTCTTCTCAATTCAAGAAGTAGGTGTCTCAGCAAACCACAGCCAAGGCGAAAGAAACCAAGATATATCAATAAATAAAATATCAAAACAGCAATCAATTTTTTTATGTATTTACTTTCAATATTATATTTTTTATTATTATTATTATTATTATTATTATTATTATTATTATTATTATTATTATTATCCATATTCTAATATTAACTATATTACATTTCTTTATTCTGTTTTTTTACGTTGGTTTATTGGTTGGATCTTATCGCATATCAACTTTTTTATGTTATTTAATGCCAAATCCATTTTTATACAAATAATTAATTCTTTTTCAAACAATTCAGCTTAATATGAGTACACAGTTTGTCAAAAAACTTTTCTCTTTCAAGGTATTCAGTTTAGCAAACAGTTTTAATTAAAACTATTTAGTTTTGTATTAGTATAGTTTTGTCCACACACACACAGTTAAATGTCAAAATACTTCTATTTCAAACTATTCAGTTTAATGTAAATATAGTTTCAATGACAAAAACAGTTCTATTTCAAGCAGTTTATTTTAGCATATGTACGCAGTGTGAATATCAAAACAGTTCTATTCCAAGTAATTTAATTTAGCATAAGTACGTAGTTTAGTTCTATTTGACCCATAGATTGGACCCTATCAGGTGCAACCACTCCGGGTCGCAAAGACCTGGGAGCGATGACAATGAAAGGCTACTCTGCATTCCCCAAACCTCCAGCATTACTGGAACCTCAGTATCAGATTGTTTAGTGTCATACTCTGGACATTCGTTGGTGGGGGGATCTTAGCCCTCAGCAGAGAAGCAGTCGGTGTATTCTACAGCCCCAGCCGACTGGGCAACGATTTTTTAGATGAAACATTATCAACCATTAATCTTTACTCGTATTGTTGTATAGCTACATATAACTACAACTATGCATATACAAATATACACGGAAACATAATCAACTGATCATGACGACTTCAACAAACGAACGAACACACTTCTTTATAAAAATATATCTCTCACACCATATTCTTGAAAGGCTGATGTTCGTTGAGTTTGAGAAATGAGTGGAGACAGAGACGGACTGCAATATTGACCCAAGTTCTTCCTCGGCCATAGCGGTACTTCTTTCGCATCTTGGCTTGGGTTACTCAACCGGGGGTCACTAAGGGCCCAAAGCCCTCTGTCTGCAGCTGGTTCTCACTTCGGCATCCTGTTTCCAACTGTGTCAAACCGTCCGGACATCTGGTTATATCATTTTCTAGCGTTCACTTGCTTCCGCTGTTCTTCCGCTTATTTACACAGGTGCATCTCTTGATTGACGGCTCGGTCGAAGGTCAATATATAACAGTATTTTCATTCATTTAAATTTCTTGTCATCTTTTTTTTACCTAATTTCCTCAGTTAAGCAATCAAGTTAAATGCCAGTACCTGCCCAAGACAAGTAATCAACGAAGTGCCATCAGTTTACTTTTAGTCAAACCAACTGCTTCGTTTAACCAGGCAACCTCAAAGCAAAGAAAACATGACTGCAAATCTCACCAATAATATACTTTTTTTTTAAATCACAAAACTGAATTTTTTTTACTAATCTTATGAAAATGAAAATATAAATTAATAAATAGATAATGCTTTGACATCTTTAGGAGAATTGGCAATATCTGGAATTGGAAATTTTAACCTGGATTACTTATAATAGAAATACTAGTATCCGATGGCGGGAAAAAGACAAAATAGGAAGCCATATTGGAAAAATGTAAACATTGAAAAAGAAATACGTCATGGCTGGTTCGTCTAACTTGGATAGTTTTCGTGATGGGAGGTAGGTGGCCTTACAGTTGGTGCCTAGTGGGGTGTTGCCCCCAGTACTTGTTCAATATTGCTCGCAGCATTCTTGTTTAATTGCCGTCTAGCTTTTTCTACAACCGTTTTGTTAGCGTCCAAGTGGTGCATCCATATAGAAGTGTCGACACGACCACTGCTTGGAAGAAACTGCGTTTCATCTTATCGGTCAGGTCTGATTTCCATATGATCGATAGCTTGTCGATAGCTGTCCATGCTTTCGTTAGCCGCGTGTCGATGTCTTTTTCGTTTAATGAGACACTGCTTCCTAGGTAGGTGAAATTGTCTACTAGTTTCAGAGAGCTTCCGTCTAGTGTGGAAATGTCACCTGTTTGATTATAGCACATGTATTCCGTTTTGTGTGCATTGACATGGAGGCCAGTGCCTGCGGCGGCTCGTTCCAAACTATGCAGTAGTGTTTCGCCTTAGTTAGGTGTATTTGCCAGAATCGCTATGTCATCTGCGTAGTCGGCGTCGGTAATTGTTTTTGCAGTGTACCTTCTGCTTCTTTTCTTTGTCAGCTCGAAGCCGTTTTCTTTGGTTTTATCAATCGATGTTCTAAGCACGTAGTCTAGACAGATGATAAAGAGGTATGGAGCTAGCGTGTCCACTTGCAGTACTCCTGCTACAATGTCGAAGTAATATATATATATATATATATATATTCATTTATTTTTTTATATATATATATAAGTAATGACCTGATTTCCTTACAAAAAAGTGATTATTTTATATCTATAGTTTTGTATTTATTGACTAGTTAGTGTGTATGCACTTGTGTTAACGACTTCCAAACGACAATATTTCGGTAAAAAATTTGAAGGATCAAAACCCAAAATAATTCACGAATTTTTCACTCATTACAAACATAGATAAATCATCAACTTTTTAATCTAATTTAGAGCCGGCCTCAGTCTTATAAATAGCGATACAATAAATATATCTAGAGTAATTTTTACGGATTTATTCTTTAACCGACTCAAACACGTTCCAGTGAAAATCAAACATTCTGTTCCTTCAAGTTTTTATTCAATTTCAGCATTGCTGAATCATTTTGTGTTGACTGAAATTATTGTTTATATTGACATGCTTTTACTCCCATTTTAATCTTATGCTTGCTAAAAAAAAAAACTGTTGCAACCGCATAGACGCTTAAATAAACTTTCTCTTTAACATAGTGACATACTCATAGAAAATATTTTTACACACAAAATATCAACAAGGCTCAAATGTTCCATGGAATTTCTCTCTCTTGTCATATTTACGCGCTGACTAATACAGGGTGTCTCAAAGTAGATGAAACCCATGTAGATGTAGTAGAAATAGCGCTCATTTGGAACACCTCCAGTAAAAAAAAAAATACATCGTTTGAGTCAGGGACATCAAGTCATGTTGTTTTTTTTATTTTTATTATTCCAGCTTCCAGGACATGCAATGTTTTTGTGGGTTTCTTGTTTCAGTAATAAATCATTCTCATATTAATGGGTTACATCGATTTCGAGAGAGTTTTAAATGATTTTGTTTCCAAATAAGTAGTGGCGGGAAATATTTCCCTCTCTTATGCAAGGCATTGTAATCAAGGATTAATGGTTGTTATAGTATACTATTTTCAAATCTGAAACAAAAAAAGAACAATATTATTATTAATAGAATTATTAGCAGTCACATGCGTCCAATGTATTTCGAGACTCCCTATATTAATGGGTTGCATCTATTTTGAGACTGTTTTGAAAAATTTGTCTCCAAATAAGTAGTGACGCAAAATATGTTTCCTCACTTGTCCACGGCATTGTGATCGAGGATTAATAGTTGTTATAGTATACTTTTTTCAAATCTGAAACAAAAAAGAACACAACACTGTCATTAATAGAGTTAGTAGTAGACACATGGGTTCCATATATTTTGAGACACGCTGTATCTTGAAGAAATGCACTTTCATTTGTATTTGCATATATTGAAGAGAAATTATTATACTAGGTTTTACTAAGTTATACTAAATTCTCTTTATATTGAAGAGAAATTATTATACTAAGTTTTGCATTCAACATTCTAATCCGGATTCTGAACTCTGGTGTTCATAGCCATTTCCAAAGAATGTAACCGTTACTCCGAGCACGCCTCTTTTAGCAGTAGTCGTAGTAAATTGGAACTTGTAAAAGCCCCCTGTGATATTGTTGCTTATAATCTGGGTGGATAATAGATACTGAATCTAGTACTTGAATGAAGGAAGCTTAGCTTACTCTGCGCCTGCTCAAAACGATCTGAAACTTAAGTAGATCTTTCCGAATTAATCTGTGATTAAGCTGTCTGACCCCCAATTTCAGCTCAATTACGTGAGGATTAAAACTGTATAGAGTCTTTTGAATTGGTGCTTTTTGCTGGAGGACATTTTTTCTCTTTGTTTCTTGAGTCTGATAAAATCTATCTCCCCAACTCACAAAAAAAATTTTATGTAACGAAATGATCTGTAAGATAACACACATTAAAGATTATTACTTTGTCATAAATTCTGATTAGCTTTCATTTTTTTTTTTTTTTTTTTTGTTGAATGGAATATCAAACTTCTTGGGTTATGAAAGACAAAGCAATCCTGCAGAAAAAGATAGCTTATAGGGGTGAAAATAATTTTCCGAAGGGCATTTGATCCAAACTGAATATAATGGCATGACTGGAATTCGAACTCGCATACTACCATGTGAAGTGACATGGGCTATGGTATTGACGACTTGAAGATTTGTCTTTGTATATTTGTCACATCTGAGTAATATATTTCGCCGCTGCAAGTATTTGAGCGTGATGGACATAATTCGGACACTTGTGGCAATGGAAAAGTGTCATGGTTTAATATTTACTTGCAAAAAAAAAAAAAAAATGAAAAACAATTCCCGACGACTTAACAAGATATTTTATTGCGTGATTAATTTTTCTCAAACGAATACGAGATAGGATACAAGAAAGAACTTTTAAACAGTTGTACAAAAGAAGTGACCTCGAGGTCATTTGATATGAGTCGAGAGTCCTAAATAGAAAGGAAGTTGTTGTGCGAAGATTTTCGTCATGGCATTGTATCGTGCGCCACACGACATGAGGTCTGTTGAGGTGGAAGACCCAGTGGTTGAAACGTACACACCAGTGCTTCTGGTTGTCGAGGTTCGGCCAAAGAAAGAGAAGTTTGACTTTGCTGCGCTCTTCTTTCATATGCGACTTTAGTCATGCCACCTAGCGGTTATTAGAAACACTATGTGGCAAGCAAGGGATGTAACCTTCCACAGATGTCGCAGTCCAGCACTGAATTGTTGCAAATAGAATTGTTTTTGATATCAAAACTATGTACTTATGCTCAACCAAATTGTTTGTAATAGAACTGTTTCGACGTTTAAAAGTTTGTAAAAAAAACTGTACTAATACTAAACTGAATTTTTATCATTAAGGGTTTTTGGACTATTGTCTTCATCTTTATTGTTATTTCCACAACGTTTCGGTCTATATATCCTCTGGTCATCTTCAGGTGTTTGTCGAACTCGGGAACCTTCATGGGACTTCGAACTACGTCCTTTATTGAAACCACGGGGGTCGCCTGTTCTGATTCACTCTGAATTTAATTCGGCGTTAAATGACCCGAAAAGGGTTGATACCCAACCAGCCTATACGTTAAATCGTTTATTTGATATACAGGGTGTCTAAAAATGTATACACATTAAAAATAATTGTAAACGTAGTGTTTAATCAGAATTTTATTATTTCAAATGTGCAAAAACAGCGACTGTTGCAGGTTTTGTAGCGTAGACTTTGTCTTTCAGGTATCCCCATAAGAAAAAATCTAGTAGTGTGAAGTCTGGTGAACGGAGAGGGTATTTAACAAAATCTCTTCGCCCAATCCACTTGTTTGGCAAGACCTCATCAAAGAAGGACCTAACATCGCTATGGTAATGTGGGGGTGTCTCATCTTGCTGAAAATAAAACTCTTCATCTTCGAAGTCTTCTCTACGCTACAAAACCTGCAACAGTCGTTGAATTAAAAGAGGCTATTGAGCAAGAATGCGCCCATATACCAAGGGAATTGTTTCATGATGTGTGCGATTCCATTGCTTGGCGTTGTCAGCAGTGTCTGGATCAAAATGGGCGTTAGTTTGAGAACAGGCAGTGAAAAAACAATAAAATGATCCTAGTAAAATATTTTTACACATTTAAAATAATAAAATTCTAATTAAACACTACGTTTACAATTATTTTTAATGTGTATACATTTTTGGGGGACACCCTGTATTTATGTAAGAACAGACTTTGGCATTAGATAACCAGCCACGGTTGATATGTCATAAAATCTAACCAAAACTAAATTTTGTAAATATCTACGTTTCTATGGAATTCTTTTTAGTAGATGTTTGTGTTTTTTTTTTATTTACTTTTTTTTCTGTGGGGTTGTGGTTTGCGGGGTGTTTTTTAATCAGCAACACTTGAAAAAAAAAAGATTTTAAATTGAACATCACAAGATCACAATTCACATTATTTTTTTAATTTACATATCTTTCGAAAAAAAAAAACTACTTTCAGATCTTCGGTGTTAGTGAGTTATTCTAACGTCATAATCGTGGTTGATCGGATAAGATATTTCTATTTTAGGCTGAGATAAAAATATGTAACCTTGTTTAAAATTTTCACTGAAATTTACTGTCTGTTCGCCTCCATTTCCTTTATACAATCTTTTAAAATCGATATATGGAGGTCATCTGTGACGCATGTTTTCAAAAGCTTTTATCAACTATATAATAGCCGATGAATATTTTAATTTTTTCCTAAATTTTAAAGATGAGTTGTTGCTACTATTAGATATTGATTTTATACCTGTTATCTTTTGATCAACGTTAAAGCTAATGTACCACGATGTCTTTGAGCTCAGTCGAGTAGGGCTTTAGAATATACCAACTGCCTATCTACAGAGAGGTAAGACCCAACACCCTACGAGTGTTCTAGATATGACATTAAACAATCTGGTGGTGAGATTTGGGGAATGTGGTGTACTCCTTCATTGCCATTGCACCCATGTCCTCGAGGACCCGGAGTGGAATCACCTGATAGGGTCCTGTCTATGGATTAAATAGAACTGTTTGATATTTAAACTGTGAGTAAACAAATGACTTATGTTGATTTGAATTGTAAGAAATAGAACCATTTGACCATTTAACTGTGAAAACAAATGACTGATATCTAATATATGTGCCCTGCCCTGACTTTGACCCTTTTACCTCCTTTTAGTGACCCTTAATTCAAGGGAGACTTTTTTAGTTAAACACCATTGACCGGTGGGTCTCGACTTCCGTTCTGTAGCCACGCGGAGCAGCCTTTATTTAATTTTTCTATCTCCGCCATTCTTGGCATCAACGGCATGTTTTCTTTTACATTCTTCTTCGAGACATTTTATTTACATATTATATATATTGTCTATCCTGTAATGTAACATTTCATGTCTTCATTACCTTGTTCCTGTACCAGTCTATCTCTCTTTTGATATCTTTAACTTCTTCCTTATTTCTTGTTTCCTTTAGTCCTACATTTTATTTACACATTATCAATATTGTCTATCCTGTAATGTAACATTTCATGTCTTCATTACCTTGTTCCTGTACCAGTCTATCTCTCTTTTGATATCTTTAACTTCTTCCTTATTTCTTGTTTCCTTTAGTCCTACATTTTATTTACACATTATCAATATTGTCTATCCTGTAATGTAACATTTCATGTCTTCATTACCTTGTTCCTGTACCAGTCTATCTCTCTTTTGATATCTTTAACTCTTTCCTTATTCCTTGTTTCCTCCTCTTCACTTAGAGTAGCGTGACTCTAACTTTAAAGTTACTTCCCGCTTCTTCACTTCTTTGTTATTATTCTCCTAAAACATGCCGATTTTGTCTTTTTCAGTTTTTACTTTTTCCATTAATTAAAAATAGGTGTTGGCTTAATGATGTCTTCAGAGTCTTTATTTTTGGACTAGTTGACTTGGATGTCACAACCCATGTGACAGTACAATATGTATAAACCGAATATGGTATCAAATAACCAAGAATAGTTGATATGCTATAAAACCCAACCAAACCAAATTATATATATTTAATATATAAGCATAAACAGTATTCGGCATTAAATAACCTACAATGGTTGAAATGCCAGGAAACCCAACCAAACCAAATCATATATATTTAATATATATGCATAAAGAGGATTTGGAATTAAATAACCTACAATAGTTGATATGCCATAAAACCCAACCCAACCAAATCATATAAATTTAATATATATGCATAAAGAGGATTTGGAATTAAATAACATACAATGTTGATATACCATGAAACCCAACCAAACCAAATCATATATATTTAATATATATGTATAATGAGGATTTGGTATTAAATAAACCACAAGAGTTGATGTCCCATAAAACCGAACCCAACCAAATAATGTATATTTAATATATATGTATAAACCAGATTTGGCATTAAATAACCTACAACAATGGTTGATATGCCATAAAATCCAACCAAACCAAACCAAACTGCGATGACTGCGTCTCCGTGAAATTTAACTTTTAAAATTTTAAATATATTTGTTACTATAAAAAAATGCAATGGACATTGCCGAAAAAGGATCCTTACAAAATTTTCCGCTCGTGTTGTGATTACTATTATTTTACTTTAAGCAAGCTTTTCACACTAGCCGAAGCTGGTGTTCTTTCACTGGAGTCCCAGGGACAGCAAGTCTTCTCAGGCCTCCAGTACTCTTTTCTGTAATGTATGCGATCTTAAAGATGCAGTCGTCTGAATAATCTCGATTTTCCAAATGATTTTTAGTTCTTGCGAGTTTTTTTTCCACTAGTTTTAGCCTGTGGTTTTTCATGGATTGTAATTATTTCTATTATTATTACCATTACTAATATTACTCCTTTGAGAGTTAGCTGATAGTTTCTCGCTGGAGTATGAGTGACAATAAGTCTCCTCAATTCTCTTTTCAGAAAAAGTCAAGGTTTTCTTCTTCTGGATTATGACCGTTGTAAAAGATTTAAAAATTAGGAGGCAATCCTTTTAAAACCATGGCAATTAAAAGTCCATTGCCTATAACTTCCCCAGCTTCTTTCAGAGGATTATAAATATTTTCTGTTCTTATTATATTGTCTGCAATAGACACTCCTCAAAGATGTTAGCTCGGTATAGAGGGAAAAAACTTTCGATTTTCATTTCGATAAATAATGTTCCCTTAATATTCCAAATGCCTTTTACCCATTGTCTTTCGCATCCCTCATTACTAACGATAAACTTTTGTCGTCTAAACATTGGATGAGTTCGGCGAAGACAGTTGCGTTTTTTTTTTCTACAAAATCTATATCGTCACTTTGATCTGTTGCTGATAGCATAGTAAAAAGTAAGTTGGCGACTGTAGTCGAGGGCGACCAGGAGGCTCCCTTTTCAATAGCTATAACACCGAGGTATAGGAGAGAGCGCTTCTCCTTTCCCTGGATTGCTCCACTTTACCCTTGATACGTACCTTATAATACTGAATGTTATGAAAGGGGGTATCAAGTACCATGTTGAATACTAAAATATCCTTGGAACTTTACTTCCCATAATTCGTACTTGGATTTTTTGCCATCAAAGAACAGTTTCTCTAACCTGGGCCCATAACCTGTTGGAATTCAGGTAGCCATTCTGTTCTCTAGGTAGGGAAATCTAAATACAAAAGGTACGTCTTATCAGTAGAAGACTGCAGTACGCTCAAATGATGAGGATAATTTGTCCCTCCTCAAACAATCCAACCTTTATTCAATTCTTTTCTTAAATTGTCTTATGAAATCAGAAATTTGTGATTTTTTGGGAATGTTTGATAGCGTGCCTACCTATCATGTAGAAGATCTGCTGCTAACTAGTGAGTAATACATCTCCTCATTCTGTGTGGTTAGGATTTTTCACATCATAGGGAGACACAATATCTTTTTAGAATTCTGAATCAGGCGAGTTTTTCGCTTAATTCTACATTTAAATATTCTTCTTTCTTCAAGGCATCTACTCAGTTCAAGAGCCAATGCAGCATCTATGTTTGCCATTATGGCCTGGCGTTTACCAAGTTGGTACGTTTTTGTGTTCTGCTTTGAGCGATTCCTTAAGGTCTTCTTTGAGTCCACGTAATTCTTTTTTCTATCATATTGATCCATTTAGCCTTTCTGTTATGTTCTTTCTGTTCCCATATTTTACTCCAAAATTCTTTTCCTTCCTTTGCATCCGGCTGTTGGTTTGTCCTCGTGCATTCTCCTCCTACTTGTTGATAGAATTTTCTTTCGTTATTTTGGAATTGTAACATAGCCATACATGAATATGTGAAACGTACACAGAATGTTCATAACATATATTCACAGAACATAGGAATCCCGAAACACGAAAAACACTTGAGGACTTCTTAGTTCAGGTACGAAACTTTTTATTACCTTTGAGTTAAAAAGTTTTCCGACATAAGGAGAGATATACCATCTTTGCTGACTTTTTCATCTGCCCCAAACCACGTGCGACACCTGCCGCAAGGCAACTGGCCTGGCGTCGGCGATCCCCGAAAGTCAACCGTCTTCTCCCGAGGCAGAACTTAACTCAACTGACTTTTCTCAAAAATCTCAGCCCACGCTTCCGGTGCATGACGTCATTCACATCCCCTGGTCCCGGATTTTTATGGGTAGAATAATGTAGCTATACCAGACCCAGGGCTTGATTATTATCAGTGCTCCTGTCACAGATGTGACCGGGTACAAAAACAAGAAAGAGGGCTTAAACAGGCCACAGAAAAAATAAAATGAAAAAATGAAAAATAAATTTAAAAACTTGAAACCCTTCGGTTTGAAATTCACCAACTTAGAACTCTAACAGTCACCATTTTTTCTAAGTCTGTCGCGTTTAAATCTTCGTTAATTACTTTCTTAATATGCGAATTTCTACGTTAATTAGCTGATAGCTAATATTGCTATTAATTCTTTTAAACCCGAGCCATTTTCTGGTTCCCTGCCATGTCTGATCGTTGCACATATATTCTATCTGCCATTTTTTGTTTAATGCCGGTTTATCAAAAAGTTATGTCCACGTGACTAAGGGAGAGGAAGAGAAAAGTGCTACTATAAAGGTTTCTATCTTCTTACCAGTATATATATATATATATAAAGGAAAACATTAAATTTTACCTTGATAATACGGCAGAGATTTTTTAAATGTTTAGAAACAAGCAACGATTTAAGCATCTCAATGAAGAAAACAAATCTAAAATATTTAAGGCATGTTTACTTTAGTATCCATTTACTTGTCTCAAGTTTTCACCCACCGTTTCGCGGGGGTGTCCTCGTGGTGTAATGGTTAAAGCGATGGACTGCGGAATCGTAGTACGCGAGTTCGTACTCCAGTCGCGCTATTACGTTCTCTTTCAGGCAAATACCCTTGGGAAAGGTATGAACCCCCTTATCCCCCCAGCTACGGGTTAAATAGTACCACTACTATTCTTCTAGGAGAATAGCTTTGGCATTAAATAACCAAAAAAGAGTTGATATGCCATTAAACAAAGAAACCAAACCAACCACCGTTTCGCTTGTATTCCAAACTAATCTTAATTTTTCCTACTATTATTAGTGTTACTCCTTTTCGAGTTTTTCCCGCCAGCAATAGCCAATGGTTTCTCACTGGAATTTGAGTGACAAGTCTCCACAAGTATACAGGAATCTTCTCAATACTCTGGTCGATCTTAACAATGCCGTAGTTTGGGTGGTATCCACTCGAATACGGAGATTTTTATAAGCCCCGAAAAGCCCGGTTTGTTCCTACGTTTTGTAAAAGAATAAACCGTACTTCAACAGCAGTAGGGAATTGGTGACAGCTTTTGAAGAAAGGAAGACGAACGACTTATAAATGTAACAAAATTTATATACATCAACAACAACAACAATAAACAGGGTTTAGAGTTCAAGATATAATATAAAGTAAGGTTAGGTTTTTTATGTGAAGGTTGTAAGGTTGTAAGGTTTTGTGAAGGTAAGGTAGGTTTGGTGAAGGTTTGCAGATAAAATGCCTGCTGGAACTTAACTGTCTGTTTGTCCTGTTAGTTTTAACTCATCACGTGCATTCGTCGCTCTTGGGTCCTAGCTGGTGGAAGGTACCAACTACGTATGCCGTCAAGGGCTGCTACGAGTGGACCTCCTGCTAACAGCGGTGGGAGTGGAAAATAGAGGAAGAATCTCCAGTGGAGCTCTTTTTTATAACGGACGCCACGTGACCCCAAGGGGCTGCTGCTGTTCGGTGAAACAGGATCATCAGTTCCTTAACAAAATTTCTACACGTCCTCTTATTTCCAAGTCCTCCAGTCTTCGTACCAAACCGTTAGTGACTTTACCAAGAGCCCCTATTACAACTGGTATCACCGTCACTTTCATGTTCCACCGTTTTGGGGGGGCGTTTTCAGTTCCCTAATAAGGTTCAGGTACTTATCTTTCTTTTCACTTTCTTTTAATTTTACTCTCTGCTCAGCCAGGATAGCAAAGTCCACAATTCGGCAAGTTCTCTTTTTTTATTGATTATTATAAAGTTTGGTCGACTGGCCGATGTTAGGTGATCCGTTTGTATGTTAAAATCCCGGAGAAGTTTTTGCAGCTCATTCTCGAGGACACTATTATTATTACTATTAATTTACTCATTGCGAATGTTTCACACCGGCAGTGGCTGGTGGTATTTTCCTGGAGTCTGAGTGACGGTAAATATCCTCATGTCTCCGGGACTGTTCTCAGTATTCTGGCCTATCTCAACCATGAAGTTGGCTGGATGGTCTCGATTCTTCCCCCGATTTCCATTTACTCCAGTCTTTTTTCTAAGTCTTTAGGGACTGCTCCAAGTGCACCAATTACAATTGGTATCCACGTCACCTTCATTTTCTATAATTTTTTTCAGGTCTTTGGCAATATCAAAGTATTTATCCATTTTTTTACTTTCTTTACTTTTTACTGTGTGGTCTGCCAGAACGACAAAATCCTTTGTATGGCAAGTTCGTTTTTTTTTCTTTTGTTAATTGAAATTTGGTTTGGTTTTCTGGCTAAGATTTGGTGATCCATTTGTTTCTCAAAGTCCCAGAGAATTTTACAAGGTTTTTTTTTTCTTGGACGGATTCTATTTTGTATATATAACAATGATTTTGTGGGTTATTTTTACATTTTGGGGTTTTTGTTGTTGTCTTTTACCGCCTATGGTATCTCCACTGTTTACTAATTTTTAATATCAACCATTAAAAAATAAAGAATCTTTGCACAAGATGAATGCAATAGCACGACTGGAGTTTGAACTCACTTATTACGATGTCGCAAACCAGAACATTAGCCACTATTTCACAGGTACACCATTCAGAAAGTATAAAGCATTATATTGTCTTAAAAAAAAACAGTAGCCAGTAGCCTGGATTTAACAGCTGGAGAAGCTAGACGGTAACTACACAAGAATGTTGCGAGCAATATTGAATAAGTCCGGGCGGCAACACCCCACAAGGCACCAACTATACGGCCACCTGCCTCCCATCACGTAAACTATCCAAGTTAGACGAAGCAGGCACACAGGACACTGCTGGAGGAGCAGGGACGAGCTCATAAGTGATGTACTCCAATGGACCCCACATATGGCAGAGCTAAAGCAGGACGACCAGCTAGAACATACATACAGCAGCTGTGTGAGGATACGGGATGTAGCCCTGAAGACCTGCCAGAGGCGATGAACGATAGGGAAAAGTGTCGAGAGAGGGTCAGGAATATCCGTGCGGGCGGAACGACATGATGATGATGATGATGATGATGATCCCGACCTTCCCACTAGATACCGTTTGGTGGTGAGGTTCATGTTTTTAAGCACTGGTGAGTGGACTGTCACTTTTTCGTTGCCATTACTCCCACGTCTACTCAGATTCACAGAGGTTATTCTTGTTTCAATCCCATCTATGAGTCAAATAGACGTGTGTGAGATAATGTTTAAAATGAGTTTGACCTCCATTTATTCACTGGCGATTAGAGATACGGTTACCATCGTTGAAAAGAGAAATGGTGACTCGAGTTCAAAACCCTGAGAATGCTGTGTTTCATTCCTTCTGTTCTCATCCTTAATAATAAAATATCTACATACAGATCAAATTCTGTTAAGTGATTCTTCTGATACTTCCCCAAAATGCCGTCTTAACTTCTTTTCCTTACCATTATTTCTTAAGCCATCTAATTTAATCTTAAGACTTTTCACACTGTTGCTCTTTTTGATTTGATTAGGCAATTTCTTCAAGAAATATAGATTTCTATTAGCTAAAAAAAATCAATTAGTTAGGAGATTGAATTTTTGAAATCTGTCTTGACAGTAAATTCCCAGTTTGAGAAGAAATATTGAAGAAAATGTCGACAATAATTCGAAATTCCATTAATTATTTTTAAAATCTCAATTAGATCACCCCTCATTCTTAGTGTTAGCCTCAAAAATTTTCTTTGCCTAAAACATAATTCATTTTAATGACATTTCAACCCGTATAAGGTTATTTTACGCCTAGAAAAGTTAGGGATTCGCGTATTTTGTGGGTTTATATTTACAAGTTTTTGTGGACTTGTTTCTTAAGAGTTTTTCGGTGATCGATATCTAATATTATCTAACATTAAGTATTTCTATCTAATACCAAAAAAATTGGACAGAATAGTATGCTTTCAAGGATTCCTTTTGTTATGTAGAAGAAAGTGCCGATACGGACGCGTGGATCGAACACGGATCTCCAGCTAACAAACACGCCTGTGGAAATGGATTGTGCTACGGGGGTCACGTGACTAGAAGTGGTGGATATATAAATGGGTCAGAGGTCCAACGAGAGGGGTGATGCGAATTAAACGTAGCATTGCGAGTTGGTATTGGGCATTGCACGATTATAAAATATCGGTCAAAATTATCCCCTCGCCGAACATTACAAAACATATCAAATACAAATAATTCCCGTACAGTTGTATGGTTGCAAGTATTCCAATCAAATATAAATAATTCGCATGCATTTGTATGGTTTCAAGTATTCTTATCAAATACAAATAATTCGCATCCAGTTGTATGGTTTCAAGTATTCCTATCAAATACAAATAATTCGCATACATTTGTATGGTTTCAAGTATTCTTATAAAATACAAATAATTCGCATCAAGTTGTATGGTTTCAAGTATTCCTATCAAATACAAGTCATTCGCATACATTTGTATGGTTTTAACTATCCTTACCAAATACAAATTAACTTAATTCAGCCCCATACCTCTTTCTTATCTAAGACATATTTCCTTTACAACAAATACAAATCATTCGCAAACATTTGTATGATTTTAAGTATCTCTACCAAATACAAATTAACTTAAATTAGTCCCATACCTCTTTCTTATCTAACACATCTTTCCTTTACAACAAATACAAATCATTCGCAAACATTTGTATGATTTTAAGTATCTCTACCAAATACAAATTAACTTAAATTAGTCCCATACCTCTTTCTTATCTAACACATCTTTCCTTTACAACAAATACAAATCATTCGCAAACATTTGTATGATTTTAAGTATCTCTACCAAATACAAATTAACTTAAATTAGTCCCATACCTCTTATCTAACACATCTTTCCTTTATCACAATATACCGGGAGTTGTCCTTCGGACGTAGATGGAAAAATATGAGCACAACATTTTTCATCCCTGTCAGTTACTAAGGACTAACAAATTAAATTTTAAACAATTTTTCTAGATTCTAGGAAATTTTGGTCAATGGACTGACACTACGTAATCCCAGCCAAGCTCTCAAATTGATCCCTGAGTCATGCCCTATCACATATACCCAGTTATCCCGACCTCTCCGAGTAGAATTTCGCATTCATTTTTTTAAGATTCTACGCAACATCTCAAAAAATTGACACAACTAATCTGTTATCTAATAAGCTGAAACAAAGCTGACTGAAAAAACACCATACACACACACACGCACACACATATATACATCATCATTATTACACGGGTACATATGTTGTATAGTATACTGTGTCGTTATTAACAACGAGGAACACGTATGTATATAAAAACATAAGATTATATTTTTATTTTCGGCGATGATACTTGTGTGGAGCAGAAAAGCAATCGCAGAGAGTTCACGCACACAGAGGAGCTGGCGGGAGACGGAAGAGCCAGTGAACACCCGACTTTAGCCGAAATTCGGGAACTTACAGTCTACAACTCTCACGTGACCTGCAGCAATTCCTCTTTTTCGTTAACCATGGTTACACCCACATCTCACTTCTTTGCTTTCCATTGGTTATGTAGTCTGCTTCCCATTGGCTACTTGCCCAAGCCCGGTTCTGTGGGCGTACGCATCTGCCACGATCACCGAATTCAACCACGCCCACCGTCGAGGTGATTTTCCGATATCTTAGACCGGATGCACCTGTTTTCAACATCCACCGTATTCACAGCAACTGTGGGCATGGTGACATTTCGGCAATCACCATGTTGATATTATCCTTGAGAGGATGTAGCTGTGTCAACATCCTCTGATACACAGCACCTTTGGACATGATGACATTTCGGTTATCACACCGGTCTTATCAATCTATTTGTCAACAACATCCGCCGTATTCACACCCGCAGATCACGTTAATATATTACACATATTTTAAACAAATTTTTTCTATATGTATAATCAGAATATAAAATGGTTTTAATTTCTAAGTAGATTTCATGAAATGCCTTATCCTGTGCGGTTTGTATTATTGATACTTGACAATTAATCATACATAAACCAGGCAGGTGTACCCGTGGAATAAGCTCACTTTCCAGACTGTGATATCATAGTAAACGAGTTCGAACTCTAGTCACGTTATCGCATTCACTTCCGGACAAATAACCTTGGGAAAGTTACCAGTGCCCCCCACCCACCAGCACTCTATAGAGCAAATAGTAGCAATGCTGTTCTTCAAGGATCGCTTCGGCATTGAACCTACGTAGATTGATATGCCAAGAAACGAGAACTGCAATAACAGCAACATATACAAATATATATATATATATATATATATAATAACATATATACAGAAAAACAAAATATATACATAAAAACGTACGTACATAAAACAACATATGCGCATAAAACAACATATATGCATAAAATACCACATGTGCATAAAGCAACATCTATACAAAAACAATATATATATATATATATATATATATATATATATATATATATATAACAACATATATACATAAAAACAAAATATATGCATAAAAATGTACGTACATAAAACAATATATGTGCATAAAACCAAATACCTAAATAAAACAACATATATGCATAAAATACTACATGTACATAAAACAACATCTATACAAAAACAATATATATATATATATATATATATATATATATATATATACAAAAACACACCATATATACATAAAAAAAGGCATATATGCATAAAACAACATATATGGATAAAACCACATGGATTCAAAAAACAAAAAGATTTTTCCTCTTTAATGATATATCTTTGAATATGGACAACCAAACATCTTATCTGCCGCTAGAATCTTTGATTTTAACCATTTAACATATAGAACAGATTATAAACCCCCCCACCACCACCTACACATACACATACACAGAATTTTGATGGATCTCGAATCTTTTAGCCCGAATGTCGTATCTTAAAACTTTCTTCATATTGTAAACAGAAAAAATATCTATTATTGAGATTCGGCTGTTTAATTAAAACAAAAACTATATTCTTTGAAAAACGAGGTGTAAAACACAGTTGAGATGCTTAAATATTATCTGATTATTTCAACCAGAAATCAACTCGTATGGGACATGTATGCATTTATCAACCCCTTCCCCAGAGCAGGTTGTGAAACAAGGTCAATTTTTTTACGCTGAGTTTAACAAGTTTGAAATTAGAGTTTCCTTCTCCTAGACCGGTTGTCTAAGCAAGACTAAAGAACTCAGTGTGCCCAACTATAAGTCATATTATTCGAATGATTTATCATCGTCTAAAATGTTTGTTTAAATCTTCCTTACACTTGTTAGTCGAAAATAGTTATTTCATACGAACATATTTATTGAAGTAATTTTTTTTGTTTATATAAGCCCATAGCATATTTAAATTTAAACGTCTAAATATTCATTAAAAAGCCTTTGAAAAGTAGTATTCAAATGTTGATTACATACAGGTGTGCTTATCGAAGTTACATCTTCATTACACATATTTTTTAATGATGTAAATCACACATATATTATGTTTATTGAACAGTAGGTCTTAACAAATATGGCTCATTTTTAGAATATTATAAGTAACGTTTAAATCAGAGGTCTGCAATTCGCAGCCAACCAGCTGCATCCGACCCTATTTTCAAAATTTTCTCCTAGCCTTTTGATTTTGGACTATAAAGAAGTACTGTTACAACTGCCGATGGAACTTAAAGGAACTTATTGATTTTCAGTGTACAGAAGATTTGAAGTCGCAAATTTCTTGCTTTGCAACATCATTGGTTTCTATAAGAACCTTGTGCTCCCATCTGAACAATTCCAAAACCTTATCAGTCAGACCCAGCAAGTATATGACTCAAGGTCAATTATTAAGCAGATTAAAGTTGGTTTGAATCCAGAGTTTTCCTTCGCCTTGATTGGTTGCCTAACCAAGACTAAAGAATCCAGCCGGCTCTGTATGATCTTGAGGAGACATGATGTCACTTTATCTTCAGTGAAAACCACAAATGGCTACTGATGTGAAAAGTGAGTACCAACAGTAATAATAAGTAACCATCAAAATGGTAGCACTTCTAAAATCAAGAAGAATTGTGAAGGAAATTGCTATTACTTGATCTCTAGGTGTCACTACTGAAATGAAAACCGAAATGAATAGATATATACATGATTTGTATTATACCATCTAAACCATCTGTATTGGCCCTCTCCCAACTTTCAAAATTTTCTTTTTGCTTTTTGATGTTGATTGTAAAGAAACACGATTACAACAGCAGATGGAACTCATTGATTTTCAGTATTGAGAAGATTTGAAGTCCTAAGTTTCTTGCTTGCTACATCCTTGGTTTCTATAAGATCATTGTGCTTCCATCTGGACAATTCCAAAACCTTATCAGTCACACCCAGCAAGCATATTTGACTCTACATACCACTGTGAACAGTTATTCTCCAAAATAAAGCATGTCAAGAGTAAACTGCATTTCATTTAACCCCGATATTAGATCTTTTTGTGATCGCAAATAACATCAGATATCTCATCAATAATATTATGATTGTTACCTTGTGAATGTAGCTGGCTTTTTTCTCTTCTTTTAAGATTGTAGCCCCAGTTAGTTGAGTTTAGCTTTGTGGCTTTTAGTCTGAAAAGATGGGGGACCCCTGATCTAAACAATAACATAACTAAAACCAGCTTGACTGCTTGAGGAAAAGCCTGGAGATTTTAACTCTTAAAACCCAACAGGTATTTGTACTGCTACTTACTTGTTTGGTCTGGTTTGGTTTCTTTGTTTAATGGCAAATCCACCTTTGTAGGTTATTTAATGCCAAAGCCATTCTCCTAGAAGAACAGTAGTGGTACTATTTAACCCATAGCTCGGAGGATAAGGGGGTTTATACCTTTTGCCCGAAAGTGAACGTAATAGCGCGACAGGAGTTCGAACTCGCGTACTACGATTCCGCAGTCCATCGCTTTAACGATTACACCACGAGGACACCCAAATACTTACTTGTGATTGCAAATAACGTCAACCTCTTTATCTAACCCTGATATTAGATCTTTTTGTAATTACAAATAACATCAGATATCTCATCAATAATATTATGATTGTTATCTTGTGAATGCAGCTGGCTTTTTTCCTATCCTTTTTAAGATCACAGCCCTGAGCCCTATAGCAGAAAAAATTAGGGCCCCTTGATATGAATCATACTGTTTTGGTGCTTAGATTTAAAATGATTTAAATATCTATTCAACATCTCAATGTTTTCCCATAGCATATTATTCTTATCTCTAGGAATACAAGTTCAATAAGTATCTCATCAATCCTTCGTGGTCTGTGTAAAATAATTAGTGATAGTTAATCATATTAATTGTTTCATGGGTAATTACTTATAATAATTATCTTATTATTTAGTGTGGTGAGGAGTTAACTGTTATGGGGTCTTTTAGTTGGATTGTACTCGGTACCGAGGCCACGCACACGGAAGGAAACGATAATCACCACTTGGTATAATACGGTCTCCAGACAGGAAACGAAACGTAGACAAAGTTGAAGTCATGTAGCGTGATAAGCTTGATTGAAAATAAATAGAACAAATCATGCAATGATTTCGTAAGATGACGTCATGTCAATGAAATATTTCTGGAGCATATAAAAAAAAAAGGAGAATTTGAAAACTCAGTTGAGTTTAGTCAAGTGAGAAAGTTAGACATGAGACGTTGAAACGAATTGAAAAAAGAGGGTGAAGTGTGGTACCTGTAAGCAAAATATATTCATATGAATCTCTTATGCAACTCAAAAACTGATGCTCGATTCATGCAAGATGCTCCAAAAGTAGTCTGAAGCCTTCCATACGTTTCTGTGTCACTTTTTCCAAATCTAAAACAGAAAGTTATTGCATATCGTTCTTCTAAAGTGTCCCCACGTCCAGATTGCATTTTTGAAATTCACCAGCTATGACAATCAGGCTTTAGTAGGGTGTATTCCAATTCCTGCTGTAGCTGTATATTTAAACTTAAAGTCATGAACATTGCTCCGTCATCTCATAAGATGTATAGCAATAACATACTGAATTTTCAAGAGTCTGTGACAATTTTAGATACCTGTACAAAAAAAAAATCTGGAAACCTATTAAATGCACTACGTACATATTTTAACTCAAAAGAAATAAACTGAAAGGTAATTGAGGAGATAGAGGATAAATCCATACCAACAAAAGGAATATTTATTTCTTCGCTTATGTATAAAACTGAAATAGACTCGAACTTTGTTCGCTCAGTCAGCTGGGGCTGTAGAATACACTGACTGCACCTCTGCAGAGGGGTAAAAAAAAAAAACTAACGAGTGTCCTGGATATGACACTAATCAATCTGATGGTGAGATTCTAGCAGTGCTGGAGCTTTGGGGAATGCGGAGTACCCCTTCATTGCCATCGCTCCCAGGTCCAATCTGTCCCGGAGTGGTAACACCTGATAGGGCCCTATCTATGGGTTAAATAGAACTAACAGCATACCTATGCTAAAATGAATTGTTTGAGTAAACTGAATAGCTTGAAATAGAAATGTTTTTGATAATTAAACCGTACTTACACTTAAACTGTGTGCTTATGCTTAACTGAATTATTTCAAATAGAACCGTTTTTCGACATTAAAACTGTATTTACACTCAACTGAATTGTTACATATAACTGTTTGAATAGTTTGAAATGGAAATGTTTTTGACAATTAAACTGTGTACTTATGCTAAACGTAACTGTTTTCAATAGAACAGATTATTTACATAAAAATGGATTTGGCGTTAAATAACCTACAAAGGTTGATATGCCATAAAACCAAACAAACCAAACCGAACTTTGTTTTAAAAAAAAGTTGATGATTTATTGATGCTTGGGTCTGTTTTTATGACATATCAATCATTATAGGTTATTTAATGCCAAATCCTTTTTATACATATGTATTAAATTGATTTTATTTGGATTGGTTGGGTTTGATGGTATATCAACCATTGGAGGTTATTTAATGCCAAATCCTCTTTATATATATATATATATATATATATATATATATATATATATATATGATTTGATTTGGTTGGGTGTTAAGTCATATCAACCATTGTAGGTTATTTATTGCCAAATCCTCTTTATATATTTTTTTTTTCATCATACAACGTGTGGAAGCACGTGCGATACCCTAGCCTCATCAGCCGCCATCCAGGGTGATAACACAGTTTCGGTAGCTCAAGGCGGTACTGCCACTCCTGGCGCTACCGAGCAGCTTTTGCCACCGGATAGGGTATTTAAAAAAAACCTATGTATACATAAGATCAACTAAAAGCGGACATTACATTAGACGTTCGTTCATCTTCATTTTGGTGCAGTTTGTGATTTAAAAAAGCGTTTACTTACGGCCGTTAGATGTCATAGCAACCGTTTCTTGACTTTGCGTAATTACACGAGAATGGTGGTTACACGTGTATAGCATTCGTGTTGAAATCCTTTCTATATCCGTTATCTTTTCGATTCGTTTTCTTTCATTTATGCGTTACTGCCCAAAAGCACTCGAGACAAACGTTATATATAATTCCGCTAAAAGATTTTATTTGTTGATCAATGGGCCCTCAAGATGGGTGGTGAGTAAAACGAAAGCTCCTGGTCTAAGTTAGTCCAGGTAGCTATCTGATTACCCTTGGGCCACTAAATTCTTGGCTTGCAAAAAAATGTCTCCAGGACGCTGATGGTCAGCAATGGGCTTGTGAATACTGTGGGGGTAAACCTGACTCATAGGCCCATCAATCGATTTACATTCTCCGGCAGGAGAATTACGTTCTTCGCACCAGCGCGCCTTGTGGATTCGTGTTCCTCGCAAGCTGTTGAATTTTCTACCGCAATCACACGTTGTAGCCGGGTACGTATCCAGATCGTTACCGTAGGAGCAAGTAAGATGGGTGATATATTCTCCCTCCCCGCTACAGACACCCTGAGGGCATTTTTCTTTCATTGTATTATCCATATTTGTTAAAATTCCTGTCTTTCCAGGATGTCACTCCAACTTTCTGAAGAGTCAATTTGTCTTTCCAAAGAGTCATCTTGCTTTCCAGAGAGTCTTAGTGTTCAAATTTTCATCATACAACGTGTGGAAGCACGTGCGATACCCTAGCCTCATCAGCCGCCATCCAGGGTGATAACACAGTTTCGGTAGCTCAAGGCGGTACTGCCACTCCTGGCGCTACCGAGCAGCTTTTGCCACCGGATAGGGTATTTAAAAAAAACCTATGTATACATAAGATCAACTAAAAGTTGATCTTATGTATACATATATATATATATATTATATATTATATATATCATATATTATATATAATTTATATATATACATATATAATTTGGTTTGATTGGGTTAATCAAACGGGGGACATCTCCACTCTAGACGGAACCCCTCTTAAACTAGTAGACAAATTCACTTACCTGGGAAGCAGCGTCGCATCAACTGAAAAGGACATCGACACGAGGTTAACGAAAGCATGGACAGCTATCAATAGGCTATCGATTATATGGAAATCAGACCTAACCGATAAAATGAAACGCAGTTTCTTCCAGGCAGCGGTCACATCGATACTGCTATATGGATGCACTACATAGACTCTAACAAAACGGCTGGAGAAGAAGCTAGACGGCAATTACACAAGAATGCTGCGAGCAATCTTGAACAAGTCCTGGCGGCAACACCCCACAAGACACCAACTGTACGGCCACCTGCCTCCTATCACGAAAACTATTCAAGATAGACGAACCAGACATGGAGGACACTGCTGGAGATGCAGGGACGAACTCATAAGTGATGTACTCTAATGGACCCCCACACATGGCCGTGCAAAAGCAGGACGATCAGCACGAACATACATTCAGCAACTATCTGAGGATACGGGATGTTGTCCTGAAGACCTGCCTGAGGCGATGAACGATAGGGAAAAGTGGCGAGAGAGAGTCAGGGATATCCGTGCTACCAGAACGATATGATGATGATGAATGCTAAATCATCTTTATAGACATATATTGAATATATGTGATTTGGTTTAGGTGAGGCTTAAAGCATATGATCCACTGTAGGTTATTTAATACCAAATCATCTTTATTAAATATATAGGATTTGGTTTGGTTTTACGGTATATCATTTTACTTAATGCCAAATCCTTTTTATACTTACATTAAATATATGATTTCTAAACATATTTTATAGATAACATTTTAAAACAAGCCTGAGCTGATTATTTCACACAGTAAAATAGTTTTACCTAATTTCAAACAATCCAGTTTAGCATAAGTAGAGTCTTTTGTTTATTCACAGTTAAATGTAAAAACAGTTCTATTCCAAACAATTCAGTTTAGCATTTCAAAAAATTAAATCGTTCTAAGTATTTCTATGCATTACTAACAATTCAATTAAAGTCATTTGTTTAAACACGGTTAAATGTAAAACAGTTCTATTTCAACTATTTCAAACAATTTAGCATCAGTACAGTTTTGTTTAAACATTGTTAAATGATCACACTGTTCTATTTCAAACAATTCAGTTTAGCTTAAATACAGTTTGTTTACACAGTTAAATGTCAAAGCAGTTCTACCCCTAACAACTCATTTTATTGCATATGTATACAATTTAAATGTCTTACAGTTCTATTCGACGCATAAATAGGATTCTATCAGGCGATACCACTCTGGGACAGAGTGGAATTGGGAGTGATGGCAATGAAAAGGTGCTCCGAAATTTCTAAAACTTCATCATTTTTGAAGCCTCACTATGAGATTGTTTAGTGTCATATCCAGGACACTCGTTGGGGAAGTCTTACCCCTCTGCAGAGAAGCAGTCAGTGTATTTTGCAAGATTTATTTTATGATTCTAAGTGGCTAAAAATGTATTTTTAACGATGAAATTAAATCATTTTTGGTTCTGATTCTTCAAATTTCTTGTACCAAGTCAAATATTCTCCTTTGGAAATCTCAAAAACAAAAATTTTTAAACGAGCCTGTAACCGCTGATTTGGTCGTTTGTTTAGGTTTTATGGCACGTGAACCTTTGTAGGGTATTTAACGCCAAATCCATTTTTATACAAATATTCAGTTCTACTTCAAATAATTCAGTTTAATATGAGTACTCATTCTTTTTTTTTCCTTTCTGGGGGGGGGGGCTTGTGGTGTTTTAGGCTTTTACTTTTCCTCTAAACTACTGTTTCAGCAGCTATGTGAGGATACGGGATGTTGTCCTGAAGACCTACCTAGGGCGATGAACGATAGGGAGGAGTGGCGAGAGAGGGTCAGGGATATCCGTGCTACCAGCGCGATATGATGATGATGAGTACTCAGTTTGATTGTCAAAAGTTTTCTATTTCAAGCTATTCAGTTTAGTCAAATAGTTCTAATTCAAACAATTCAATTTAGTATGAGTATAGATTTTGTTTACGCACAGTTAAATGTCAAAACTTCCTTTTCAAATAAGTCAGTTTAGCGTAAGTACAGTTCCAATGTCAAAAATAGTTCCATTTCAAACAATTCAGTTTAGCATAGTGTAATATAATGGCCGAGGGATTTCGTTTTATGCCTTTGGATTTAGTTAGGCTGAGAACCTTTCGGCTCAGTGCATGGGTTACTTAGGTGCAACATTAACGCAGGTGTTCACGCGAGCGCGCGCAGAGCGGATGTGTCACTCAGAGATGTCACAATAGCCCAGACGGGAAACGGAGCAAGCAAGTGCGAATGACGTCAGTTAGCTGAGTTGAGACCTGCTTCGGGAGAAGACGGTTGACTTTCGCTTGCTTGCGGGGGCCATGGGCAGGTGTCGCACGAGATGGGGGGCAGATGAAAAAGCCAGAATAGAAAGAATGTGTATCTCTCTCCTTATGTCGAAGAACCTTTAAACCCAAAGGTAATAAAAAGTTTCGTACCTGAACAAAGAACTCGTAAGTGTTTTTCGTGTTTCGAGATTCCTATGTTCTATGTATATATGTTATGAACATCCCATGTACATTTCGCATATTCATGTATATGGCTATGGTACAATAAGTCCGCAGTTTACTTTCATTTGACCCATAAATAGGACCCTATCAGGTGCTACCACTCCGGGTCAGAGTGGACTTGGGAGCGACGGTAATGAAGGGGTTCTCTACATTCCCCAAATCGTCCAGCGTTACTGGAACATCACCATCAGATTGTTTAGTTTCATATACAGGACACTCATTGTGGGAGTCTTACCCGTCTGCAGAGATGCAGTCGGTGTATTCTACAGCCCCAGTCGACTGGGCCACAGGATACTCTTTGGGGGAGTCTTACCCGTCTGCAGAGATGCAGCCGGTGTATTCTGTAGCTCACTCCAGCCAACTGGGTAAAATAAATGCAGGAATAACGATACAAAAATCTCGAGCCTAGCTTTTGGCATGAAAATTAACACTTTTTTATGACACTAATCTGCATCTGATAATCAGGCTTTACTTCTGGAGTTCCAGGGAGTGGAGAGTACCTCTTCATTTCTATGACTCCCAGGTCAACTCTGACCAGAAATTGATGTATCTGTTCGGGTTCCCTCTTTGAGTCAAATAGATCTATCAGAAAATAATTTGTATTACATAGGACCGTGTGTAAAAACCTCTTTTAAACTACACAAATAATACAGGGTATTTCAATATATACGGGACCCATGTGACTGTTAATAACTCTTCTAATGATAATGTTATGTGCTTTTTTGTATCAGATTTGAAAATAATATTCTATAACAACTATTAACCATCGATCACAATGCCTTGGACAAGAGAGGAAATTATTTTGCTTCACTCTTTATTTGGAGACAAAAATCTTTCAAATCTGTCTCAAAATCGATGCAAATGATAATGATTTATTACTGAGGTGCCCGTGGTGGAAAACTCTAAATTCAAACTTATTAAACTCCGCTTAAAAATTGACCTTGTGTCATGTCCTGCCCAAGAGGAGGGAAAAGGGTTGTGCCCGTAGTGTAATGGTTATCGTCATAGGAAATGGACACAGCGACACGAGTTCAAATCCTGGACGAGACCGATTGCATTTCACAAAGCACTAATACCCTTGGGAAAGGTATGAATCCAATTATTCTCCCTCCAGCTATGGGTAAATAGTAGGGCAGACTAGGTTCTTCAGCCTTGGTGAGGCAAATAATCTTGGAGAAGGAAAACTCTGAATTGAAACCTGTTAAACTCGGCTTAAAAATTGACCTTGTGTCATATCCTGCCCGAGCAGAGGGGTTGGGTAAATATAGATAATGATTTATTACTGAGTCAAGAAACTAAAAAAATGCATGTTCTCTGAAGCTGATATAATAATGATTAAAAAAATATATATGTTTGTTAAATGTCTCTAACTCAAAGGATGCATTTTTTACGGGTCGTTTTCCAAAAGATCGCCGTCGTTCTTGTCTCAGTAATAAATCATTATCATATTAATGGGTTGAATCTATTTGAGACACTCTGTATAAATATGAGCCTATAGTAAATGCAATTCCCTAACGTCAATGCTTAAAATAACCCTAGCCTATTTGAAACGTTGTTAAAATCGATCAATCAATCTTTTATTTTAGGCAAATCAATGCGAAAGATTTTGTTTGGGACTTTTTTCGGCTAGCACGTTTTTATCGCAACAAATATATCTTAAATTTCAAATTGTAACTTCACAGTGACACAAATCCGAGAATATGTTGGCTAGTACATTGATTTAACGAATAAATGAAGGAGTGTCCGTGGCTAATGTGCTCGACTGCGGCATTGTAGTACGCGAGTTCGAACTACAGTAAGGCTATTGCATTCACTTTCGAACTAATTGTCTTGGGGATAATATAAGCCCCAAGCAATGGGTTAAATAGACATTAAATAAACCATGAAGGTTGATATGCCATTATAACAAAAGAAAAGTGCTCGCTGTATAATCCTCGTAGGAAGTAGACACGGCGTCACGTATTCATACTTGGACGAGGCTGACTGCATTTCACATTGCACTAATACCCTTAGAAAAATTGTGAATCCAATTATCCTCCTTCTAGTTTGGGGTAAATAGTAGGACAGACGGATTTATCTAACCTTGGTGAGGCAACTGGTCTAGAAGGAAAACTCTGAATTCAAACCTGCTAGATACCGCTTAAAATTGACCTTGTGTCATATCTTGCCCGTACTGATGGATTGGTAAATACATACAATGAATGTGATTCGCTCACACCTGGGAATAAAATAACCTGGCAGGTTGACATGACGTTAAAATCACTCAACCAATCATTGCGAATTTAGCAGGGTTCTCTTTTTATCCTTTTAAGATCGCTGCCCTATAGCTTCTTCAGTTAAGCTTTGTGGCCCATGAGATGAAACTTTAGGGGACTTCTGGTCTAAACGTTCGTTAAATCACGTAGGTGTCTTATTTGAAAGGCAAACATTGATAAAACACATGCATATTTATCGGAGTACCTTTTTTTGTCTATGCGTAAGCGCGTGTGTATGAATCCAGTCGATGATTGGCATTGCTGTGATAATATTTGTTTATTGAGATTTACAATCAGGAAAAGGCATCTTATTCGATTAAAGAAAAAAAAATCAACAAAATCAGACGTTTATTTGTTTTATTTACTCAATTCTATTTTTCAGCCAATCAAAACTACGCTATTCTTTTCTGCCAATCAGTGGAAAGGATTTAAATTAAAAAGATTCCCGCCCATTGTTGACGTACGATGACCACAAAAGAAGAAACGCAGATTTTCAACTTTCGGGTTCCATCAACTAATCTTTTATGGAGAAGGGGTTTACGGTTTGCTTTGGGGTTGGGAGAAACGTCTGACGGGTGAAGGGAAAGAAATGGAGTTGATGATATTTGTTTTTGTCGATTTTTTTTTCTTTTTTCTTTTAATTTTAGCTTTTCTCTTTTTTATTTGTTTGTTTGTTTTGTTTTGTTTTTAATTTTATTCGATTTTATATTTAAGCATTTGTTTGTTGTTGGGTTGTTAAATCGAATTTGTTTAAAAGCAGTGTGTTTGGCTGGATCAAGCGAGACTTGATTCTTTCGTATCAGCTTATGAGTTTCAAGTTTATCAACGATTTGTTTTTATTTTTCCCTATTTTCTTCTTTTCTTCTGATTTTTAAAAATTTTTCTTTACTTCATAAATCAGTCAAGATATTAAGTCAATATTTGAATAAAATGAACAACGAAGGCAGATCGATAATTAGAGTAATCGGAAGAACGAGAGCGCATCATATGATGGCATTTGGATTTCAGTACGTGTGAATGGAGGATTTTTGTACGTCTAGTTGTGTTTGTGTGGGGCTCAAAGTCTGCGTGAAGGTGAGACTCTCTGAGAGTGTGTGAGTGTGAGTGTGTTCACGATTTTTCTTTGTGAATATGATTTTCTATGTTTCTATGTGTATGCCAGCGCACGCGCGTATGTGTGTGTGTGTGTGTGTGTGTGTATACACGTGTGTTTGCATGTATAGTTTGGTTTGGTTTAGTTTCGTTTAGTTTTATGGCATATCAACCATTGTAGGTTATTCAATGCCAAATCCATCTTTGTACATATGAAAAGTTCTTCAGTTTACAAGAAGTACGTAATTTAAATGTAAAAACAGTTAATTTCAAACAATTCAGTTTAAAGTAATCATTAACTTGTAATTTACGAAGCTCTTTGCTTCGATGTAGCACAAGGCCGAATGAATGGGTACCCAATGAGACTTTTGGAGGTGCCCGTGGTGTAGTTGTTATCGTCGTAGGAAATGGACACGGCGACATGAGTTCAAATCCTGGACGAGACTGATTGCATTTCACATAGCACTAATACCCTTGGGAAAGGTATGAATCCAATTATTCTCCTTCCAGCTATGGGTAAATAGTAGGACATACTAGGTTCTTCAGCCTTGGTTAGGCAACTAGTCTAGGAGAAGGAAAACTCTGAATTCAAACCTGTTAAACTCCGCTTAAAAATTGACCTTGTGTCATATCCTGCCCGAGCAGAGGGGTTGGTAAATAATACCCAATGAGACTCGAACTCATTCATGTAGGTTTACTAGTACTAGCTCGTTGACCATTATACCACCAGAGGTACTCTCGTAATTGTACAGTTTAGTTCTATCTGACCCAATCAGGAGCTACCATTCCGGGCCAGAATTGACCTGGGAGCGATGGCAATTAAGGGTTACTCTTCGTTCCCCAAATCTCCTGTATAACTGAATCTTTACCATCATATTGTTTAGTGACAGATCCAGGACACTCGTTGGAGGAGCATTACCCCTTTGCAGAAATGCATTCGGTGTATTCTAGAGCCCTAGCTGACTGGGCGAGCATGTATGAACATTTGTGGGCATATATCGATTTGTATGCTTGTATATGTATGTGTGTGTGAATGTATATGTGTAGAATGTATGTGTGCGTTTCTCTTTATATGCTTGTGTGCGTGTGTATGTATGTGTGTGTATATGCAGGTGCGTTTGAGTACATGTGTTTCTGATTGTATACTTGTGTGTATGTGTGTTTGCGTGCGTGTTTCTGATCGTATGCTTGTGTATGTGTCTGTGTTTCCGTGTGTGTATGCATGCGTGTATGTGTGTTTATTTGGGTGCGTGATTCTGCTGGTATGCTGATGTATGTGCGTGCGTTTGTGTGTGTATTTGTATGTGTGTTTGTGTGCGTGTTTCTGTTTGTATACTTGTGTGTACGCATGCGTGTGTATACGAATGTGTACATCTCTGTATGTATGTATGTATGTATGTGTGTGTGAGAGAGAGAGAGAGAGAGAGTTTTTGTTTCTGTTTGTGAGTTTCTGTGTGGGAGGATATATGTGTATTTTCGTGCAGGCGTGTGAGCATGTATATTTGCATGGTTATATGTGTGTGTGTGTGTGTGTGTGTGTGTGTGTGTGAGAGAGAGAGAGAGAGAGAAAGAGAGAGAGAGAGAGAGAGTTTTTGTTTCTGTTTGTGAGTTTCTGTGTGGGAGGATATATGTGTATTTTCGTGCAGGCGTGTGAGCATGTATATTTGCATGGTTATATGTATGTGTGTGTGTGTGTGTGTGACAGAGAGAGAGAGAAAGAGAGAGAGAGAGAGAGAGAGAGAGAGAGAGAGAGAGAAAGTTTTTGTTTCTGTTTGTGAGTTTCTGTGTGGGAGGATATATGTGTATTTTCGTGCAGGCATGTGAGCATGTATATTTGCACGGTTATATATATATATATATATATATATATGTATGTGTGTGTGTGTGTGTGTGAGAGAGAGAAAGAGAGAGAGAGAGAGAGAGAGAGAGAGAGAGAGAGAGAGAGTTTTTGTTTCTGTTTGTGAGTTTCTGTGTGGGAGGATATATGTGTATTTTCGTGCAGGCATGTGAGCATGTATTTTTGCACGGTTATATATATATATATATATATGTGTGTGTGTGTTTGTGTGTGTGTGTGTGTGTGTGTGTGTGTGTGTGTGTGTGTGTGTGTGTGTGCTTGTATTTGTTGGTGGACGTGTTTGTGTGTTTATATGCATGTTTATGTCTGAGTGTGTGTTTGTTTGATTGCTTCTAAGTCGGTTTGTGTGTGTGTTGGTCTATTTGAGTGCATATGAATATATAAACATATATGTGTTTGTATGCGTGTTTCTATTTGTATGTTGGTGTGTGTATGTGTGTATGTATATGCATTTGTGTTTCTGTATGTATACTTGTGTGTGTATATGTGTGTATATGCATATATGTTTCTGTATTAATACTTCTGTGTATGTGTGCGTATATATATGTATATGCGTATGTGTTTCTCTGAGTATATCTGTGTGTGTGTGTGTGTGTGCATATGTTTTCTGAGAGTATACTTGTGTGTGTGTATGTGTATGTATATGCATATGTGTTTCAGTGTGAATACTTGTGTGTGTTTGTGTGTATATATGCATATGTGAATTTGTAAATACTTGCGTGTGTATATGTGTGTGTATATGCATACGTTTCAGTGTGTATATGCATACGTGCATATGTGCTTCTGTGTGTATACGTGTGTGTGTGTGTGAATATGCATATGTGTTTTTGTGTGAACATGTGTGTATATGTACGTGTGTGTATATGCACATGTGTTTCTGTGTGTATACTTGTATGTGTGGGTATGTTGTAACATATTGACCTTCGACCCTGCCGTCAATCAAGATACAGGTTCATCCTGTCGAAGATATTGAAGATATAACCTTGACCTGTGGACGGGTTGAAATCGGTGCAATTGCGACGCCCACGGGAAGCAGGTGGAAGTCAAACAATGATATAACCCGGTGCCACAGACAGTTCGAGTTAGTTGGGGTCAGTTAGTTGGAGTAGGAGTTGCAGTTCGAGGCAGTGAAAACCAGCTCCCAGCAGAGGGCTTGGGCCCTCAGGAACACCGGTTGAGCATCCCAGCAGAATGAGAAAGAAGTGCTGCTATAGTCAGAGGAACTTGGGGTCAATATGTTGCAGTCTGTTCAGTCTCCAACTCACCTCTCACACACAACCCTTTCACATAAAGTGTGAGAGGTATATTTTTCTAAAGAAGTGTGTTCATTCGTCATTATTGTTGATTATGTTTCCGCATGTATATGTTTACATATAGTTGTATCACGGCTATACAATAATGTGTATGTATATGCATATGTGTTTCTGTGTGGATACTTCTGTGCGTGCGTATGTGAGTGTATATGCATACGTGTTTCTGTGTGAATACCTGTGTATATGTATGCCTATGTGTGTGTATATGCATGTTTTTCTATGTGTATACTTGTTTGTGTATGTGTGTGTATATGTGTGTGTATATGCATATGTGATTTTGTGTGTATACTTGTGTATGTGTGTGTGTGTGTGTGTGTGTGAGAGAAAATGTGTTTCTGTGTGTATTCTTGTGTGTGTATATGTGTCTGCTTGCGTGTTTCTGTTTGTATGTTTGTCTCTGTGTGTATGTGTATTTGCGTGAATCTTTCTGATTGTTTGCTATATATATATATATATATATATATATACTAAAACGATCACTCATAAACACATAAACTTACACAAATACAAGTATGCTTATACATTCTTTGGAAAATTGTAACATACCCATACGTAAATATGTGAAACGTACATATAATGTTCATAAAATATTCATATATAACATAGGAATCCCGAAACACAAAAAAAAACACTTACGACTTCTTAGTTCAGGTACGAAACTTTTTTATTACCTTTGAGTTAAAAGGTTTTTCGACATAAGGAGAGAGATACCATCTTTCTATGCTGACTTTTCCATCCACCCCCCACCCCCCATCACGTACGGCGTCCGTAGCGCAGAAATTCGTTTCGCCTCGCTCAGGTCTCAATCTCAACTAACTGACTTTTCTCAAATCTCAGCCTACGCTTCCGGTGCGTGACGTCACTCACATCCCTGGTCACATCCTCTATCTGGGACTTTTATTGTGACATCTGTGAATGACACATCCTAATTGCACGCGCGTGAACACCTGCGCTCATATTGCACCTAACCCATGCGCTAAGCGAAAGGTTCTCAGCCTAACTAAACTGAAAGGCAAGATATATAAAATGAAATCCCTCGGCCATTATATTACAAAATCATGAATCCGTTTTTCTCCCCCTATCCTCTCAAATATGTGTCAATAACAGGGCAAACTCGTTTCTTTAGCTTTAGTAAGACAACCAATTTAGAAGAAGTAAAATTCAAGTTGTGACACAAAGACAGTTTTAAACGAATACAGTTGGTTTAGAATAAAAGTTTTTCTTCTCTTAGACTTCACAATTATTTATCCATTGATAGATGTTAAAAAAATGGAGTTATCTTTTTTTAAACGGCAAAACTGCAAACTGAAACACAAGCACCTTTTTCCAGGATTTGAATTCGAGTCATATATATATATATATATAGTATAACACCGCCAGATCTTGACAAATAACGAAGATCGCGTATATATTTAAAAATATAGTCTTATATTTTTATTCTTCCATGGTGACACTTGTGTTGAATAGGAGAGAGTTCGCACACACAAAGAAGTTGTTGGAAATTGGAACAGCCAGCGGGAACTGATTTTATCCAAAATTCTAGGCCCTACGTAGTCTTAAAACTCCCACGTGACCCACATGGCACCGCCTTTTAACCCACGTAATGCTGGTATTTTATTGGTCATGGTTTAAACCCCACGCAATGCTTGTTCTCCACCGGTCACAGCTTACAACTATGCATTGCTTCTTTTCCACTAGCCGGAGGTATTAGTCAAATACATATGCGGGGTTCATCTCAGGGCAATATATATATATATATATATAACTTTTTCTTATTATACATATTTTCCCCTTGGTTTTTGTATTTCACATTTCTAAACATCCATCGTTAACTTAAAATTGTTAATATTACCCCTCATGGTCCAGATGATGGTTCAGTAGAACCGAAACGCTATTGTGTCGACCCCTCAATAAATCATTCCTTCCACTTGGATCGTTGTTATTAGTTTTTCTACATATTGTCTGATTACAATCCTTTATTTACTCTTTATATATATATATATATATATAAAACAAATCCAGATAAATATAAGATACACCGAATAAATATAAAACTCACTGCCACAAACGATCTAACACAACCCCCGAAAATGACCAGCGAAATGGTCGAAAGCGATTGGGTTGTGATTGGGTTTTTTCTTAACCAACTTGACGCAGACGTATGTAGAACAGTGAGAAGACTTGAGCGTCTTCACTTAAAGATTTTAAAAAAGAAACAATCCCCGGTCTTTAACCCAACCTGCTTATACATACACACCTATATATATATATATATATATATATAAGAAAAACAAAAATGGGTCACATTAGGATTATAGATTTATTTCCATCTTGTTATGGGTATTGACAAATATCACTAACACCATAAAACAGGTCTTCTTCAGATCCAATGGATAATTCAAATATATATATATATATATACCTAACTCTCTGCACCAGCAGACTGCGACACAAAGTCAATTATGTGGTGGTTTTAATAGGTTTGAATTCAGAGTTTTCCTTTTCCTAGTTTCGTTGCCACGCCAAGCTTAAAGAACCAAGTTTGCACTACTATTTACTCATACCTGAAGGGAAAATAGTTGTGTTGTATTATCACCGCCATGTCTTGATAAACAATGTGGAACACGTATATATGAAAATATAAGATTATATTGTTATTCTTGACGATGGTACTTGTGTGGAGCAGAAGAGCAATCGCAGAGAGTTCGCACAACTGAAGGGGTCGCCGGGAGTCGGAAGAGCCAGTGAACAACTGACTTTAGCCAAAATTCGGGAACTTATGTAGTCTACAACTCCCGCGTGACCCGCAGCAATTCCTCTTTTTCATTGGTTATGGTTACGCACACGTCTCACTTCTTTGTTTTCCATTGGTTACCGTTCACGTCCATGTGTTGCTTGTTCCCCATTGGCTACCTGCCCAAGCCCACTTCTATAGGCGGACGTATCTGCTACCATTCACCGAGTTCAACCACATCCATAGGTCAAGGTGATATTCCGAAAATCACCTTGTTGATATTATCTTCCGCCGGATAAAGCTGTCAACAACATGCGTCGTAGCACATGGTGAGATTCCAGTAATCACCCCGATCTTATCAATGTATCTGTTAACAACATCCGCTATGTTCAACACCTGCAGGTCACGTTAATATATTACAGTTGGATATAGACCTTTCCCAAGCCTATGGTCGCCATGTAGAATTCACACAGCCTCCTCTGATTTTAACCCAGGTCGTCCTATTCATTTCCTACCATAATAACTATTACCCATGGACACTTCCCATTTTTTACTATAGTTAGTAAACTGATTGCTATCGATTGATAGAAATGATTAGATGATGACCGTTACCATACGAGTACCCTCTCACTTCACTCTCTCTCTCTCTCTCTCTCTCTCTCTCTCTCTCTCTCTATGTATATATATATAAAGAAATTTATGATTCTTACTCGCTCACAAGGTAAGTAAATGGAGGAGCAAATGTTGCAGTATAGTTAAATAGATATAAATGATAGAGTATATATATATATATATATATATATATATATATATATATATATATATATATATATATATATATATATATATATAAAGTGGTACTACATGAAAGCCCACCAGAAATAAGAAATCATTTTACTGTCCTTACTAAACTTTATTAGTCTCTTCCTCATCGTAGACGGTTACATCAGCTAGTATATATATTTACAGACAGAAATGTTACGTTAATGCTTAAACAGATTTTATCGGGCGATTAAGTTCTGCTTTTATTCTTAAATTTATTTTGGTGAATTGAATTTCATTGAAGGTGTCTTCTTATTTCTAAGTGCTGTAATTTAGCGAAATTCGTAAGTCCTTATCCGAGGACAAATTTATTACTATTTTTGTATATTATTTTATAATAATAAAAAGTTTTATTCTTTATTTTTTGTGGGGAAGAAGGGTATATCTCTCATCGTATCTTCCCTACTTCCGGTTTTACAAACTGCTGCCATTTTTTTTTATTGCTGCTTTTTTTACATTATGTGACGAAAATTTAGTATCTGATGATTGTATTTCTTTCAAATTCATTAAAAAAAAATTTAATTAAAGTTGCCATGAGGAGCTGAGAAAACAATTCATTTAAAGTTTTATCGTGATCAATTGGTCAGTATTCAAGCAATTCCTTGATTCAAGTGGCTCTAGAATATATCGACTGGTTCTCCTGCAGAGGGGTAAGACTTCCTCCCCTTAAGGTGTGTCCTGGATAGGACACTAGGCAGTCTGATGGTGAGGCTCCAGTAATGGTAGAGCTTTGAAAAAAGTGGAGTACCACTTTATTACCATCGCTTTCAGGCGAACTCTGTCCCGGAGTGGTAGTACCTTATAGGGTCCTATCAATGGGTCAAATCGAACTAAACAGTGTATATATGCTTAACTGAATTATTTGAAATAGAACTGTTTTTAACATTTAAACTGTGTACTTGTGCTAAACAGAATTGTCTTAAATAGAACACTTTTTGACATTTAAACTGTGCACTTATACTAAACTGAATTATAAGAAATAGAACTATTTTTGACATTTAAACTGTGTACTTAATCTAAACTGAATGGTTTGGAATGGAACTGTTTATATGTAAAATATATATTCGATATTAAATAACCTATAATGGTTGATATGCCATAAAATCAAACCAAACCAAACCAAACCAAGTCTTGATTTAAGGAGTTCGATTTTAAAATATTTTCTTCAATGGCACACACACACACACACACACACAGATAGATAGATAGATAGATAGATAGATAGATAGATAGATAGATATACGGATCAGGCTTCATTTTGATGTAGAGAGGACAGTCGATGTAGAGAACGATGAAATAAAAGTAATGTATACAAGCTTATACAACTTTGTTATTAGATTTACCTGGACCCAAAGACCCTTGTCTAAGAGAAAAGAGATTAGTTCTGTATATGAAACGGAAAGGCCCGTACGGATTGGCTAGTAAGTAAAGAGTCGATAGAGGAATATGACATAAATCAATTGTCGAATAAAAGACTGATTTTGCTTTGGTTAATCGAACAGGAAATCTCTTCCCAACTGCCGTCGTATTTCCCTTGTGTTATAGAGGCAGGTTTGTTTGTTTGTTAGTTTGTTTTCCTTTTGTTTGTTTTAATTCACTTGATGATGTATTAAGGACAAAGGGTTCTTTCTTTTTTCTTTTTTTTCTTCTTTCTTTTTTTTTTTCTTCTCCCTGACAAACATGCCAGCTCGTAATCTGCATTGTTTTTGAAGTCGACATGAATAATGACAACCTACGAGAGAAGATTTATATCAGTTTCTAGCAACTATATTATATCTTTTTGAGCATCATGGTTGAGGACTCCATGATTATATATATATATATATATATATGGGTGTTTGCGTATATGTATGTATATATATTGGTGTTTGCGTGTGTATATATATATATATATATAAGTATACATATATATGTGTGTATATATATATATATATATATACTTATATGTATGTGTGTGTATGAGTGTATATGCGTGTGTGAGTATATATACATTCATACATAAATATATATATATATATATATATACAAATATATACATGAGTATATATATATATGCGTTTATTTATATATATCTATATCTATGTGTGTATGAGTATATATATGTGTGTGAGTATATATACATTTATAGATAAGTACATATATATACATATATATGCATGAGTATATATATATGCGTTTATTTATATATATATATATATGTATGTGTGTGTGTGTGTGTGTGTGTGTGTGTGTGTGTGTGTGTGTGTGTGTGTGTGTGTGTGTGTTTGAGCATATATACATTTATACATAAGCAGGTAAATACATACGTGTGCATATATATAAATATTAGTATAAATGTGTGTGCAAGCGTTTATATATATATGTGTAAGTATATGTGTGCATATATATATGTGAATACAGGGCACCTCTGGTGGTGTAACGGTTAGCAAGCTAGACTAGCAAACCTACACGAGTGAGTTCGAGTCTCATTGGGCGCCCCATTCATTCGGCCTTGTGCCACATCGAAGCAAAGAGCTTTGTAAATTACTATATATGTGAATACATGTTTGATTGGTAGGTTGGTTTTGTGGCATCTCAACATTTGGAGGTCATTTTATGCCAAATACATTTTTAGACGAATAATCAGTTCTATTTCAAACAATTCAGCTTATTATGAGTACACAGTTTAATTGTCAAAAACATTTCTATTTCAAACTATTCAGTTAAGTCAAACACTTCTAATTCAACCAATTCAGTTTAGTATGAGTATAGATTTTGTTTACACACAGCTAAACGTCAGAAAAGTTCAACCTCAAACAATTCAGTTTACCATAAGTAAACAGTTTATTTCTATTTAACCCATAGATAGGGTCCCATTAGGTGCTACCACTACTGGCCAGAGTGGACCTGGGAGCAATGGCACTAAGGTGGTTTTCCGCATTCCCCAAAGCCACAGCATCACTGGAACCTCATCATCAGATTAGTTGATGTCATATCCAGGACACTCGTTGGAAAGCGGTCTTAACCCTTTACAGAGGTACAGTCGATGTATTCTACATCCCCCAACATAGAGTTAAATGTAAAAACAGATAATTCAGCTTAGTGTGATACACCCCTTAGTTGCCAACCCTGTACTTATCAACTTCTTTAAACTAATACAATTTCCGGCCAGAGATTCATCTAGTGGGTCCGCCGGTCTATTTCACATTTCTTTACGGCCACAAAAGAAATACAACCGAGATAGTGGAAGAAAAAATGAACAAACGAACAATATGGACTTATGTCAGCTCCAAGCGCAAGAAAGGGAGTTTTGTGACGATTTTGTGCAGCTTTTTGTGCATTTTGTAGACTATCGTGGGCGTGCATTTTGCGCGCAACTTCTACAAAAATTACTTAGAATGCCAGCTCATTTTTGACTGTCTTCCCTCATTGCCTCCTTATGCTGACCGTCCGTCCCCTGGACTCCGTCGTCGACTCCCACTCCCCGTCTTCCTTCGTCATCTGGCCCTGTCTTCTCTCGGACCTTCTTTTCCTCCTCCACTTCCGGTTTCGCCGGAGATCTCGAGTTCAAGCCCTTTGTTTGGGTTTCGCGCCAAAACAGACAAAGAGATTGTCTGCCTGGCGCACCACCCACATTGTCACATTAGCATGAGTACGCAGTTTAAATGCCAAAGCAGTTCTATTCTAAACAATTCAGTTTTGCGTAAAAACGCAATTTAATTGCAAAAACAGTAAGCACTCGAAACCACGGTTTAGTTCTATTTGACCCATAGATAGGAACCTATCAGGTGCCACCACTCCGGACCAGAGTGGACCTGGGAGCAATGGCAGTGAATGGGTACTCTGCATTACCCAAAGCTCCATCATTAATCCAACCTCACCTTCAGATTATTTAGTGTCATATAGCATGACATTCTTGGGGAGGTCTAACCCCTCTGCAGAGAAGCAGTTGGAGTATTCTACAGTGGGCAAGTATATAAATGTGTGTATATATGTATATATATATATATATATATATATATATATATTTATATATCACTGAACATTATAGACATTTTTTGTCTACATATTTTTTGTTAATCCTTTTCAATTGCTGTATTGACCTCATGATATTCGGCGGGAATTGGTTGATAAATCTTCCATAATTAGTTATTTCCCATGTACTTTCTGCTTAACCAACCTTGGACCATCATCAGGGAAGGATGTATTGTAAAAGTGATGTAACTTTTGTATGTACATTACTACTTTGTTAGAAGAGCGTCAAGATTAAGTGTATTGATGTTATTCTTACGGAGTGTAATTTGTCTCTTCACGAGATCACGTCTGTATTCCAAAGTGCTGTTATATTTATGAGCTGCAGGATAATGGAGTTTAAAATATGTATATTTTGGCAGCATTTCTTCATTAATACATTATTCTTTGAGCATTATAGACATTTTTTGTCTACATATTTTTTGTTAATCCTTTCGAATTGCCGTATCGATCTTATGAAATTGGTTGGTAAACCTTCCATAATTAGTTATTTCCAAAGTACTTTCTGCCCAACTTCGGGCCATCATCAGGAGAGAATGTATTACAAAAGTGATGTAACTTTTGTATGTACATTACTACTTTTTAAGAATGAGAGTTTGTACTGTTGTATAGAGTAGCTTTCTAATTTGTTTCATATTTTTTGTTTATTCAAAATTTAGAGTATTGCTGTTATTCTTATGGAGAGTAATTTGTCTCTTCATGAGATCACGTCTGTATTCCAAAGTGCTGTTATATTTATGAGCTGCAGGATCATGGAGTTTAAAATATGTATATTTTGGCAGAATTTCTTCATTAATACATTATTCTTTGAGCATTATAGACATTTTTTGTCTACATATTTTTTGTTAATCCTTTCGAATTGCCGTATCGATCTTATGAAATTGGTTGGTAAACCTTCCATAATTAGTTATTTCCAAAGTACTTTCTGCCCAACTTCGGGCCATCATCAGGAGAGAATGTATTACAAAAGTGATGTAACTTTTGTATGTACATTACTACTTTTTAAGAATGAGAGTTTGTACTGTTGTATAGAGTAGCTTTCTAATTTGTTTCATATTTTTTGTTTATTCAAAATTTAGAGTATTGCTGTTATTCTTATGGAGAGTAATTTGTCTCTTCATGAGATCACGTCTGTATTCCAAAGTGCTGTTATATTTATGAGCTGCAGGATCATGGAGTTTAAAATATGTATATTTTGGCAGAATTTCTTCATTAATACATTATTCTTTGAGCATTATAGACATTTTTTGTCTACATATTTTTTGATAATCCTTTCGAATTGCCGTATTGATCTTATGATATTCGGCGTAACCACGACTATTCTTCTAGATGAATTTCTTTGGCATTAAATAAACCACAAAAGTTGATATGCCATTAAACAAAGAAACCAAACCAAACAATAGTGATATGACAAATAGGAACATTATGTTTATTTCTTGATTATTCTTTACGTCAGGAGAAAAAGATTTTGTTGAAAACAGATTTTTTTTAAACTGTTGATATGCTTAACAAAAAAAAAAGATGTAAAATGTATTGGTACTTTAGAATTTCTATCTGTTGAATTAAAAATGCTTTCTTACCGAAGTAACTTAAGTTGGTCTTATATATATATATATATATATATATATATATATATCATACAATAACTGCTCTTTGTACAACAGCATTGCTTCCAACAAATCCTTCATCAGATGATGACTCTGAGTTCAGGCATGGTTTCGGGGCCGAAACATCATTACAACTAGCCCAGAGCGCCCCAGCAGTATCTCACGACACCTCCAGACTTTGTCAGATTGTCGGCAATCTATGGGATTGCCATATTTACGCCGATGCAATTAGAGACTTGTCTTGGATTTTTCCATGTATTTCCTCTTGTCTGATGGAGGAAGTCAGGGATTAGACAAGAATGCGGAGGTTGAGTTGTCAATAAAACCTCTGCATCCGACTTCGATTGGAAATACATTAGTTAACCAGCCATTTCTGACACTTTGTTCTCGCAGATCATCATATTTTTTCCAACTTATACATATTTGGGTTGTCTTTCTGTAAAGGGGGCAACTGTCTAATGTGTTTTCTTTAAGATTCGGATTTGGTATTAAATGGCCTACAATGGCTGATATGATATAAAACCCAACCAAGCCAAATCATATATATTCAATATATACGTATAAAGACAATTTAGCATTAAATAACCTATAATGGTTGATATGCCATAAAACCCAACCCAACCAAATCCTATATATTTGATATATATGTATCTATAAAGAGGATTTAGCATTAAATAATCTACAATGGTTGATGTGCCATAAAACTTAACCAAACCAAATGATATATATTTAATATATATATATATATGAAGAAGATTTGGCATTAAATAACCTACAATGGTTGATATGCCATATAACCCAATCAAACCAAATCATATATATTTAATATATATATACCCTACCCCTGTAGAGTTGAGCTCTCAAGCGAATGATGTAATTGTGTTGCCATTAGCGTATATGCAGGTCTCTTCATATGAATCGAGCTCTCGGTAGCCGTTAAGCGGATATATGTAAACAATAACAATTGTGATTCATAACCGTTTAAATTTACTTCGCTGGCTCTGGCTTCCTCGTGGCTGAGTAGTAGAATCTGGGATTAGCTTTTGAGTCAACCGGGTTTCGCTCCCAGCTTCAGGAATCTAGCCTGTCTAGCCACACTGATGAGTTCTGATAGAACGAAACAGATCTGTCAGTGGATGACAATATATATTTAATATATATGTATAAAGACGACGAGTGCGTTTCAAAATTGATGTAATTTGACCAGCGGGATTGTATTTTTATCTAGATTTACGGCGCTGTTTGCTGATATTTTCAAGGCCGGGTAGTATAATTATTTTTCATAGGAAAAAGGATGAGAGTTTGACACTGCTTTCAGTGGATGAGATGTTGCTGCCGACGTATGCGAACCTGTCTACGAATTTTAGAGCCTTGCTACTTAAATTGAAGATGGCCACTTTTTGTTTAAAACACATGTACTCTGTTTTATTTGCGTACACGTCAAAGCCAATACCTTTTGTAGCTTCCTGTAGTCTTATGCAGTTGGGGGTTCCGCTTAGGCTGGTATATTGACAAGAAGTACTTGATCATCTGTGTAGGGCGCTACGGGCCGTGTAATGGTTAGCCAGCTTGACTAGCAAACCTACGAGAGTGAGTTCGAGTCTCATCGGATGCCCCATTCATTCGGCCTTGTGCTACATCTAAGCAAAAAGCTAAATAAATTACTTCTTGATCATCTGTGTAATCTGCATCTCTCATCGTTTCTATAGGATATCGTCTGCTTCCCGCCTTTTTTTAATGTGAAACCATTTTCTTTTATTCAATGTATTGACGTTCGAAGTACGTAGTTTTGGTAGAGAATAAACATGTATAACGCTAATGTCTTTCCTTGGAAGACTCCAGGGCCTATTTTTAAAAAGTCAGGGTCTTTATCCAGTGAGCCAACTATTGCTTCTGTGTTTTTAATAAATTACTATTATAGCAGTAATTGTTTCTTTTGGAAGAACATATTCTAAGTTGTATTTGCTCCATATTTTCTCTCTGTGTGAAATCGAATGTATTCGATTAGTCTGCGAATAGTAGTGTTGCCTCTTGACCGTCCAATGATTAGTCGGGTTCTCAAAATCTGTGAGGTTGAGGAGGAATTTCTTCAGATTCCCAAATAATTTTTCCTGAGAGTTTTCTTGATTTCATATCTGATACGACCAAACTTCAGGGAGTATTTCGTCGAGACTTGCAGCTTGTCTGTTTTTAAATTTTTTAATACTGCGTCAAGTTCTACCTCTGTAAACTATCTTTGGTTAATTTCTAGTTGGGCATTAATGTTTTTTGACTAGACTGTTAGTGATTTTAGGAGAGTTTCTATGCAGATTCTTGAAATGTTCCTTCCATTTATAAAATATGTCTTTAGCAGTTTTTAATTTTGCTCTCGAGGTGTGCTTCTGTCTGATAACTTCCTTTACTGTTTGCTATGATAATCTTGATTGACTACCATCGGTCAAATTTCTGATTTTATCAATTTCCCCTTAAATGTAATCTAATTGTTCTTGTTGGAATATGTTCGTTCTTTCTGGGCCTTGTTTCAATTTCTACGTGTTGGCAATTGTTGTTTTTTTATGAAGTAAGGATGCTTGTTATAAGTCATCTCGTTTCTTCCTCTCTACTAGTGACACGGCATTTAAGTTTTGGCTGGTGTACTATGCACTCTGCTGCTACTTCTATGTGGGTAGTGACAAAGTTTTTATATTCATCTTTTGGAGTATTGTGACCACACCCCTCACCGGCTGGGTGACCCCCGCTATATTAGCTTTCTTAAACCACTAATGACCATTAGATCAGATCGTCTAGTAGCTTCCCTTACCTCCGAACAGGGGCATTACACATTTCTTTACAGATACGCAAATACAACCGAGAGGGTGGAGGAAAAGAACAAACGAACAAACACGGACTTGGGTTAGCTCAAAGCGAAAGAAAGGGGAAGTCTGTGACACAGTGCATTCTGTGAGCTAATGTAAGCGTGTACTCGAATGAAATTTTCCCAAACCACTAGCAATGCTAACATCTTGCGTTGGTTAACTCGGCCTCTGTGGGTCAACAGGTCTTAGCAGTCGCCTTTCTGATTTCTGTTGACTCTCTTCTCTGCCCTGCTTCAATCCTCCCACTGCCCCCTTCTGCCGACTCTCTCCTACTCTGGACCGCTATCTCAAGCCGACTGTTCTCTTCTGCCTTCCTTTGTCAACTCACTGTCTCTGTCTTCTCTGGGACCTTCCTTCTCTCTTCCACTTCCGGTCTCGCGGGAGATCTCATCCAAGAAAAAAAGAAATTATCAGACCGGTACCAACACAAACGGAAATGAATGCTACCTATTGTGTCCCAGTATGTCTTTCAGATGTCTCCGGAAGAAAAACCTTTTTTTTTTATAGTTACTGCATACCAATTGCTTACATTCCTATTGATAAGTGAGGACCAGTCATAACGTGTGATTGGGAGTGTTTCTTATTTCTGTGTAAACTCAGTCATATTTTTGGCAAGAGGATTCAGTGATCGTTAAATACTCCATCAAAAGAGTATGCCTTACAGTTCAGAGCGCTATTTATCAATTTCTTTTTTATGAGAATATAATATAGCTTTTCTTTAGCGTTATATGGGTAGGTGTATATCTATAGATTTTCCTGCCCCCTTTTTTTCTTTTTTTTTTTTTTGTATTTTGTGTTTAGGCATGAAAGACTGTTCTCGAGTGAAAAATCGGTTGGATATTCGTCATTTCTAGTTCGATAGTTCAATAAGCAAAATTTATGGTTTTCATCTTTGCCTATATCAGCATTCATATCTCCATCGAGGATCAGAACATTATGTTTAAGAATGGGTAAAGTAAAGGAAGATATCCTGTTGTAGAAAGTGGGGATGTCCATTTTTTAACTGGGATTGTCGGTCTGTAACAAGAGACGAGAGTTATGCATCGAATGCCATTGCACATATAATTCTTGCTTCTATTCTAGATCATTAAATGGCATAGTGGCCCAGTCGGTCGGGGGTGTAGAATATACCGACTGCATCTCTGCAGAGGGGTAAGACTCCCCAACGCGTATCCTGAAAATAACACTAAACAATCTGATGGTGAGGTTTCAGTAATGCTGGAGCATTGGGAAAAGCAGAGTACCACTTTATTGCCATCGCTCCTAGCTCCACTCTGGCCCGGAGTGATAGGACCTGATAGGGCCCTATCTACGGGTCAAATAGAAATAAACTGTGTGCTTATGCTAAAATGAATTGTTTTAAATAAAACTGTCGCGATATCTAAACTCCGTACTTATGCAAAATGGATTGTTTGAAATAGAACTGTTTTTGCATTTAATTGTGGGTAAATAAATGACTGAAGTGTAATTGAATTATTAGTGATTCATAGCAATACTTAGAACCATTCAACTTTGTTGACAAAACTAAATAGCTTGAAATAGAACTGTTTTTACATTTAAACTTTGTACTTAAGCTGTACTGAGTTGTTAGAAATAGAACGGTTTATATGTATAAAATAGATTTGGCATTAAATAACCTACAATGTGTGATATGCCATAAACCCAACCAAATCATATCATATATATTTAATGTTTACATATAAAGAGGGTTTGGTATTAAATAACCTAATATGTTTGGTATGTCGTAATACCCAACCAGAACAAATCATACATATTTCATATATATATATATATATATATATATATATATATAAAGAGGATTCGGCACTAAATAACCTAACGTGGTTGATATGCCATAAAACTAAACCAAACCAAACCAAATCCTATATATTTAATTTATATGTATACATTGAATTTTGCATTAAATAACCAACAATGTTTGATTTGCCATAAAACACAACCAAACAAAACAAAACTAAATTGCATAGAGAAAACCTCACCGATATATATATATATATATATATATATAGAGAGAGAGAGAGAGAGAGAGTCATAACTTGAAAAAGATGATTACAACAAAATGGCGGGCATGTTAAACGATGCTACCAAATTTAAAATCCAAGTTACACTGATGCGTTTGACACGTTCACCATAAAGGAACAACAGATACAACGTGAATTACTCGGATTCTACAATAACAATATAATACCAAAAAAAGAATTCTGAGAAAATACAACCGGTTGGATCACAAAGACCACGTTTATATTGACTCCCCTGATTGATAGATAGAAAGATAGATTCCTTTATTTTTTTCTATTTCTTTATAAAAAATAATTTTATCTCTCATACACACACACACACACATACGTACACGCACAAACATACAATTACATACATCTGCATGCACACGCACACACAAATATGTGAGCACATACACACTCACGTACATACATACGCTGAACAGACGTGTACGCGTACGCTTATAATGGACAAGGTGGATATGTTTATATGAAGAGGTTGTGATAGATAGATAGATAGATAGATAGATAGATAGATTCTTGTATTTATAGCATTCCAATATAAAAGTAATCGTACCTCACACACACACACTCACACGCGCAGACATACACGCATAAATATACAAGTACACACTCACGCACGCATGCACACACACACACATAGAAACAAACATGAAAATGCACGTAGACACATACACCCAAACACGCACATATAAAATCATTATTTCTTTGACGCTTCTTATCCCTCTGTTATTCATACACGAAAATTCTTTTTGGTGTCTAACGATGCCATGAATTGTCTGTACACACAACCGCCATTTGCCTGTATTTCAATTACAAAATCAAAATAAATAAAATAAAAAAAATGAACACCTTCTCCGCTAAATGTACGCTTCCGCCTATTACTGACAAAAGACAGCAAAAAAAAAAAAAAAAAAAAAAGCAACAACAACAAAAAAAAGAGGCATTTTTCTTTTTACTCTTATTCAGACCTCATCCAAATTTTTCGCGCGAAAACCAAGAGGAGTCTTCACTGACGCATGCGCAATCGTTTCGCACGTTGAGCAAAAGCAAAGACGGACAATGGCGTCTGTCAGAGATCAATGACTGATATCCTGTTGGCCCCTGAAACTAAATTATCTCTTCAAAAGAACAGCGCCTTGCAATTACTTACGTTATCAGTCACACCGTTTTACGCTCGGGAAAAGGGCTTTTCTTTCTGACTACGGATGATCAAAAGTGTAATAAAGCAAAGGGATGTTATCGCCGCAGTAGCCTATTTGACGGTGGGAATGCATTTGCTTTTTCCTGATGATTTACTTGTTTGTCTATTTACTCTCCCTCGTGTCAAGTCGTTTTTTCTGGAAGAACCATATTATTATTATCATTATTATTGTTACTCCTTTTCGAGTTTTTCACACCGGTGTAAGCTGATGGTTTCTCACTGGAGTTTGAGCGACTGCAAATCTCTTCAAATCTACAAGAATATTTTCAGTATTCAATGACGCTGTAATTTAGATGGTATCCTCTCGTCCTCTAATTTTCAAGTTCTTCAGTCCCTTTACCAATCTTTTGGTGACTATACCAAGAGCACCAGTTACAATTGGCATCACCGTCACTTTCATGTTCCAGTTTTTTCATTTGCCTAGAAAGGCCCAGGGACTTATCCTTCTTTTCGCTTTCTTTCAAATTTACTCTGTGGACAGCCGGGAAAGCAAAGTCTACAATTCTGCAAGTTCTCGTGATTATCACTAGGTCTGGTCGTCTGGCCGAGATTAGGTGATCCGTTTATATCTCAAAATCCCAGAGAAGTTAGTGTATCTCATTCTTCAGGACCGATTCTGGGTTGTGTATATACCATTGGTTTGCATTTTCAAACTTCAGTTTCTTTCACAATTCTAAATGGACCTCCTTGCCCAGCCAGTTGTGTTTAGTCTTGTATTCTTTCTGTGCTAATTTGCTGCATTCGCTTATTATGTAATTGATCATTTCGCCTCTATTACCACATAACCTATATCTGCTGTTTTGTTGCGATTTATCTATTCTGGCATGGTAATCAAATATAATTGGTATCATCGTCATATATACTACTCTTTAGGTCAATCCAGGTATTTGTAAACCCAGTCAGCCGCGGCAATAGAATACAAGGATTGCATCTCTCCAGAGGGTTAAGATTCCTTCAACGAGTGTCCTAGGCATGACACGAAACAATTTGAGGCTCCAGTAATGCAGGAGCTTTGGGGAACACGGAGTATTCCTTTATTGCCATCATTCAGACGTCCGGAGTGGTAGGACCTGATATGATCTTATCTATATGTCAAATAGAACTAAACTGTGTGCTTCTGCTAAACTGAATTGCTTAAAATAAAACTGTTTATATGTATAAAAATGGATTTGACATTAAATAACCTACAATGGTTGATAAGCCTTAAAACCCAACCCAACCAAAACATATATATTTAATATATATATATATATATATGTATAAAAAGGATTTGTCATTAAATAACCTACAATAGTTGACATAACATAAAACCAAACCAAACCAAATCCTATATGTTTAATATATATGTATAAAGAGGATTTAGCATTAAATAACCTCCAATGGTTGATATGCCATAAAACCAAAATAAACATCATCCTATATATTAAATGTAAGTATAAAGAGGTGTTGGAATTAAATAATCTACAGTGGATGATATGTCATAAACCTAACCAAACCAAATCATATACATTTAATATATATGTATAAAGTTGATTTGGCATTAAATAACCTTCGATGGTTGATATGCCATAAAACCAAACCAAACTCATATATATTTGATATATATATACCTATAAAGTTGATTCGGTATTAAATAACCTACAATGGTTGATGTGCCATAAAACCAAACCATATATATCTAATATATACGCATGAAGGGGATTTGGCATTAAATAATCTACAGTGGTTGATATGCCATAAAACCAAACCAAATCATATATATTTGATATATATATACCTATAAAGTTGATTCGGTATTAAATAACCTACAATGGTTGATGTGCCATAAAACCAAACCAAACCATATATATCTAATATATATGCATGAAGGGGATTTGGCATTAAATAATCTACAGTAGTTGATATGCCATAAAACCAAACCAAATCATATATATTTGATATATATATATACCTATAAAGTTGATTCGGTATTAAATAACCTACAATGGTTGATGTGCCATAAAACCAAACCAAACCATATATATCTAATATATATGCATGAAGGGGATTTGGCATTAAATAACCTACAGTGGTTGATATGCCATAAAACCAAACCAAATCATATATATTTGATATATATATACCTATAAAGTTGATTCGGTATTAAATAAACTACAATGGTTGATGTGCCATAAAACCAAACTAAATCATATATATCTAATATATATGCATGAAGGGGATTTGTCATTAAATAATCTACAGTGGTTGATATGCCATAAAACCAAACCAAACCATATATATCTAATATATATGCATGAAGGGGATTTGGCATTAAATAACCTTCGATGGTTGATATGCCATAAAACCAAACCAAACTCGTATATATTTGATATATATATATATACCTATAAAGTTGATTCGGTATTAAATGACCTACAATGGTTGATGTGCCATAAAACCAAACTAAACCATATATATCTAATATATATGCATGAAGGGGATTTGGCATTAAATAACCTACAGTGGTTAATGTGCCATAAAACCAAACCAAATCATATATATTTGATATATATATATATACCTGTAAAGTTGATTCGGTATTAAATAACCTACAATGGTTGATGTGCCATAAAACTAAACCAAACCATATATATCTAATATATATGCATGAAGGGGATTTGGCATTATAATCTACAGTGGTTGATATGCCATAAAACCAAACCAAATCATATATATTTGATATATATATACCTATAAAGTTGATTCGGTATTAAATAACCTACAATGGTTGATGTGCCATAAAACCAAACCAAACCATATATATCTAATATATATGCATGAAGGGGATTTGGCATTAAATAACCTACAGTGGTTGATATGCCATAAAACCAAACCAAATCATATATATTTGATATATATATACCTATAAAGTTGATTCGGTATTAAATAACCTACAATGGTTGATGTGCCATAAAACCAAACCAAACCATATATATCTAATATATATGCATGAAGGGGATTTGGCATTAAATAACCTACAGTGGTTGATATGCCATAAAACCAAACCAAATCATATATATTTGATATATATATACCTATAAAGTTGATTCGGTATTAAATAACCTACAATGGTTGATGTGCCTTAAAACCAAACCAAACCATATATATCTAATATATATGCATGAAGGGGGTTTGGCATTAAATAACCTACAGTGGTTGATATGCCATAAAACCAAACCAAATCATATATATCTAATATATATGCATGAAGGGGATTTGGCATTAAATAATCTACAGTGGTTGATATGCCATAAAACCATACAAAACAAAACCAGGTATTTGTTTAGCCTTTAGTATCCAATCACTTTTACTTAGTGCTCTGCTTCAACAACAAAATCCATTTTAAAAGGTTTGGTTTCTTTGTTTAATGGCATATCAACCTTTGTAGGTTATTTAATGCCAAAGTCACTCTCCTAGAAGAACATTAGTGGTGCTGTTTAACCTATAACTGGGAGGATAAGGGGGTTCATACCTTTCCCAAGGGTATTTGCCCGAAAGTGAACGTAATAGCGCGGCTGGAGTTTGAACTCGCATACTATGATTCCGAAGTCCCTCGCTTTAACCATTACACCACGAGGATACCCCCTTTTTCTTTTTAATTAAAACTAAATCTGGTCTTCTGGTTGGGATTTGGTGAGCCGTTTGTACCTCGAAATCCCAGTGAAATTTATGCGTTTCATTTTTCAAGAACAAATTCATTTTTATACACATACCATATTTAGTAGTCCTATGAATGTTCAGCTTCTAGCACAATTCCCTTATAGATCACCTTTTATATATTAATCTTTTTTTTAAATTATTATTTCATTATAAAAACATATTTTTACCTAATCCATTAAATTTAATTGTATTCTTTATAAGAAAAATCCATTTTGAATTATTCATTACTTAAACTACTTTTTTAAAAATGTGGATCAATATTCCAATACATAAAATTAAAAATATATGAATCACATAATAATTATTAATTGAATATAGTCAATATTATTAATATATCAAGTTACATTACACTAAGAATTTATTTCTATATCTATATGCCGAAATCATTTCTTTTCTGGTATTTGGTAAATTGTAATATAATTGCGGATGGATTTCGTTTTATATATCTTGCCTTTCCGTTTAGTTAGGCTGAGAACCTTTTGCTTAGTGCATGGGTTAGTTAGGTGCAACATTAACGCAGGTATGTGTCATTCAGAGATGTCAAAATAGAAATCCCAGATAGTAAATGTGACCGTGGAATATGAATGACGTCATGCACCGGAAGCGTGGGCTGAGGATTTTGGGATTAGAGAAAGGCAGTTAGTTGAGATTTAGAGTCCGAACGAGAAAGGTTGACTTTCGGAGCTCGCCGAGGCGAGACCAGTAGTTTGCGACGGGGTGGGGGGCGCACGTGGTTTGGGGCAGATGGAAAAGTCAGCATAAAAAGATTGTGTTCTCTCTCTCCTCATGTCGAATTACCTTCAACACAAAGGTAATAAAAAGTTTCGTACCTGAATCAATTTCATGAATTTCGTGTTTTTAGATTCCCTTTGTCCATTTCACACATTCGTATATCTGGCTATGTAACAAAATTCCCATTAAAATATTTTCATGTACATATTTTCTCTTCTAAGCATAAATTACACTTACCATCTAAACTATTTGTCAAGGAGGATCTTTTAATTATTTTCCTATTTATAATAGGTGTTAGTCCTAGTTCTATTAGATCCCAGTAATACCTGAATTGGGCAGTTTGATTTTTTTATGTTGAATTTTTAAATAATTGTAGGTGATTGTAATATCAAAATTTCTAGTTTAATCTTGTCATACCTATGTATACCTTATCATTATGTATACTTTATCATTATGTATAACTTATCATTGTTATAATTTTCTTTAATTGAAATGTTGGCTTGATATATGATATCATCGAGGCTACGTTTATTTTAATTGCGGGCATTTATTCTTTTTTTTACGACTACATAAATGTTTTAAGTTGTCATTGTTATTCCAGCCCAGCTTGTTTATTGATTTCTTGTTGTGATCGTCAATTATTTTAGGATTTTTTGAAAATTTTCGGTAGAATCTAAATTAGAGATAAGAGTTTTTATAAAGGAATGTATAAACGTTGTATAAATAAAAATAATAATAATAGATATAATATCTCAACCGAAAAAAGAAATATATTAAAGATTATTTTAATTAAAAAATAATTTCAGTTATAAAATTAATCATTTTTCAAATCCCATTCTCGTCGGAAGCAATATAAGAACAACCAAATAATTTTTTGCAGCAATATTTGATAATGTTCAACATGACCAGAAATATTTATAATAATATCAAGGAAGTGAATTTATATATATACATATAAATATATATTGTCATCCACAGACAGACTGTTTCGTTCTATCAGAACTCTTCAGTATGGCCAGACACGCAGGACGTTCGTCAATATTATTAATATATCAAGTTACATTACACTAAGAATTTATTTCTATATCTATATGCCGAAATCATTTCTTTTCTGGTATTTGGTAAATTGTAATATAATTGCGGATGGATTTCGTTTTATATATCTTGCCTTTCCGTTTAGTTAGGCTGAGAACCTTTCGCTTAGTGCATGGGTTAGTTAGGTGCAACATTAACGCAGGTATGTGTCATTCAGAGATGTCAAAATAGAAATCCCAGATAGGAAATGTGACCGTGGAATGAGATCGAAACCCATCCAACTTTACGTTAGACTAAGTTTCAGACCTCTCGGCCACCAAGTGGACCACGTTGACTAAGGAATTTTTTAAGGTATTTATTTTAGCAACAGCAGCAGCAGCCTTTGTTTACATTTTTTATACCCTATCGGCTACCAGAGTGCACTATTATTTCGAAGAGCTTTGGGTCTCGGGGAACTCGTAACCAGCCTAGTCTCCTTTGGACACCTCGGATGGTGTAATGGTTAGCATGTTAGACTAGCAAACCTACACGAGTGAGTTCGATCCTCATTGGGTGCCCCATTCATGCGGCCCTGTGCTACATCTAAACAAAAAGTTTACTAAATGACAACCAGCCTAGTCTCCTGCTAGCAGTCAACTCGCTGAACGTGAGACCTACCCTCCAACTGGTAAACTACCGAAAAAGGCTAATATATTTCAACACCTAGTGTGTGTGCTTGTGTGTGTCTCTGTGTTTGTGAATGTGTACATATATAAACGCATATATATGTGTGTGCGTGCGTGTATATGTGTGCGTGTGTCTGTGTGTGTAGATATAAATACACATGTATATGAGTATGTATGTGTTTGTGTGTGTGTGTGTGTGTGTGTGTCTCTCTCTCTCTCTCTCTCTCTCTCTCTCTCTCTCTCTCTCTCTCTGTATGTCTGTGTCTATGTACGAGTATATATATATATATATATATATGTGAGTGTGTGTGTGTATGTGTGTGTGGGGGGGGGCAGATATTCTGTCACTGCCTTGTAGAAAGATCGTGAACGCTTCCATCAATCATCTCTTTTTAAATGTTACACTATAATCAGAAATTAAAAAACCTTGACGGAGGCACAGAGAAAGATAATAATTTCACAAATGTTTTCAAAATGTCTTTTGATGTGTAGACTATAAAACAGATGATTTGATTACATAGTTTTATTATATTCAGCAGCTATGTGAGGATACAGGATGTTGTCCTGAAGACCTACCTCGGGCGATGAACGATAGGGAGGAGTGGCGAGAGAGGGTCAGGGATATCCGTGCTACCAGCGCAATATGATGATGATGATGATGATTTCATTCTATTTACTTAAACAATCACACAGTCAGCTGGGGCTGTATAATACACCGACTGCACCTCTGTAGAGGGGTAAGACCTCCCCCAACGAGTGTCCTAGATATGACACTAAACAATCTGATGGTGAGATTCCAGTGATGCTGGGGCTTTGAGAAATGCGGAGTACCCCTTCATTGCCATTACTCCCAGGTTCACTCTGGCCCGGAATGGTAGCACCGGATCATATTTACCCAACCCCTCCACTCGGGCAGGATGTATCACAAGGTCAATTTTTTAAGCGGAGTTTAACAGGTTTGCATTCAGAGTTTTCCTTCTCCCAGACTAGTTGCCACACCAAGGCTGAAGAACTCAGTCTACCCTACTATTTACCCATAGCTGGAGGGAGAATAATTGGATTCATACCTTTCCCAAAAGTATTAGTGGAATGTGAAATGCAATCAGTCTCGTCCAGGTTTGAACTCGTGTCGCCGTGTCCATTTCCTACGACTATAAGCATTACACCACGAGCACCTCCAAATGGTAGCACCTGATAGGGCCCTATCTATGGGTTAAATAGAACTAACTGCATATTTATGCTAAACTGAATTGTTTGAATTAGAACTGTTTGACTAAACTGAATAGCTTGAAATAGAAATGTTTTTGACAACTAAGCTGTGTACCTACATTTATACTGTGTAATTATGCTAAACTGAATTATTTGAAATGAAACTGTTTTTGACAATGAAACTGTATGTACACTAAATATATAATTGTTTTGACATTTAACTGTGTGTAAACAAAATCTGTACTCATACTAAACTGAATTAGCTGAATCAGAACTGTTTGACTAAACTGAATAGCTTGAGATAGAAATGTTTTTTGACAATTAAACTGAATTGTTTGAAATAGAACTGACTCTTTGAATGAAATTGATTTAGCGTTAAATAACCTACAAAGGTTGATATGCCATAAAGCCTAAACAACCAAAGCAAACTTACTTAAGCAAAAACAAAATAAAGCGATGATTATCAAGTTACAAAGTCCCGACTTACAAATGGCTAAGTTATAGTTTTTTAAGATGCCGAATACTGTAGCCTTGTAGAATAAATTAAATTTAAGCTAGAAGGCAGACAGACAGACAGACAGACACACACTCACACACACATTGATTTACTTTGGAAATATAGATGACAGGCGAGGACAAACTAATTCACATGACACAAATTTCTAATTGAAAATTTATATATATATATATATATATATATATATATAGAGAGAGAGAGAGAGATGCGGATAGCAAAAAAAAACACGTGTGCGATGAATAATTGTTACCGAAACGGAAAATTGAACTGGCTAGCCGAGTTAATATTCATGGTGAGACTACGCTCACATTTCACTTCTGGTCTTCCTAAGTGTATAAATCAGTTTATCTACCTGTTCTCTAACCTTTGACGAGTGACCAGTCTAGGAGATAAACAAAACTAAGTTCGAACTTCCTGCCAAACGTCAGGGGTCAACATATAAAGATACGAGCAATTATGTTCCATGTCTTACACATTGTGAAAAGTCTAAGTGCAAGAATTCACGGAAACTAGTTTGGTTTGGTTTGGTTTGGTTTCGTGGCATTTCGATTATTTAATGCTAAATCCTTTTTTTTTTTTTTTTTTACATATATACTAAATATATGATTTGTAAACATACTTTGTTGATACTCACAGGTAAATGATCGAACAGTTTTATTGCTAACAATTCAATTTAGAAAGGGGGTGTCCTCGTGGTGTAATGGTTAAAGCGATGAACTGCGGAATCGTAGTACGCGAGTTCGTACTCCAGTCGCGCTATTACGTTCACTTTCGGGCAAATACCCTTGGGAAAGGTATGAACCCCCTTATTCTCCCTCCAGCTATGGGTAAATAGTAGGACGGACTAGGTTCTTCAGCCTTGGTGAGGCAACTAGTCTAGGAGAAGGAAAACTCTGAATTCAAAACCTGTTAAACTCCGCTTAAAAATTGACCTTGTGTCATATCCTGCCCGAGCGGAGGGGTTGGTAAATAGTAACAATTCAATTTAGAATGAATCATTTGTTTGCACTTAGTTTATATGTCAAACTGTTCTATTTGACCCATAGATAGGACCCTATCAGGTTCTACCACTCCGGGCCAGAGTGGACCTGGAAGCAGTGGCAATAAAGGGATAATCTGCATTCTGCAAAGCTCCAGCATTACTAGTGCCCCAACATCAGATTGTTGAGTGTCATATATCAGTACACTCGTCAGAGGTGGGTCTTATCCCTCCGCAGAGATGCAGTAAGTGAACGCTACATCCCCAGCCGACTGGTCTAATTGAAACTGGGTCATGTAAGACTTGACTTGAACCCACACATTAACATTCAATAAGTTTCCAAACTTTTTTGTAGAGGCATTTAAAATAGTCGTAGACTCTTGAAAATTCAATATGTTATTGCTATACATCTTATGAGATGACTGACCAATTTGTATGATTCCTGGTTCAAATCAAGAGCTGCAGCAGCAATTGGAATACACCTACACTACTTGAAAACTGATTGTCACAGCTGGTGAATTTCAAAAATGCAACCAGGACGTAAGGACACTTTAGACGAACGATATGCAATAAAATTATGTTTTAAACTTGGAAAAAAATGCCACAAAAACGTATGGAATGCTTCACACTGCTTTTGAACTATTTTGCGTGAATCGAGCATCAGATTTTGAGTGGCATAAGAGACTCAAGGAAGGCAGTGAGTCTGTGAGGGATGATTAGAGGGTGCGAGGAGTAAGGAAGTCAATACACCAGAGTTGTATGGCCAAAGAGTTAGGGTTAGGGTTGCTATGTTGAGGTTTTAAGGGAGTTCAGCAAGAGATCCTGTCAGAAGATGCCAGCACTCTTCAAATCGGCTGAATGGCATTTCCACCAGGACAATGCACCAGTACACAACTCCATCCTTGTCACAGACTATTTGACCAAGATGGGCATCAAGACAGTTCCTCAGCTTCCCTACCGTCCAGACCTTGGTCCCTATGACTTTTGGTTATTCTCTAAGCTCAGGGGTGGTCGTTATGAGACAATTGAGGAGATGAAAGAGGCTGTAACGATGGTGATTGACACCCTCACACAAGAGGACTTCCGTGGGGTCTTCCAGAAGTTGTTGAAACGGTACAACAAGTGCATTGCAGCCGGTGGAGATTACTTCAAAGGGGACTAGAGTTTCATGTGTGTACTATCAATAAAAGTGCCCATACGAAAAAAAGTCTGGAAACTTATTTAATGATCCTCGTATATATATATATATATATATATATATATATATATATCTTTCAGCAACAAAGTCACGTGTTCTTGTCAGATAATTATAGGTTTTCCACAATTGATGGTAATGAGATTCTTGCATTGAAATTATATTTGACACAAGGGTTACATCCGATCAAGACGAAATTAGGGGCAATAAGACACTAATTTTATTTTAGTGATATATTCATATCATTTAATAAACTGTCTAAAGTCATAGGTAATTATGTATCAATATATCTACACGGACCAGGGTTTTATTCAACTATAGAATTCAACGACTACGCCTCTGTAGAGGAGTAAGACCTGCCCCCTAATAAGGGTCCGTGGAGCTTTGGGGAATGCGGAGTACCCCTTTGTTGCCATCGCTCCAAGGTCGACTCTGACCTGGGGTGGTAACACCTGATATGGGTTAAATAGAACTTATTGCATACTTATGCAAACTGAATTGTTTGAAATAGAACTACTTTTGGCATGGAAACTGTACTATTCTAAACTGAATTCGCTTAATTAGAACTGTTTGAATAAATTGAATACCTTGAAATAGAAATGTTTTAACGATAAAACTGTGTACTCATGCAAAACTGAATTGTTTGATACAGAACTGATTATTTGTATGAAAATGGATTTGGCGTTAAATAACCTACAAAGGTTGATATGCCATAAAACCCAACCAACCAACCAACAACTATTTAAAGCCTTTCATTCGTATTTACTTATATCACAAACACAACCAGTGTATATATATATATATATACATATATATATATACATATATATATATGTGTATGTGTATGTGTGTATATTTGTCCAGTCGGCTGGGGCTATAGAATACACCGACAGCTTCTCTGCAGAGGGGTAAGACCCCCACCAATGAGTGTCCTGGATAGGACACTGAACAATCTGATGGTTAGATTCCAGTAATACTGATGCTTTGGGGAATGCGGAGTACCCCTTCATTGCCTTCTCTTTCAGATAGCCCCTGAGAGGGTCCTATCTATGGGTCTAATAGAACTAAACTGTGTACTAAACGCTAAACTAAATTGCTTGAAATATGACTGTTTTGATATCTAAACTTTGTACTTAAGCTTAACTGAATTGTTTGAAATGGAACTGTTTTTGATATTAAAATTGTTCTTATGCTAAGCTGAATTGTTTGGAATAGAACTGTTTGATTAAACTGAATAGCTTGAAATAGAAATGTTTTTGACAATTAAACTGTGTACTTATGCTAAACTGAATTATTTGAAATAGAACTGACTATCTGTATAAAAATGGATTTGGCAGTAAATACCCTTCTAAGGTTGATATGCCATAAAAACCCTAAACAAACATCTATATCCACAGACAGACTGTTTCATTGTATCGCAACTCTTCAGTGTGGCTAGACACGTAAGACACTTGAAGCTGGGATCGAAACCCGTCTAACTTTACGTTAGATTTAGTATCATACTGCTCGGCCAACAAGCAAACCACGTCAACTCTGGAAGTATAAGTCATTATGTTGTAGCCTTCGTTTGTTTACAATTTTACCTTAGCGGATACCAGAGTGCTCAATTCATTCAAAGAGCTTTGCATTATGCAAGTGGTAGCCGTAAATTCCTTCGCCAGAGTGCTCAACCCCCGTTGGGGAGAAGGAGATAACTGTATAAATTTATTATAGAGCTACGATAAACACGAGGAAAGAAAAAAACTATCACCAAACGTACATTGAATACGTATTAATGCGTTCTCACACACATTTAATTCAAAGAGAAAGAAAGAGAAGAGAAAAAAAGCCGGATGTACATCTATGGATATAAATGTATACCCACACAAACGTACGTTCACTTTCGGACACATACCCTTGGGAAAGGTATGGACCCCCTTATCATCCCAGCTATGGGTTAAACAGTACCACTACTGTTCTTCTAGGAGAATGCCTTTGGTAAATACTCTTGGGAAAGGTATGAACCCCCTTATCCTCCCAGCTATGGGTTAAATAGTACCACTACTGTTCTTCTAGGAGAATGCCTTTGGCAAATACCCTTGGCAATCGTATGAACCCCCTTATCCTCCCAGCTATGGGTTAAATAGTACCACTACTGTTCTTCTAGGAGTATGCCTTTGGTAAATACCCTTGGGAAAGGTATGAACCCCCTTATCCTCCCAGCTATGGGTTAAATAGTACCACTACTGTTCTTTTAGGAGAATGCCTTTGACATTAAATAACCTAAAAAGAGTTGATATGCCATTAAACAAAGAAACCAAACCAAACCAAACCACACAAACAATATAAATCCTTGTTAATTCATTCATATAAAAACATTTAATTAAAAAGAATCACATCCTTATCAAAGCAAACACGTTTTCTCCTGAAGAGGACAACAAAGTCCGAAATACGTACAAAGCATAATTATATTAAATAAAAACTAAAAGGACCACATTCAAATTCATTTGTGGAACTATTCATTTTAAAACACAAATACACACAGACACACACACACACACACACACACACATATATATATATATATATATGCATCTCTGTACTGTTTTATATATGCCATTATCATCAAGACTTACAAACAGCACTGGTTCCCTTGACTCTCTCACCCTCTCAATAGCCTTCCTTGTCGGTCATCAGTCCTGTCAAGTCTTCTAAGCGGCACCCAGTGTCCGAACAGAGCTGATAAACGTAAGATTTTGTTGGTTGACTGACATTTAAATGCCCATGCGTGGGAGTCCATTCAGTGGAGCCCAGTATGCCTCGTTTGTCTTGCTTGGATGGTCTGTGAGATGAGAGGTAAATGGCCATACATCCGCTTTTTGTGGTGTGCTGCTTCCTGAATTCGTTCAAGAAAGCTCGTAGCTTATGTGATTCCCATCTAGCTTTTTCCCATGCTCTTTTTATAGTCCAAGCGGTGCAACCATACATTAGTATTGACACGGATACAGAAGACAAGGACTGTTATTGACTGGTTATCGGTAATAGGGAAATATGATCTCTCTGATAAAATATACCGGAATTATATATATAACAACTATACTAACCTGGCTTTCGTAGTTAATGGGGTATCGAAAATCAATGGAAGGTTCGAGGCCGAAAAGCCCCCGGCTTCGGCGAGGCCATCTCGGGATGTGCGAGCGCTCATTATTGTATAGCACAGGACCTAGTGGTCCAGTTTAAGCTATTATCAGGCATCCGTGCCTAAAGTTACGTTTGAGTCCTTGTCCAGCTAGGCTCATCAAGCTCACATTGCACTAAGTGAGCCGATGACCAGCATAGTCCAGCAGGGTTCGAGCCTCGGTTCTTGACCGGCCTTCCTCTCCCCTAACCCCTACAATGAGCCGACCTTCGGGTCATTGACCTTGTGTCAGGTCCTGTCTGGTGGTAGGCAGAGACAAATAACGACTATAAATATGTATATATATATTTGTGTGCGAATATATGTAAGTTTTTATACACAAATTCGCCGACCTAGGAAGCAGTATCTCATCAACCGAAAAAAAAGACATCGACACGCGGCTAACGAAGGCATGGACAGCTATCGATAGACTATCGATCATATGGAAATCAGACCTGGCCGATAAAATGAAACACGGTTTCTTCCAGGCAGCGGTCGTATCGATACTGCTGTATAGATGCTCTACTTGGACGTTAACTAAACGACTGGAGAAGAAGAAGCTAGACGGCAATTACAGAAGAATGCTGCGAGCAATATTGAACAAGTCCAGGCGGTAACACCCCACAAGGCACCAACTATACGGCCACCTGCCTCCCATCAGGAAAACTATCCAAGTTAGACGAACCAGGCTTGCAGGACACTGCTGGAGAATCAGGGACGAGCTCATAAGTGATGTACTCCTATGGACCCCCACATATGGCCGGGCAAAAGCAGGACGACAAGCTGGTCTGGTTCGTCTAACTTGGATACTTTTCGTGATGGGACGCGGGTGGCCGTATAGTTGGTGCCTTGTGGAATGTTGCCGCCAGGACTTGTTCAATATTTCTCGCAGCATTCTTGTGTAATTGCCGTCTAGCTTCTTCTCCAGCCGTTTACGTGTAGATCAGACCTTAGATATTGAACGGATAATATTACAAATAAAATATACAAAAACACAATGACAACATATTCAACACCACATTATTAAGATAATTTCTTACGATAATTTAATGTAACATCATTAAATAAATCAACCATCTCTAAATAATATATATGATTGAAATTTTTGATGAATAATGAATACTATTAGTTTCTTGATATTATTTTTATTTGAGTTTGATTTCTTGAGAATCTTACCACACATTTTGTTTTAGTGGTGTTGATTGGTGTCTGTAAGAGAGAAGTTATAGGATAACAACAAAGTAGGAAGGTAGTTATGATTAAAAGATAGGAAAATAAAAATGACACTTGACACTCATTATGGAGAACAAAGAATCGGGTAGGTGAGGAGTGATATGAATATAGAAACTTTTTTTTTTTTAATTTTAATATATAGGAAAAACAGGAGACATATAAGCTGTATGAAGACATCGGCAGAATCTCGTTTTAAAGAAATCCTCTTTCAGATTATATTTTTGCCCAGTCGGCTGGGGCTGTAGAATACACAGTCTGCACATCTGCAGAGGGGTAAGATCCCCCCCAATGAGTGTCCGGTGTAAGACACTAAACAATCTAATGGTGAGGTTCCAGTGATGCTGGGGCTTTGGGGAATGCGGAGTACCCCTTCATTACCATTACTCCCAGGTTCTCTCTGAACCGGAATGATAGGGCACTATCTACGGGTTAAATAGAACTAACTGCATACTTATGCTAAACTAAATTGTTTCCATTAGAACTGTTTGACTAAACTGAATAGCTTGAAATAGAAATGTTTTTGACAATTAAACTGTGTACTTATGCTAAACTGAATTATTTGAAATAGAACTGACTATCTGTATAAAAATTGATTTGGCATTAAATAACCAACAAAGGTTGATATGCCATAAAACTCAACCAACCAACCGTCAGATTACATATTTTTTAAAGTGGCTATAACAGACGGAGTAGATATAAAACCGATTTATATGCTTCAAAAAAAAAAGAAACCTTAATATTTTTCTATTCTAGAATCTCTCTATATATAGTCATCCAGAGATAGAATATTTCGTTATATCTCAACACTTCAGTGTGGCTAGCCACGTAAGATTCTTGAAGTTTGGATCGAAACCCAGCTGACTTATACGACTACCCAAGATTCTACAGCACAGCCACGAGGAAACAAGTGTTAGAGATGGAATTTTAAACGCTTATGTATCACGTTTATTTAGTTTACATAATATCTGCTTAACGGCTACCAAGAGCTCAATTCATTCGCAGAGCCTTGCCTTAGGCGAGTGGCAACCGTTACTTCATTCGCTAGAGAGTTCAACCACGTAAGGTTTGGGGAGCATATATATATCCTATTTACCCAACCCCTCCGCTCGGGCAGGATATGACACAAGGTCAATTATTTTTAAGCGGAGTTTAACAGGTTTGAATTCACAGTTTTCCTTCTTCTAGACTAGTTGCCTCACCAAAGCTGAAGAACCTCGTCTGTCCTACTATTTACCCATAGCTGGAGGGAGAATAATTGGATTCATACCTTTCCCAAGGGGTTAAGGCTATGTGAAATGCAATCAGTCTCGTCTAGGGTTTGAACTCGTGTCGCCGTGTTCATTTCCTACGACGATAACAATTACACCACGGGCACCTCCTGGGGAGCATATATATATATATATATATATATATATTGTTATCCACAGCCACACTGTTTCGTTGTGTCACAATCTTCAGTGTGGCTAGACATTCTCGAAGCTGGGATCGAAACCTGGCTGATTTATACACCAGCTGTAGATTCTACCGCACAGCCACGAGATAAATATCCACAGACTTACTGTTTCGTTGTATCACAACTCTTCTGCGTGGCTAGACCCGCGAGATAATTCAAACCAAGATCGAACTCCGGCTGACTTTATATCAGTCTGATACCTTACCCCAAAGTCATCCATATCCTCAACGTAAGCGAAGGAATTTTTTTACATATACGTTATCGGCTACCCGAGTACTCAATTAATGAGAAGAACTTTACATTTGCGCATTTGTGGCAGTCTACAAATGTTCACAATCTTAAACACAATTCATGACTTTTTCCAAGTCAGACTATTATCTATCTGAATATCGTATAGTGTATTGTTTAAGAAACTCTTAAATATTGAGTTTAACATGATAAACATTCTAATATTTTATATTTTAAAAGACCTTAGATATTGAACGGATAATATTACAAATAAAATATACAAAAACACAATGACAACATATTCAACACCACATTATTAAAATAATTTCTTACGATAATTTAATGTAACATCATTAAATAAATCAACCATCTCTAAATAATATATATGATTGAAATTTTAGATGAATAATGAATACTATTAGTTTCTTAATATTATTTTTATTTGAGTTTGATTTCTTGAGAATCTTACCACACATTTTGTTTTAGTGGTGTTGATTGGTGTCTGTAAGAGAGAAGTTATAGGATAACAACAAAGTGGGAAGGTAGTTAAGATTAAAAGATATGAAAATAAAAATGACACTTGACACTCATTATGGAGAACAAAGAATCGGGTAGGTGAGGAGTGATATGAATATAGAAACTTTTTTTTTAAATTTTAATATATAGGAAAAACAGGAGACATATAAGCTGTATGAAGACATCAGCAGAATCTCGTTTTAAAGAAATCCTCTTTCAGATTATATTTTTGCCCAGTGGGCTGGGGCTGTAGAATACACAGTTTGCACATCTGCAGAGGGGTAAGATCCCCCCCCAACGAGTGTCCTGTGTATGACACTAAACAATCTAATGGTGAGGTTCCAGTGATGCTGGGGCTTTGGGAAATGCGGAGTACCCCTTCATTACCATTGCTCCCTGGTTCTCTCTGACCCGGAATGATAGGGCACTATCTACGGGTTAAATAGAACTAACTGCATACTTATGCTAAACTAAATCGTTTCCATTAGAACTGTTTGACTAAACTGAATAGCTTGAAATAGAAATGTTTTAAATCCTCTCGGTCTGATGATGGCAATATCGCTGAAGAAACAAATACACCAAATTTAGGACAGATCGCTAACCATATGTCTTCGCAATCTAAAATAATATACGTACGCACACACACACACACACATATATATATAGAGAGAGAGGGGGGGAGAAAGAAAGAGATGGAGTGTTAGACAAAAGACAGACAAAATAAGAGGGAGGAGAGAGAAAAAAAACAAACAGATAAAGAAATCGTAAACTGTGGTGTTCAACTTGCTCTTTTAAGCCTGATGCATTTACTGTAAGAACGAACCGGAACGTTACACTTCCAGGCGGCCAGCCAGACAACTACGTTATTTTAGGGACTTTATACGAAGATAAACTCTCATATAGAAAATTTGCGGTGTTTATTTGTGGCTGACATAATTCTGATTTCAGAGAAAAATTACCTACACAGTAGATTACTCGAAGAATGACAGAATAATGAGACGTTATACTAATTTCTTAGATATACACAGGTTGGCATCATTACTGTATTCACAGGGTACAACGTTTAGATAAAGGTTACCAGAAGGTTATTCTATTGACAATGCAAAAACTTGATTCTGAGATACTGTACGTTTGGTTTGGTTTAGTTTTATGGTACATCAACTATTGTAATGCCAAATCCATTTCTATATATATATATATAAACAGTTCTATTTCAAACAATTCACTTTATCATAATACACAGTTTCAATGTCAAAAAATAGTTCTATTTTAAGCAATTCTGTTTAGCATAAGTACACATTTTCAACGTCAAAACAACAGTTCCATTTCAAACAATTCAGTTTAGCATAAGTACATAGTTTCAATGACAAAAAATGGTTCTATTTTAAGCAATTCTGTTTAGCATAAGTACGCAGTTTAGATGTCAAAACAGTTCTATTTCAAGCAATTCTGTTCAGCATAAGTAGAGAGTTTAATTCTATCTAACCCAGATATAGGACCCTATCAGGTGCTTTGACTTCAGTACAGAGTGGACCTAGGGGGCAATGGCAGTGAAAAGGCACACTGCATTCCCTAAAGCTCCAGCATTACTGGAATCTCACCATCAGATTGTTTAGTGTCATATCAGGACACTTGTTGGGAGAGTCTTACCCCTCTGCAGAGAAGCAGTCGGTGTATTCTACAGCCCCAGCCGATTTAGCAAGATGTCGTACGGTATTTTTGAAAATATCTATTTATACACATTTATACATCTAACACCCGATATTAATAAGCCAAGAAATTATTATTATTTGACATTCAAAAGATGACGGATTAATATTAAATTGAATTGGTATTGGAAACGATTCAAATACGTGCAAATATAACTATAAGTATTTGAAAGCATGCAGTCCTTCATTTACGAGGATCATTAAATAAGTTTCCAGACTTTTTCGTATTGACAATTTTATTGATAGTACACACATGAAACCCTAGTCCCCTTCCAAGTAATCTCCTCCGGCTGCAATGAACTTGTTGTACCGTTCCAACAACTTCTGGAAGGCCCCATGGAAGTTCGCTTGTGTGAGCGTGTCAATGACCTTCGTCACGGCCTCTTTTATCTCCTCAATCGTCTCATATCGACAGCCTCTGAGCTTAAGGAAAAAACCAAAAGTCACAGTGATCAAGGTCTTGACAATAGGGAGGCTGAGGAACTGTCTTGATGTCCATCTTGATCAAAGAGTCTATGACTAGGATGGAGTTGCAGACTGGTGCATTGTCCTAATTGAAATGCCACTGACCCGATTTGAAGAGTGCTGGCCTCTTCCAACAGAATCTCTTCTTGAACTCCTTCAAAACCTCAAAATAGTAGCCCTAACCCTAACCCCTAACCATTTGGTCAATCAACTCTGGTGTATTACTCCACATACACCTCTCATCATCCCTCACAGACATCCTGCCTTCCTTGAGTCTCTTATGCCACTCAAAAACTGATGCCTGATTCATGCAAAATGGTCGAAAAGCAGTTTGAAGCATTCCATACGTTTCTGTGGCATTTTTTCCAAGTTTAAAACAGAATTTTATTGCATATCGTTCTCCTAAAGTGTCCTCACGTCCAGATTGCATTTTTGAAATTCACCAGCTGTGACAATCAGGCTTTAATAGGGTGTATTCCAATTGTTTCTGTAGCTGTTCATTTGAAGCTGAAATCATAAAAATCAGTCAATCATCTCATAAGATGTATAGCAATAAGATACGGAATTTTCAAGAGTCTACGACAATTTTAAATGCCTGCAAAAAAACAAGTCTGAAAACTTATTGAAGGCACCATGTATTTAGGTTTGATTAAATAATAAAGACAAATGTCCATATAATTTTATCAGAATCTTTTCAAGTTTCCTGACAAGTGCATTAGTTTTGAGGCTGGAGTTAATAGATGAATTTACCGAAATTGTCCCGCGCGCTTTCGGACCTTTCATGGGCCATCATCAAGAGTTTTTGAAATGTAAAGAATTATTTAAAAAGTTTTTTTAAATGGCAAAGAAGTTGGATTAAACTGAGATTCTAATGGCATCAAACAGAAACTAAATAAAACGCTATCAATGGAAATAGAATTGTTTATCGAGAAAAATAGAATGTTTTAAAAACGTTTTATCTTTTTCATTTGGTTTAATAACTCATGTAAAAAAGATTGGCCCTTGTTAGAAAATTTGAAAGCATCCTAATAAAAATTATATAGACTACATACGTGTTTAATATATATATATATATATATATATATATATATATATATATATATATATATATATAAAGGCTTGGGCATTAGATAACCTACAAGAATTGATATTCAATAAAACCCCACCAACCAACCAAAAATAAGTGAAAAATGAAAATAGTCTTCATAAGTCCTATAATTCTATAACTCTGTTTATTTCTCTTTTTTTAATTATTTTTTCTTGTTTCTTTTGGAGATTCTTGATTTGTTTTTTGTTTTGTTTTTTCCAATCACCAGACTGATATAATATATTATTCTACCTTACTCCTATTATTATTTATTCTAACTTTTTCTTCATTTGACTGTTACTACTTATTATCACAAGTTGGTTCTGTTCTCTTCATTAATAACGTTTTTATTACTAGGATAAATACATCTTATTCAACACTCTGAATTGATAAAATCACCGATAATATTATTTACTCCTTGAGAGTTTTCCACATCAGTATTAGCTGATGGACTTTCACTAGGGTTTAAGTGACAGCAAATCTCCTCAATTCTCCAGGACTTTTCTCAATATTTCAGCCGTTCTCAATAATGTTAAAGTTTGGATGTCTCTACCCATGCTCCTACATCCTAACATAAGAAGAAATAAATTTTCTTGATTCATATTGGGATGAAGGATCCACTTCAGATGACAGACAATGACAACCTACAACAAAGTATGAAGATATTTAGTTTCCTAACATAAAAAGAAAAAAAAACCCTCCTCGATTCATATTGGAATGAAGGGTCCTCTTCAGATGACAAAAAACGACAACATACAACAAAGTATGAAGATATTTAGTTTCCTAACATAAAAAGAAATAAATCTCCTCGATTCATATTGGGATGAAGGGTCCACTTCAGATAACAGTCAACGACAATATACAACAAAGTATGAAGATATTTAGTTTCCAAACATAAAAAGAAATACATTTCCTCGATTCATATTGGGATTAAGGGTCCACTTGAGAGGACAGACAACAGCAACATACAACAAAGTATGAAGATATTTAGTTTCCTAACATAAAAAGAAATAAATCTCCTCGATTCATATTGGGATGAAGGGTCCACATCAGATGACAGAAAACAACATACAACAAAGTATGAAGATATTTTGTTTCCTAACATAAAAAGAAAAAAAAACCTCCTCGATTCATATTGGGATTAAGGGTACACTTAAGATGACAAAAAACGACAACATACAACAAAGTGTGAAGATATTTAGTTTCCTAACATAAAAAGAAATAAATCTCCTTTATTCATATTGGGATGAAGGGTCCACTTCAGATGACAGAAAACGACAATGTACAACAAAGTATGAAGATATTTAGTTTCCTAACATAAAAAGAAATATATTTCCTCGATTCATATTGGGATGAAGGGTCCACTTCAGATGACAGACAACGACAACATACAATAAAGTATGAAGATATTTAGTTTCCTAACATAAAAAGAAATAAATCTCCTCGATTCATATTGGGATGAAGGGTCCACTTCAGATGACAGACAATGAAACATACAACAAAGTATGTAGATATTTAGTTTCCTAACATAAAAAGAAATAAATCTCCTCGATTCATATTGGGATGAAGGGTCCTCTTCAGATGACAGACAACGACAACATACAATAAAGTATGAAGATATTTAGTTTCCTAACATAAAAAGAAATAAATCTCCTCGATTCATATTGGGATGAAGGGTCCACTTCAGATGACAGACAACGACAACATACAATAAAGTATGAAGATATTTAGTTTCCTAACATAAAAAGAAATAAATCTCCTCGATTCATATTGGGATGAAGGGTCCACTTCAGATGACAGACAACGACAACATACAATAAAGTATGAAGATATTTAGTTTCCTAACATAAAAAGAAATAAATCTCCTCGATTCATATTGGGATGAAGGGTCCACTTCAGATGACAGACAACGACAGAGTACAACAAAGTATGAAGATATTTAGTTTCCTAACATAAAAAGAAATATATTTCCTCGATTCATATTGGGATGAAGGGTCCACTACAGATGACAGACAACGACAGAGTACAAAAAAGCATGAAGATATTTTGTTTCCTAACATAAAAAGAAATAAATTTCCTCGATTCATATTGGGATGAATTGTCTACTTGAGATGACTAACAACCACAATATACAGCACAGCATGAAGAAATTAATTTTGTTTCCTAACGTTAGAAGAAATAGATTTGACAACTTAAATTGACATTGGGAAGGTGTACCTTGGATGACAGTTGACACTGACAAATAGAAAATCATTAAAAAATTTCATGAACAAATTGATAAATAAACAGAAACCATATCTGCTATTTTTGCCCTGTAGAATACACCAACTGCACCTCTGCAGAGGGGTAAGACCCCCTTCACTACGAATGTCCTGGATCTGACACTAAACAATCTGATGGTGAGATTCCAGCAATACTGGAGCTTTGAGGAATTCGGAGTACTCCTTCATTGCCATTGCTCCCAGATCCACTCTGGCCCGGTGTGGTAGCACCTGATAGGGCCATATCTACGGGTTAAATAGAACTTGCGGTATACTTATGCTAAACTGAATTGTTTGATTAAACTAAATTGCTTGAAATAGAAATGTTTTTGACAAATAAGCCGTACTGACATTTAAACTGCGTGCTTATGATAAACTGAATTATTCGAAATAGAACTGTTTTTGACATTGAAACATAAAACTGAATTTTTAATATGGAACTGTTTTGACATGTAACTGTGTGTAAACAAAATCTGTACTTATACTAAACTGATTTAGCTGAATTAGAACTGCTTGACTAAACTGAATAGCTTGAAATAGAAAGATTTTTCATTATTAAACTGTACTTATATTTAAACTGCATGCTCATGCAAAACTGAATTATTTGAAATTGAACTGTTTTTTAGATTGAAACTATACTTACACTAAACGAAATTGTTATATATAATTGCTTGAATAGTTTGAAATAGAAATGTTTTTGACAATTAAACTGTGTACTTATGCTAAACTGAATTGTGGATTTGGCGTTAAATAACCGACAAAGGTTGATATGTCATAAAACCCAACCAACCTATCTGCTATTTCTTTAAATATGATAAAACTTATAATTATTCTCTTCTTTTTTTCTGTTTGAATCATATTTACCGTAGGATTTATTGCAATTTAATCATAAAAGAAAATAAAACGTTAAAATAACGGAATTTTTCAAAAGTGAAAACAGAAAAATGGATTATCAAAATAAAGCAGTTGAACTAGAACATTTTGCACGCATTTTTATATCTCACTATCATTTGCGAATTCATTTTGATTGGCAAAAAATAAGAACCTATAATCTGTATTCCCAATCATGTAATTTTTTTAACCGCTTTCACTCTCGCCCAGGACGTAAGGCCTCTTCGATGCCTTGGTTTTTATAATAATGATGATGATGATGATGATGATGTTTTTCTATAATAATCCCCCATAATGTTCTTCTTTAATGATATTCCATAATGTTTTTTTTTCAATAATGAGCATATGCCATATGTAGTACTGAGATGCGACTTGAGATGGTTAGTTGGTTGGATGGTTGGTTGTTATGTTTTACGGCGTATCAACCCTTTCGGGCCATTTAACGCCGAATTAAATTTCAAGCAATTCAGTTTAGTATAAGCATAGTTTTGTGGTGCCCGTGGTGTAATGGTTATCGTCGCAGGAATTGGACACGGCGACACGCGTTCAAATCCTGGACTGATTGCATTTCACATAGCACTAATACTCTTGGGAAAGGTATGAATCCAAATATTCTCCCTCCGGCTATGGGTAAGACAGACTAGGTTCTTCAGCCTTGGTGAGGCAACAAGTTTAGGAGAAGGAAAACTGTGAATTCAAACCTGTTAAACTCCGCTTAAAAAATTGACCTTGTGTAATATCCAGCCCGAGCGGAGGGGTTGGGTAAATATGATAAGCATAGTTTTGTTTGCAAACGGTTAAATTTCAAACAGTTCTGTTTAACATAAATACACAGTTTCAATGTCAAAAACTGTTCAAAATTATGAAATAAAAATATAAATAAGGTTTTCTTGTTTCTGTTCACTTAAAATAAAACAATTTTATATCTCTCTATCATTTGCGTATTCAATTTTGATTGGAAAAAAAATAAGAACCTATAATCTGTATTCCAAATGGACATTATAAATAATAGGACTTTTGTCCCAATCATGTAATTTTTTGAACCGCTTTGACTCTCTCCCAGGACGTTAGGCCCCTTCGATGACTTGTTTTTGAGAGCACTGTTCAAAACTATGGAATGAAAATATAAATAAGGTTTTATTGTTTCGGCTCACTTTTTTTAGACCCTAATTGTTTTAATCGGTCCCTTCTGTTTATTTCACAAGTTGACGGCTTTTTGGAGTGCTGTTTCTTACTGAAATTGCTTAAACTCATTACCCACCGCCTGAAGGTGCTCCCAGAAATTAGCAGCCTTCTTAGCTGTATTGCAGATTAGAATTGTAATTAGTGAAAATCACACTCTCCCATCTCACATCTGGTCCGCTGTGTCACTCACCCAAGATTGAACTATCATTTTCAGTCATTAAGTTTAGCGCTTGTCATATGAAGAAATCTTGCTGTCAAAAATGAACGCCCCTAAAGCTTTTCTTTAATGATCTCACATAATGTTTTTCTATGATGATTTTTTTATAATGTTCTTCTGTTATGATCTCCCGTGGTGTTCTTCTATAATCATCTGTAATATAATTGCCGAGGGATTTCGTTTTATATATCTTGCCTTTCGGTTTAGTTAGGCTGAGAACCTTTCGCTTAGCGCATGGGTGAGTTAGGTGCAACATTAACGCAGGTGTTCACGCGCGCGCGGAGAGAATGTGTCATTCAGAGATGTCAAAATAAAAATCCCAGATAGGAAATTGGACCAGGGTATTTGGGTGACGTCACACACCCAAAGCGTGGGCTGAGATTTGAGTAAAAGCAGTGAGTTGAGTTCCTGCCTCCGAACGAGAGGGTTGACTTTCAGAGCTGGGCGACGCCAGACGACTTTGTGCACTACAGGCGCCGCGCGTTGGTTGGGTTGAGAGCTGTCGATGTAAAAGCTTTCAGCATAGAAAGATCGTGTCTCTCTCCCCTCATGTCGAAAAACTTTTAAACTCAAAAAGGTGAATAAAAGTTTCGTACCTGAACCAATTTCGTGTTTTCGGATTCCTATATATGTTTATGAACATTTTATGAACATTATGTCTATTTCACATATCCGTATCATGGGTATGTTAGACATTTCTCATAATGTACTTCTATAATGAACTTCTATCATATAATATTCTTCTATAATGATATCCAATGATTTTCTTTTAAAATAGTTTACAATGTTCTTTTATAATGGTCTACTATAAAGTTCTTCTATAATGATAACCAATAATTTTCTTCTATAATGATCTATAATGATCTTCTATAATGATCTTCTATAATGTTTTTCTATTATGATATCCAAAATATTTTCTTCTATAATGATCCATAATATTCTTCTATAATGATCGCCGATAATTTTCTTCTATAACAATATCCTATAATTTTCTTTTCTAATGATCTATAATGTTCTTCTCTAATAATATTGTATAACATTTTTCTCTAATAATATCCTATAATTTCTTCTATAATAATCTGAAATGTTCTTCAATAATAATCTACCATCGGGTTCTACTGTAATGATATACTATGATTTTCTTCAATAATGATTTATAATGCTTTTCTATAATGGTTCCTATATTGTTTTTCTAAAATTATATCCTCCAATTTTCTTCAATAATGATATATTATGTTCTTCTAATATGATCTACCATAACGTTCTTCTATAATGATATCCAGTAATGTTTTCTTTAATGATCTATAATATTCTTCTATAATAATCTACAAGTGTGTTCTTCTATAATGATATACAATTATTTTCTTCTATAGTGATCTCTTATGGACTCCTACATGAATGTGCCAACGATGGCCGACCAGCAAGAATCTATTTACATCAGGTATGTTCGGACAGAAGATGTTGTTTTGGAGACTTGCCGTGATTGATGGATGATAGGGACTGGTGAAAAGATAGAAAAAGAGAGATTCAGGGAAATCCGTGCTTTCAGCGTGATTTAATGATGGTGATGATGATGTTTTTCTATAATAATCCCCCATAATGTTCTTCTTTAATGATTTTCTATAATGTTTTTTTAAATAATGAGCGTATGCCATATGTAGTACTGAGATGCGACTTGAGATGGTTAGATGGTTGGTTGGTTGTTATGTTTTACGGCGTATCAACCCTTTCGGGTCATTTAACGCTGAATTAAATTTCAAACAATTCAGTTTAGTATAAGCATAGCTTTGTTTGGAAACAGTTAAATTTCAAACAGTTCTGTTTAACATAAATGCACAGTTTCAATGTCAAAAACGATTCTTTTTCAAGCAATTCAGTTTAGCATAAGCACACAGTTTAGTTCTATTTGACTATCAGGTGCTACTGCTCCGAGTCAGAGTGAACCTGGGAGCGATAGCATTTAAGGGGTACTCCGCATTTCTCAAAGTTCCAGCATTACTGGAACCTCACCATCAGATTATTTAGTATCATATCCAGGACGGTCGTTTGGGGGAGTCTTACCCCTCTGTAGAGATGCAGTCGGTGTATTCTACAGCCCAAACAACAGGGCAAAACTTGAGATGGTGTATGCCAATATGATTCAATCATGTTTTTCATTGCCTGTCACGCACACTTGGAGCAACTTTGCTTTACTTGGTAAACCGGAAGTTAATTAAAATAGTGACGTCATTTTTTCAACATGGCGTCTTCTGTTCATTTTGTATATACATTCATTTTTCTTTTTTTTTTTTCTTTTTTTTTCTTAATGCTTTGTTATATTTACTCTTGGTTGTAGCCTTTAGAACTAGAAAAAAAGAAAAAACTTTTCTAGTATTATTTTCGAAACGAATTTTGTGTTTTTTTTTTTTTTTCCTTTTTCATTGTTCGTTTTCGAAAAGGTCAGATTCCAAAGAAAAGACTCGGATGTTCATTTTTATTAATTCATTAGCGCTGTTGCCATCAAAATGGGTGGAATTATTTATTAGGTCAGTGCAAAAATAAATGAGTTATGGGGGAAAGGTTAACTCTTATACGTATTTCTGAATAAACTATTGCTTAATCTCGAGGTGATATTTTGAAATCTAGGTCTGAATGTCGTTGATAGCGAAATAAGCCTAGTACTTTCCTCATATAGGTTTGGTTTTCGATCGACAAAATCAGAGAAAATGGTTTCGAGTTGACTAAGAGAAGAAGCAAAAGATACCCCGCAAAAACAATCACGGACGCCGACTACGCTGATGACTTGGCGTTACTGGCGAATACGCCTAATCAAGCAGAGACACTACTGCATGGTCTGGGACGAGCCGCAGCTGGCATTGGCCTCCATGTCAATGCACACAAAACTGAATATATGTGTTACAACCAAACGGGCAACATTGCCACACTAGACATCGACACACGACTGAAGAAGGCACGACGGCTATCGATTGGCTCTCGATCATATGGAAATCAGACCTAACCGATAAAATGAAACGCAGTTTCTTCCAGGCAGCGGTTGTGTCGATACAATTATATGGATGCACTACATAGGCGCTAACTAAACGGCTGGAGAAGAAACTAGACGGAAATTACACAAGAATGTTGAGAGCAGTATTGAACAAGTCCTGGCGACAACACCCCAGAAGACACCAACTATACGGACACTTGCCCCCCATCACGAAAACTATACAAGTTAGACGAACCAGACGCGCGGGACACTGCTGGAGAAGCAAGGACGAGCTCATAAGTGATGTACTCCAATGGACGCCCACATATGGCCGTGCAAAAGCAGGACGACCAGCTCGAACTTACATACAGCAACTATGTGAGGACACAGGATGTAACCCTGAAGACCTGCCGGAGGCGATGAATGATAGGGAGAAGTGGCGAGAGAGGGTCATGATATCTGTGCTGGTGGCACGACATGATGGCGATGATGATGAGATGGGTTTAATTACATATCTACCCTTGTAAGTTATTTAATTTTAAATGTTATACATACGTGGGGAATATTTAGTGTTTAGTATTTGGTTCCCGACAAAATAGGTTGTTCATTATTTAAAAGCAAATGAAACTAACGATGTAAAAGACGCAGAGAAAAGATCATTAAAAAATAAGGACAAACAAAATTTAATTTATATATCAAGAAATATATGAAAAAGGAAACATTATAAATATTCTAATATAGTCTGTTGAATATTCCTCTGTGTGTGTGCGTGTGTGTATGTGTGTACTAACACGGATATTATGGAAAAAAGAATAAATATTGAAAGTATCCTGTCGAGTATAAAATGTATGTTGACTAAGTATTTCATGTAAGGTATCGATACATAGAAATATAGCAATGTGTTCTAAGAGGAACGTGTCTTCTCCCATGTTGGTTGTTTGTCTCTTTCGGGGTTTGACGAAATTTCTGTGGTTGTGTTCGAGGCTAGAACAAGTCTAACCGAAAAGGTAGAACAGGAAAGAAAAAGGTTGCTGAATGTATACATTTTCGTTGGGTTGACTGATGGAAGTCAAATTGTAAGAGAGAAAGAGTGTGAAAATGTGAAAGAGAATGAGTTCTTGGTAGACGAGAGTATATATAGGCAATCCTTGTCATGCAGTCGGCTCCAAATGCGCGAGACAAAATCAAAGTAGTGGACGTAGTTGTGAGCACAAACTACGTGACATTACTGACCAATAGGTTCTCGAGACCGATTAGTTTGCCGATATCCGCCATCTTTGGGATCATAGCCATTTTAAAATTGAGAAGTATAAATCCTATACCGATATAGGATTAGGAGAAATAGCAGATTTGGTAAATCCGACAAGATGAGGAAAGATAAATGGAAAAGTGGATAAGCCTAAACACTGACAACGGATTCAAAAATGATATTTTGTCTTTATTTCAGGGAGACAAAAATTCATTTTTGATTTGTAAGCGAATAGTTTGTTGGTAACATTATTTTTAAGCGAGCCAGAGCTCATTTATTTGCAAACATTTCATCATCATCATCATCATCATGTCGCGCCGCCAGCACGGATATCCCTGACCCTCTCTCGCCACTTCTCCCTATCATTCATCGCCTCCGGCAGGTCTTCAGGGTTACATCCTGTGTCCTCACATAGTTGTTGTATGTAAGTTCGTGCTGGTCGTCCTACTTTTGCACATCCATATGTGGGGGTCCACAGGAGTACATCGCTTATGAGCTCGTCCTTGCTTCTCCAGCAGTGTCCCGCGTGTGTGGTTCGTCTAACAAACATTTAAATGGCTTCAAATATTGCTAACGCTAATTATTCTTAACAGTTTCAAGTATTATCAGAGTAAGTTTCAAGTTGGTGTGTCAGCAACCGAAAAAAAAAGATATCGACCCGCGATTAACAAAGGCTTGGACAGCTAACGATAGGCTATTAGTCATATGGAAGTCAGACCCAGCCGATAAAATGAAATGCAGTTTCTTCCAAGCAGCGGTCGTGTCGATACTACTATATGGATGCACTAAATGGACGCTAACGAAACGGATGGAGTAAAAGTCTTACGGCAACCACACAAGAATGTTCCGTGCAGTTTTGAAGGCAACACCCCTCAAAGCAGCAGCTGAATGGCCACCAACCTCCCATCACGAAAACTATCAAAGTTAGACGAACCAGACATGCAGGACACTGCTGGAGAAGTAAGGACGAGTTCATAAGTGATGTTCTCCTATGAACCCACTCACATTGCCGAGCAAAAGCAGGGCGACCAGCTCGAACCTACATACAGCAGCTCTGTGAGGATACGGGATATGACACAAGGTCAATTTTTATGCGGGGTTTAACGGGTTTGAATTCAGAGTTTTCCTTCTCCTAGACTAGTTGACTCACCAAGGCTGAAAAATCAGACTGTCCTACTATTTACCCATCGCTGGAGGGAGAATAATTGGATTCATACCTATCCCAAGGGTATTAGTGCTATGTGAAATGCGATAAGTCTCGTCCAGGATTTGAACTCGTGTCGCCGTGTCCAAATCCTACGACGATAACTATTACACCACAGGCACCTACGTGGACTTGGGAGTAATGGAAATAAAGGAGTACTCTATATGTTGTATACTACTGCTGGATCTTGACAAACAACGAAGAACAAGTATCCATAAAAATATAATCTCATGTTTTTTATTCTTCGGTGCTGACGCTTGAGTGGAACAGTAGAGCCGTCGGAGAAAGTTTGCATACACATATGAGTTGCCGAGAATCGGAACTGCCGGCGGGAACTGAATTCAGCCAAAATTTATATCGTCTGAAAACTTCTACCCGACCCACATGGCCCTGCCTCTTCACCCATGCAATGTTTGTTTTTTATTGGCCATGGTTTGCACTCACGCAATGCTTGTTCTCTATTGGTCACAGCTTACGATCACTTATTGTTTGTTTTTTATTGGCGATAGTTTACACCACGCAATGCTTGTTTTCCATTGTTCACGGATTACACCCACGCATTGCTTGTTTTTCGAGAGTCACTTGGTTGATTTCTAAATAACAAATGCAAATAATTATTTATTTGTTTTATCTAATCATTTATCTATTTTATTATTTCATTCATTTATTTTTTTCTTTTAATTCTTTTTTTTTTTTTTTTTTTTGATTTTCAAATAAATGAAACTCAACTCTTAAGTGCGCAAAAATACATTTCTTTTTCATTTTTTCGTTCCTTTTTTCATTTGAAAAAATACTTTCTTTTAGATGAAACATTAGACAAGTTTTCAGCATGAAGGTAATACACGCGGAACCACCTTTCCCGTGTGATTACGTAAGAAACGGTTACTGTAAACGCGTAATAACATCAACCGCCGAAAGTAAACGCGTTTTTTTAAAATCACAAACTGCACTCAGAAAATGAAGATTAACGTCCAATGTAGTCTCTGCATTTAATTGATCTGGCGTATATATATATATATATATATATGATTCTCTTAATACCCTGTCCGGTGGCAAAAGCTGCTTGGTAGCGCCAGGGGTGGCAGTACCGCCTTGAGCTACCAAAACTGTGTTATCACCCCTGGATGGCGGCTGATGAGGACATGGTATCGCACGTGCTTTCACACGTTGTATGATGAAAAAAAAATGTTTTAAAAACAAGAAATTTAGAAACAGTATTACTTTCCATAATAGATCTATTTCGCTTATTCAAGTTCGTCAAATGGAATTTAAATATATATATATACAATGGGGAGAAATGATATTTGTACATATGAAAGTTTTTATTTTTTGCCTTTCAAACATAGTCTGAACAAATTTTTATGTACATTTACTGTATAAGGATATATTCTACAAATATGTTTATATAAACTTAGGTTACAATTAATTTTACAGAAATTGACGCCATTTATTCATTTTCATGAGTGGAAAAAGTAATCGTACAAAAAATAACGCATTATCTTTATTTAATACTTTGTAGAATACCCTTTATTCACTTCAACAGCGACTAATCTCATCCTGTAGTTCTCAATTAATTTCTGGCAATAATTAGAAGGGATTTTGGACCATTCTTCCTGGCATATCTTCAGAGTATTGCTGTTTGCTGGTGCTTTTTCGAATTTGAATTTTCAAAAATCGCCACAAGTTCTCAATTGGATTCGAATCCGGGGACTTGTAACATATTGACCCTCGACTGGGCCGTCAATCAAGAGATGCACCTGTGTAAATAAGCAGAATAACGGCGGAAGCAGGTGGAAGTTAAACAATGATATAACCAGCACACAGACGGCTTGAGTCAGTTGGAGACAAGATGCCGAATTGAGAGCCGCCATCCATTGACCCACGGTTGAGCAACCCAGCCAAGATGAGAAAGAAGTGCTATTATGGTCACAAGAAGAATTTTAACTCAAAATAAGTCTGTCCCCATCTCTACCTCATCTCTCACACACAACCAACATCACCCTTTCGAGAATAAAGTGTGAGAGATTATATTTTTTATAAAGAAGCGTATTTGTTCGTTCATTGAAGTTTGTCATTATTGTTGACCATGTTTTCGCTTATATTTGTAATATTTATATATATGTGGCTATACAACAGACTGACTTGGCCATTGAAAAACATTAGCATTATTTTCAGACAACCACTTCTTCGTACATTTAGCCGTGTGCTTGGTTCATAATCCTGCTGGAAAATTAATCAGATGGTAGCTCCAGACTCTAAACAGAAAACATCAAATTTTCGTAAAAGATCTGTTTATATTTTTGGGCATTCGTTTTACCGTCTATTACTGATATTTTCCTATGGAGGTGCCTGTGGTGTAATGGTTATCGTCGTAGGAAATGGACACGACGACACGAGTTCAAATCCTGGACAAGACTGATTGCATTTCACATAGCACTAATACCCTTGGGAAAGGTATGAATCCAATTATTCTCCCTCCAGCTATGGGTAAAGATAGTAGGGCAGACTGGGTTCTTCAGCCTTGGTGAGGCAACTAGTCTAGGAGAAGGAAAAACTCTGAATTCAAACCAGTTAAACTCCGCTTAAAAATTGACCTTGTGTCATATCCTGCCCGAGCGGAGGGCTTGGTAAATAGGGTAAATAAGATTACTGATATTTCCCCCACACTTTTCGCTGGAAAACATGCCCAAACCATTATACTGCCACCGCTAAATTTGACAGTTGGTACCGTATTCTTTGGTATGTAGGCTTTGCCATCTTTCCTCCACACATGATTTCGATAATTACGACCAAACAACTCAATTTTAGTTTCATCTGTCCATAATACTTTTTTCCTTATTCTCTTTTGCCTTATGCTGTCTTACGAATTTCAACCTTGCATCTCAATGTCGTATCGATAGAAGAGGAGTTTTCTTTGGTATCTGTGACTTTAGACCATTCCTCAGTATTTCATTACTTATTGTTCGTTTGGTTACACTACATCCTGATGAACGTTAATCTTCCTGCAGCTCTTCACGCGTAATCATTGGATTTTGGTTAATCAGACACCCTAATTTTCTTGATAATCTAGGAGAAATCTTCCTTGGAGCACCTGTTCTTTTTTTTCAACTTTGTTACGTCTTTTAAACTTTGCAATGAATGAACTTATCATCTTAAAAGGAATATTCAGGTTGCTTGAGATATTTCGAAAACTTTCTCCATCCTTCTAAAACCTAACAATGCTTTTTGTGAATTACTCTATTCTTTACCTCCTGCCGTGATCAGAACCTTCTCGAACGACAAGAAATTGCAGAAAGTTCTGGTTAGGATTTTAAGACTAACTATAATTACTGATAACATTATGGGAACATTCGAGAAGGCTAATTATGGGTACTGATAGCATTATTGGAACAATCTAGAAAAATAATGCTACAATGTTTCATTGTATATACCTTTTTTACTCATGAAAATGAATAAACGGCATTAATTTCAACAAAATTAATTGTAACATAAGTTTATATACACATATTAGTAGAATATATCTTTATACACTAAATTTACATAATAATTTGGTTAATGCTCTGGTTGAAAGATATTTTAAAATTTTTTCATATGTACGAATATTTATTTCACCCCACTTTATATAGATATGTGTGTGTGTGTGTGTGTGTGTGTGTGTGTGTGTGTGTGTGTGTGTGTGTGTTATTGCTGCATCTCCGGGGCTTGGACTAAATAATGGAAACACCTCGAAATTTGTCTTTAATTGGAATCATTTTGAGATGAGGCTTCTTAATCTGAGAATTAATTTTTATTTATTGCGGACTTTTGTCCTCATCTTGGTAGATTTTTTTTGTGTTGTTTCTTCTTTCACTACGTTTCGGCCAAATTTCACCTCTGGCCTTCTTCATGTGATTTATCGCGACCTCGGATAGGAATTATGAGTCTTGTAACCGTATCACCAGTAATTAAAAAAAAAATCTACCAAGATGAGGACAAAAGTCCGCAATAAATAAAAATTAATTCTCAGACCTCGAAATTTCAAACAAATGTAAATGTTTTTTTTGGGTATCCTCGTAGTGTAATGGTTAACACGCTGGACTGCGAAATCGTAGTTAGCGAGTTCGAACTCCAATGGTTCTATTATGTTCACTTTCGGACAAATACCCTTTGTAAAGGTATGAATCACCTTATCCTCCCAGTTATGGGTTAAATAGCATCCCTGAAGTTTTTCAAGAAGGATGGTTTTGGCATTAAATGACCCACAAAAGTTGATATGGCATTAAACAAAGAAGCTAAACCAAACCAACTAAATGTTTTTTTCTGATTACAGCCTTCCCGTGAAGTCCAGTTTTGTGCGGATACATTCTTACAGTTTTTGAGAAAACCGGGTTCTCGTGATGGTCATTAAGCTCTGCTGTAAATTTTGGAGTTGTATTCTTATGATCCTTCCTAACCATATTTACCAACCCCTCCGCTCGGGCAGGATATGACACAAGATCAATTTTTAAGCGGAGTTTAACAGGTTTCAATTCAGAGTTTTTCCTTCTCCTAGACTAGTTGCCTCACCAAGGCTGAAGAACCCAGTCTGTCCTATTATTTACCCATAGCTGGAGGGAGAATAATTGGATTCATACCTTTCCCAAGGATATTAGTGCTATGTGAAATGCAATCAGTCTCGTCGAGGATTTGAACTCGTGTCGTCGTGTCCATTTCCTACGACGATAACCATTACACCGCGGATCCTTCAGAACAATCCGTGTAAGAATCCGATGATCCCTATCAGACAGCTTTCGCTTTCTTGCAAAGTTTTGCTTCAAAGATGAAGTTTTTCCTTCTTTCTCAAAAGCTGTCATTACTTTCGAGACAGTACTTCTTGCTACATCAAATAATTCAGCGGTGTTTGTTAAATTAGCGCCTGTAATACGAATACCTAGAATTTGACCTCTTTTAAAGGCTGATGTATTTGCTATTTTAATGAATTTTGATTAATTTCCTCGGAAGATATCTATAAAAAATTTTTTTTAGTAAAATAAGACGAGAAATATCAATATTAAATCAAAAGACATAAAAATAACAAACTCTTGATGGTTTATAGGAATTTCAAAATTATGATACTAAGATTCCATCATTTTGTCCAACTCATATATATATATATAAGTAAGTAAAGTTAGCGACCATAGACGAGGGTGACCCGAAGGCTCCCTTTTCGATAGCTACTACACCAAGGTGTAGGGGAGGGCGCTACTCCATTCCCTGGATTGCTCCACTTTACCCTTGAACCGTACCTTATAATGCTGAGTGTTAAGCAAGGTGGTATCAAGTTCCATTTTTAAAGTCTTTGGTATGACTCGACCTGGGATTGAACCCAGGTCTCCCGGGCCATTGACGAACACTCTATGCATGATTAAATAGTAAAGACACATTTTAACTGTATAATTTAATTAGGATCCTTTCAAGTTTCCTAATAAGTGTATTGGTTTCAGGTTGGAATTGGTGAATGAATATACTAAAATTGTCCCGAGCGCTTCCAGAACCTTCATAGGCCATCATCAGGGCTTGCTTCCATGTGTTAATAGTGTTTTTTTTTAGGGTTATGAAAGGTTTTTAGTTTTTATAACACAAGAAAACTCGAAAGGAACTCAATTAGATTATTTAGACAAAATGTGTCTTCACTATTTAATCAAACATACTTAAAGGAGCGACTGCTGCCTAAACACACACACACACACACACACACACACACATACACACACACACACACATACACACACACACAGACATACACACACACAGACATACACACACATACACACACACACAAAAACACACACACACACACACATACACACACACACAGACATACACACACACATACATACACACACACAGACATACACACACACATACACACACACGCACACGCACATACACACACACACAGACATACACACACACACACATACACACACACATACACACACACACAGACATACACACACACACACACATACACACACACACACAGACATACACACACACGCACACACATACACACACACAGACATACACACACACATACACACACACACAGACATACACACACACACATACACACACACACACATACACACACACACACATACACACACACACACACTCACAGAGACATATATATATATATATATATATAAATTTATATATATATATATATATATGCATGCATATGTCTGTATATGTATATATATTGTGATTTTTTAACTTTTTGGCTGTCGAGTCTTCTTGTCATTTGAAACAGTGTGGGCATCGTCAGATATTAGACCTGAAAACACACTGGTTACAGTCACTGGCCGATGTTATCCTGTTTTATCAATTATTTTTTCCGAGTCTGTGACCAGTCATCGTTCATCAATGATAGTTATTTTCGTCAAAAATCAGCAACCGATACGAGAATATTTTTTGCTTTTCTCCAAAACTATTCGGTGACGTTAAATTTCTTATTTCATGATATCTGTAAAAAAAAAAAAAAAAAAAAAAAAAAAAAAACAAGAAAAAACAATTAAAGGAAAATAAAGCGTGAAAATTATGATACTAAGATTCTTTTACCATTATTTTTTCCAACCCCCGTCCATTATCCATATTCTGTGACATGCAATAAGAATTAATCCAACCGACAAGTAATGTCCCAGTGGACGTCTGAAATCACTGGAGGGAGAAATAGTTGTCGGTACTAAAGGACCAAGGGAGTTGAGTAGGGAAGGTTTATCTGCAGATTTCATATTGGATCTTCTTTTTTCCCAATTACTTGGCTCAGTCAGTCTTCAAACTTTGATAAGTGCCCGCTATTTCAGTCCTGAAGTCAAGAATGGACATGTATTTCTATTCTCTTTAGTGTTAGTAACGTGGGAATAAAAAGTCAACTATTTCTATCCGGAAGTCAAAAAAGAGGAATATTTCTTATATTGTTGCGATGAGTAAAATCGGTATAAAAGCCGACAATTTTAGTACGGAAGGAAAGAAAAGACATATATTTCTTGTTGAATAAGTAACGTTGGTATAAAAGCCCACAATTTTAGTACGGAAGGAAAGAAAAGACATATTTCTCTTTGTATTATTAGAATAAGTAACGTGGCTATAAAAGCTGACAATTTTATTACGGAAAGAAAGAAAAGACATATATTTTTCGTTGTATTATTAGAATAAGTAACGTCGCTATAAAAGCCATCCATGGACCAAGAAAATATTCATCAGCCTGTTTGAATGTTAATGCGAGAATTCCACGTTGAACGGAGATCAAAATGTTTAGAAGAAGAAGGTTAAAAAGCTTCGTAATTGCAGAAAGAGAAGATATAACCCATTCGAGCTGTGGTTTCTTGAAGAAAATGTTCTAAGTTACCGAGTAGACTAATGACCAAGAGATTAAAACCCACATTGGGGCAACCAAAGGAACTTCAACAAACCGGAAAAACCTTAAAGTTACCTTCTCGTATGGAAAAACAGAAGAGGAAGAAGTTTATAATCAGAAATTGATTGGTTTGGGGTTTTTTGTTTAATGGCTTATCAACTCTTTTTAGGTTATTTAATGCCGAAGCCATTCTCCTTGAAGAACAGTAGTAGTACTATTTAACCCATAGCTTGGCGGGATAAGGGGGTTCATACCTTTCCCGGGGGTATTTGCCCGAAAGTGAACGTAATAGCGCGACTGGAGTACGAACTCGCGTACTACGATTCCGCAGTCCATCGCTTTAACCATTACACCACGAGGACACCCCCTCATAAATTGAGTAGAGTATAAGAGGGGAAGACCAGAATGCACGCAAAACATGCAAACCATGCAAAGCACGCCATATTGGAATTTGAGCATCAGAAAAGTCTTGTATACACAGAGAACTGATGAAAAGATGTCGCCGTGTTATGTCTAAATAGAGAGTTCGTAGAGGTTGTTTCTTTTTAGGGTATATCAAATTCTGTGGTTTATCTAATGCCAGAGCCCTTCATAGAGAAGAACAGTTGCAATGATATTCGATTCTTAGAAATGATTACAATGGGGTTCGAACCCTTCCCAAAGGTATTAGTCCGAAAGTGAACTTAAAGTTACGACTGGAGTTCGAACTCGCTTACTTCAAGACCACAACTCATCACTTTAGCCATTAAGGAGACTACCCCCAGTTCTTTGTGGTTAGTAAATATATGCAAGGGTGATCACAATTTTAGGTTTAATTGCAACACGTAAAATGCAAAGAAATCATGAAAATAAAAAATGGAAAGTTCTGTCTAGCCTACAAGTGTAATAAAAGTCATACCAGAATCAAAAAATGGCACTTGATTCCTCCTTGCCTGACGCTCAGTATTATCAAGTAGAGATCAAGGTAAGTGGAACAATCCAAGGTAAATTGTTTCGCCCTCAGCTTCATCTCAGTATAGTAGTTATTAAAAACGGAACCTTTGGGTCACCCTCGATTAAATTCAGACAACTTACTTACGTATATATATGTATACGCACACAATTGTAACTTTATTAGTAAATTTAGTGAAATTTAATCATAAAAGTAAAATTAAACTCATCTTCAGTAACTGCGGTCCAACAAACCCAAGAGAAGATAATATCCTTAGGATTGAATCTTCTTCCACATCCTCCATGCAAGCCATATTTAGTATAAAAAGATTTACATTTTTTTTTATCACTAGAACATTTTATAAGTGACAAACATTTCAGTAACGAAAAGAGTTGAAAAGATAATTTAATATTTTTTTAAAATTTCTTTGGACGTGCAATCGAAAATTTTCCCTCTCGCTGGACTTCCGGTAGGACCTTCCTGTTGAGCAGCAGACGTTTTTGAAAATGTAGGCAATTACATTTTTTCATGATAATATTTAAATACATTCAAGTAAACCCTAATTATGTAATATTACGGACGGGCGCTGTCGTCAATCAGTGAAGGTGTCACGAGACTAGTGCGTGCGGGCAGAATAACCTGCAAAGTTAGACGTGATTTTAAAATAATCGCAGATGTATTATCACGTGTTTCACTGTCGACATCGAACATTCGCGGATCTTCGATTTGTTCTCCAAAATCTCTATATAAAAAAACAAGTAACGAGATTTTGGGAGAGAGTTGAAGGCAGTTGTCAAAACGGGTGCGTTAAAGGTACCGGAGGCCGCGACCCGTCTTACCCCAATCTGCTACGACCTATCTGTCAGGCGAGTGTCAAACAGCCAGCTCTCACCAACGCCCTGTCCCAACCGAGAGGAAGGGAGAAGAAGGACGCAACTAAAATGAACTTTTCAAGTTGCCGCGACAATAGCTGAATAAAAAAAATACGACTGCTATATTTTCTTCCCTTACCTTCGAGTTTGAGTATTTCTTTTTCCGCGGACTTCTTTCTTTACAGCACAAAACGTTGGTCTAGGCTACAATCAAAGTAACTGTGTGTAAAGTGATGACTGATGTTTAATTGAATTGTTAGTGATACATAGCGATACTTGGATCCATTTAAATTTCTTGACTTGTGCTAAACTGAATTGTTAAAAATAGAAATGTTTGGACATTTAATTGTGTATAAACAAGTGACTGATATTTTATTGAAACGTTAGTGATACATAGCAATATGGAAATCATTTAAATTTCTTGACTTATGCTAAATTGAATTGTCAGAAATAGAACAGTTTGATCATTTAACTGTATGTATCTACAAAATGTGTTTGTATATCGTATATTTGATGTATTATAATGTATAAGTAAAAACAGGATTTGGCATTAGCGAAACAATAATGTTTGATATAAAACATTAAATGAATATATATATATATATATATATATATATATTAATAATAATAATACTGGATATATACAAAAACTAAACAATTCTGAGGAAATGTTCGTTGGGTAGAGGTTAGTGCAATTTTCTTTTTTTTAAAAATAACACTGGATTTTCTATGACTTGTAAAATCTGTTGGTGAATTTTTGTTATATTTTAATCTAAGAATCTCGATTTTTCTGATCGACTAAATTTTTTTTACCAGTTGAAATTATCACGAACTAACTTAAGAATTGTTTAAATTTACCGCGCCAAACTTAGAAATTTAGCATAAATTACTATAGAATCTTTTTCCGAGCCGTTCAAACACTCCCAGTTATCTCAAATTAATTCCACCTCCTACCCCGCCAAAAAAAAAACAAAAAAAAAACGCCCAAACCAAACGCTAAACAAATTTTTGAAATGGAATAATCTAGAATCAGGTGCCATTATAAATCTTAGGAAAGATATAAAAGCTTCATAAATATCTGGATATACAAAAAAACTAAACAATTCTGAGGAAATGCTCGTTGGGTAGAGGTTAGTGCAATTTTCTTTTTTTTAAAAATAACACTGGAATTTCTATGACTTGTAAAATTTGTTGGTGAATTTTTGTTATATTTTAATCAAAGAATCTTGATTTTTCTCATCGACTAAAGGTTTTTACCAGCTGAAATTATCACGGGCCAACTTAAGAATTGTTTATTGACGACTTTACCAGTCGATAGGTTTTGTATTCCCGTATTTTCCGTAAAAACTTCAGAAATATCAATTGAAAATTATCACCAAAGCATTTAAATGTATAAGTATTAGATATTCCCATTAACCTGGAAATAGTCATTCAGGCCGTAGACAAAAAACAAAAAGTAGATCAACAGACTTTAACTAAGTTAAAACTTAGGTCCAGATTTTCTTCCAGAATTTCCCTTTTTTATATCTATTTTTTTTTTTTTGTGTGGCCCGCTACTTATGAACAGTCTCTGATTATTCGTGGTCACATCTGTGTCAGGTGTGCAGATCATAAACAACCCCTGAGGTGCCCGTGGTGTAATTGTTATCGTCGTAGGAAATGAACACGGCGACACGAGTTCAAATCCCGGACGAGACTGATTGCATTTCACATAGCACTAATACCCTTGGGAAAGGTATCAATCCAATAATTCCCCCTCCAGCTATGGTTGAATAGTAGGACAAACTAGGTTCTTCAGCCTTGGTTAGGCAACTAGTCTAGGAGAAGGAAAACTCTGAATTCAAACCTGTTAAACTCCGCTTAAAAATTGGCCTTGTGTCATATCCTGCCCGAGCGGAGGGGTTGGTAAATAGGATAAACAACCCCTGGGCCAGGTATAGCCACATTATACCACCCATGATAAAAATGTCAAATCACAATATTACACAACGTGGGACCCAGGCAACAGGCCTGGGTGTCATGATCGGCAGGTGCTCTACTGATAGCCAACATGTGAGACCCGATCGTCATCCTACGAATGTTGGCTGCTCCTTTTTCAGATACATAAACGACGACGTAACAAACCACAACGAACAGAGACCTAAACGCAGAACATGGACTAGGGAAGAGAATCAACTTGTGCTAGAATGCTATTTCAGGAGCAACCCCTCACAAAGAGGCCACAGGAAAAGAATGATTGAGATCTGGCAAGAAGATTCGATATTTCAGACAACTAGCCAAAGGTTAGCGGATCAGCTTAGGACAATTACGAAGAAGGGTTGGTTTTCTGACTTAGAATTACTAGAAATCCATAAAAAAAACACTGAAACAAAACTATAACCCAGTACCAGACACACCAAGTGGTGTCAAACAAAAACAATCCAACGAAAAAGAACCGCAAACCTCGGTAAATGAAAACAGCACACTCCCAAAAGATACACTATCAAACAACCAGGAAGAAACACTATCGCAAGAACAAAAAGTAAATCTAGAAAATGTAAAGAGAATCATGAATAGTGAAAAACTATTCTACCTTCATTTAGAAACATAGAATGGAAAACACTTAAAATAGAAACGAATAAAATAAATCACATAATACCTTACATACCAAACGAATAATATAACTGAGTTAAATGAATTAATATATGCAGGAGCGAAATTAGTTTGTGAGAATATTGGGATCCCCTCAAAAAGCACGAAGAAACAGCAAAATTAGACTGGAATCACAAATAAAAAAAACTACGAAAACAAGCCCGAACGATGAAGAGAGGCGCTGAAATAAGCGGGGGGAAGAAGGAACGGGCAACATGAGGAAAAATATCAGTACAACTTGAGGAAATAAACCAGAAAATACTGGCCAAAGAGGGAAGATTAAAGAGATATCGACAAAGGGTAAAACAATACAGACAAAACAGGACATTCCAAAAAAAAAAAAGAAAGGAAATTCAATCAACAATTGGGAGGTAGTGACACTAAAACATACCAACAACCGGATGCAAAAGACACCGAGCGATTTTCGGCTAAAATATGGGAACCTAAGAAACATAACGAAAATGCTGAATGGATAAACAACATTACAAGAGAGCTAGACGGACTTTAAGAAGGCCCCAAAATGGAAATTCACGTCGACTTACTCAAAACAACACTAAAAAGAATATCAAACTGGAAAGCACCAGGCCATGATGGAATACACAGCTTCTGGTTCAAGAAATTTACCTCCATTCACGGAAGACTAGCACTAGAGATGAACAGATGCTTATAAGACGCGCACGTACCTGAATGGATGACCAAAGGAAAGACTTCATTAATCCAAAAGGACCCTAGTAAAGAAACTGCCCCAAACATTTACAGGCCCATAACCTGCCTACCAATGATGTGGAAAATACTAACAACACAAATAAGGGAAAAGATCTACTATTCTCTAACAAGCCGCGGATTGTTTCCAGACGAACAGAAAGGATGCCGCAAAGGATCCAGAGGCACAGCAGAATTACTCTTCATAGATCAACACATCCTAAATGAGAGCAAGACAAGACGGAAAAATCTAGCTATGGCCTGGATTGACTACAAGAAGGCATATGATATGCTTCCACAATGCTAGATATTACACCGTCTTAAAATGTACAAAATATCACATGAAGTCATAAACTTCATCGAACATACCATGAAGACCTGGAGAGTGAAGCTGACAGCAGGAGGAAGAAGCATAGCTGTAACAAAGATCCAAAGATGTCACTGAACCACATACTCAGAAAATGCACTGCCGGATACAAACTCAGCAGATCGCAAGAGAAGATCAACAACCTAATGTATATGGATGACATTAAATTATTTGCAAAAAATGAAAAAGAAATGGAAACTCTCATACACGCAGTTAGAATATACAGTCAGGACATAGGAATGGAATTTGGCATAGAAAAATGTGCTATGCTCGTCATGAAAAGTGGCAAACGACATATGACTGACGAAATGGAACTGCCAAATCACGACAGAATTAGGACGCTCGAAGAAAATGAAACCTACAAATACTTAGGCATCTTGGAGGCTGACACCATCAAACAAGTGCAAATGAAAGACTTGATCCGAAAAGAATATCTCAGGAGAACGCGAAAACTACTAGAGACAAAACTCTCCAGCAGAAACCTCATCAAAAGAAATAAATACTTGAGCTATGCCACTAGTCAGATATTCGGGATCCTTTCTCAAGTGGACCCGAGAGGAACTTCAACAAATGAACCAAAGGACAAGAAAAATAATGACCATATATAAGGCATTACACTCCAGAGACGACGTTGAAAGACTATATGTATCTAGGAAAGAGGGAGGAAGAGGATTTGCCAGCATCGAAGACACCGTTGACGCATCCATACAACGGCTCGAAGACTACATAGAAAAACACGAACTAGAACTAATTACAACCATCAGAGTCGATACGGACAACACGATAAACGAAAGAATGACAACAACTAGGAAACAAAAATGGGAAGGAAAACAACTCTATGGCCGCTTTAAACGTCTAATAAACAACATTTCACACCAGAAAACCTGGACCTGGTTAAGAAAAGGAAACCTTAAAAGAGAAACAGAATCCCTCCTAATAGCAGCGCAGGACAATGCCATAAAAACGAATCATATCAAAACGAGAATAGATAAGACGCAACAAAACAGTAAATGTAGGCTATGCGGTGACAGGGACGAAACGATCAATCATATAATAAGCGAATGCAGCAAATTTGCACAGAAGGAGTATAAGGCGAGACACGACTGGGTCGGCAAGGTGATCCACTGGGAAATGTGCAGGAAATTTCAATTCGACCATACCAACAAATGGTATATGTACAACCCGGCGCCTGTCCTAGAAAATGACTCGCATAAACTCCGATGGGACTTTAACATACAAACGGATCACCTAATCCCGACCAGAAGACCAGAATCATAATAATCAACAAAAGAAAGAGAATCTCCAAAAGTGTTGACTTTGCTGTCCCGGCGGACACAGAATAAATCTGAAAGAAGGTGAAAAGAAGGATAAGTACCTCGACTTGGTAGAGAATTGAAAAAACTGTGGAACACATACATACACACACCAAAGTCCGCCAAATAAAAGGGGAAATATGATGACAAGTCAACATCTAAATATTGCTTTACCACATGCCCTTGTTTAATGAATTTCATTTTTATTGAGAATCGGATTAGCAGAAAAATATAGAGGGAACTTTTGTGTCTGAGTAGTTATAAACAGAAACCTATTTTTTATTGTAATGTTATTTGTTGTGTCTTTTTTAAAGGTATATCAACCTTAGCGGCGGGTGTCTCCTGATGTAATGGTTAAAGCTGTGGAATCGTTGTTAGCGAGTTCGAATTCGATTCGCGCTATCATGTTCACTTTCGGACAAATACCCTTGGGAAATTTATGAACCCCCTTATCCAACCGAACTTACATTTAAACTGCGTGCTTATGCTAAACTGAATTATTTGAAATAGAACTGCTTTTTGACATTGAAACTCTATTTACACTAAACTGAATTGTTTAATATAAAACTGTTTTGACATTTCACTGTGTGTAAACAAAATCTGAATTTATACTAAACTGAATTAGCTGAATTAGAACTCCTTGACTAAACTGAATTGCTTGAAATAGAAATGTTTTTGACAATTAAACTGTACTTACATTTAAACTGCGTGCTAACTGCGTGCTGAATTGTTTGAAATTGAACTGTTTTTGACATTGAAACTGTACTTACACTAAACTGAATTGTTATATATAGAACTGTTTTGACATTTTACTGTATAAACAAAATCTGTACTTACGCTAAACTGAATTAGCTGAATTTTAACAGCTTGATTAAACTGAATAGTTTGGAATAGAAATGTTTTTGACAAACAAACTGCGTGCTTATTTTAAACTGAATTGTTTGAAATAGAACTGGTTATTTACATAAAAATGGATTTGGCGTTAAATAACCAACAAAGGTTGATATGCCATAAAACCCGACCAACCAACCAATCAACCTTCGTGGGTTATTTAATATCAAAGCCAGACTCGTAGGACAGCAGAGGTAGTATTTAACCCACAGCCGGGGAGGAAAAATGGGTTCATGCCTTTCCAATAATTATCAGTCTGAAAGTGAACATAATAGCACGACTGGAGTTCGAACTTGGTTACCCCGGTAGTGCCGTCTGTCATGTTAACCACTACCCTAACGGGCACCACCACCCCTTTCTTGTAATGTGTAAAATTTTAGAATTTGAACAGTTGTCACTGATTAAAATTAATTGCCCCACGTCCACTGTTCGATTGTTTTGTGTTTTGTGTTTAGTTTTTTGGGGTTTTTTTTCTTTTAGTCAGGTTCCCCGGGTTTGACATCATCGATCTCCCCCAAAAACCTTAAACAGATATTTCATTTTTGAAAAAGGATTTTCGGTCACGACAAATACAAAACAAATCAAAAAAATGTATATGCTTGACTGATAAACATTTATGAAACTTGACAAGAGCAGCAATAATTCAATATAAAACCAGAAATTGAAAATATTGCTTCGTCAATCCAAGGCCAAGTCTTTCATTAATTTTAACGTTGATAAAAATTTGACTTTGGAAGAATCTTTTTTTTTTCTTTCCATTATACTTCATTCTATTCTTCGGAATTGATTGGTAATAGTTTGGTTGATTTTGTGTCCTTGTTAGTAGCATATCAAACTTCGTGGGTTATTTAAAGTCAATACCTCCCTAGAAAAAAACAGATCCAACCAAACGAAATTTCATCCGATAACAAGGATGCACATTCGGAGCTCTGATTCATTCATTCATTCATTTTAACGGAATTTTAACCCATCTTGGGTTATTTTATGCTGAGAGGTTGGAAAATCACATTCATTTTATATTTATATTTCCATTTTTTATGCAGTTGTTTTTAAATATTTGGGGGCCGGTTGCACTCGGTCCAATCAAATATATTCTAAAAATAGAACAATTTTAACCATAAATGTGACTCTAACAGCTACTACCATTCTGGATCATAGTGGACCTGGGAGTAATGGCAATGAAGGCGTACTACACATTTCCCAGAGCTCAAGAAGAGGAGCCTCACCATTCGATGCAGTTTCGTGTAATACTTTTTTGATCGAAGGAAAATGCGAAAAAATAAACGCTGGATTTCATCATCTAACAAATGATTCATGCATTCACACAAGATCATAGAATAAAGCAATTTCCGGTCCAGTTTGCAATTTGATGATCAATTAATGGTGTCTGTGCCGAGATGGATATTTTTTTCTAATTCCCCAAATTTCTCGATATAACAGAGATAACTGTAACATGTTAATTAAAATCCTTGTCTTTATCTGCAATAGACGCATCAATATCATCACGGAACGTTATTCCAACGGGAATTTAACGGTTGTCTTTGCATCTCTGAATTTTGACTTGTGTTCCCATAGCTCCAATTAATTTTACTGCACCGAAATGAGGGCAGGAATATTCCCGCGAAACATTCCCAAAGAATTTACTTTTATTAATTAACTTCGACAAAGCACAACAAAAGACTAAAGTCTTTGTCTGCCATCTATGTATCTATCTGTTTTATAATTGCGGAAGGATTTTTTTTTAGATTATAATTTTTCGTGGGTTATATCTTATCATTCAGTTTGGTTAGGCTTAGAACTATTCGGTTTAGTGCACGTGCAGGTGCACACATTGAGTGCAGTTCACGCTCTTGCGCGGAGGATGTGACAATCACAAATGTCATAATAAAAACCCCAGAGAGTAAATACGACTGGGGTGTGAATGACGTCATGCCCGGAAGCGAGGGGCTGGGAATTTTGGGGATTTTTTTTTAAAAAGCAGTTAGTTGAGATTTGTCTCTGGGCGAGGCTAGTTGAGATTCGGACCTGGGCGAGACCAGTCCAGTTGTGGTCTACGGGATGCGCCGCGCGTTTGTTGGGTCAGTGAGTTGAGATTGGACTTTGGGCCGGAGAGTTCAGCAAGGGATTTGACTGAAGGACGATGTAGGAACAGTCAGCATAGTAAGAATTGTGTGTCTCTCTCTCCTCTTGTCGAAAAAACTAAAAGTCAAAAAAGTTAATAAACGTTTCGTACCTGAACTAAAGAAAGTCGTCTGTATTTTTCGGTATTTCCATGCATCTGGCTATACCACATATCTATTTCGGTCTATTCATATCTACCTATCTATCTTAGTGTGCAATATATATATATATATATATATATATATATATATATATATATATATATATATTAGTTTGCTATCTATTTATCGATCGACATATCTATCGATCAATACATCGAAGTATGCGATCAATTATTTTTCTTTATCTGCAATTTTATAGACTGTTTTCTCTCTCTCTCTCTCTCTCTCTATATATATATATATATATATATATATATATGTCTGAGTGCGCTACCCATCATTTTTCGTCGTCTTTTATTATGGCGAGCAATCTCTATTTTTTACCCAGCTATCTAACGATAGATCTACCTAACTATCGATCAGTCCATCAAAGTGTACAATTAATAAATTTTTCTTCGTTTGCAATCTATCTATATATCTATCTATCTATCTATCTTAGTGTACAATCTATATATTTCTTAGTTTGCTATCTATCTATCGATCGACATATCTATCTATCAATCAATCCATCGAAGTATGCGATCAATTATTTTTTTTATCTATCTATTTATTTCAGTATGCTATGAATTTATAGTCTGTTCTCTCTCTCTCTCTCTCTCTCTCTCTCTCTCTCTCTCTCTCTCTCTCTGTCTTTCTCTCTCTCTCTCTCTATATATATATATATATATATATATATTTTCTAAGTGCGCTACCCATCAATTTTCGTCGTCTTTTATTTTAGCGACCAATCTATATTTTTTTACTCAGCTACCTATCAATGGGTCTACCTATCTATCGGTATATATATATATATATATATATATATATATGGGGGGGTGGTCCATATCTTATTATTTATCTATCAATCTCCCTGTCTAGCAATCTGCCACTCTCTCTACCTCTGTGCGCTATTTCTAATTTTTTAATTGACTGCTGCGCCCAAAACCTTTTCTTTACAACGGAGTCAGTATGTTTCCACTCCATGGACTGTCTCTCCGACGCTGACTCGTGATGGCAATCTTATTTCTTGTCAATTTATCAATATTTTATTGACTAAAACATGCTTCTCTGTAAAAATCATGGTAAATATCACATGAATTGCACTTTTCAACCACCAAACATTTGGTGATAGACCTCTGTTTAAGCCCTGAGTACTCTCTTTATTTCCCATTTTGAATAATCTCAAAACAAATATTTTTGAGCGAGTCAAAAAATTTTTGTAAAAAGCAATTTGAAATCAGGCGTAGTTTATATTTTTATAAAAAATCTAGGAAAAAAAAATGTTTTGCTTTTTATAAAAAATCGTTTAGTTTTTTTAATAACGCTTATATATATATATATATATATATATATATATATATATATATATATATATATATATATTCTCTCTGTTTATCTATCTATCAAAATAAGAGTGCGATCTATCTAGTCATCTATCAATCTAGTTATTTTTGTGTACTATCCTGGTATATTTTCCTCTGCTATCTATCTATCTATCTATCTATCTCAGTCTGCCATCTATCTATCTATCTATCTATCTATCTCTGCCATTATCTATCTATCTATCTATCTATCTATCTATCTCAGTCTGCCATTATCTATCTATCTATCTATCTATCTCAGTCTGCCATACATCTACCTATCTATATACATATATATATATCTTTTTTCTTCGTCTGCTATCTATCTATCTATCTATCTATCTCACTCTGTTCATATATATCTACCTATCTGTGTATCTATATGCTCATCGACAAAAAAAAGATAAAATCATATTCAGAAAGAACACAAGAACAACGAGACGAAATTATTATTCCATTCAATTCTGTGGCTTCCTTAATAGAGAATCGGCTATTGGTGTTATTTCTTTCCTAAAATATGTACGCCCCGGCAATTAATCAAATAATCAGGCAGCAAGCGGCAAGCGTTAATTAGTTTATCAGTAATCGTATTCATGAGCAACATATTCGTTTGTATTTATGAGGGATTTGCTGCGTGTATAAAATACTGTAACAATTATAGCCTTTGTATTGCGTCTTTGTTGTTTCTTGTGTGAGGTTTTTTTTTTCTTGGTGGGGGTTGCTGTGTCCTTGTATGTGTTTGTGTTCTTTTTGCGCGGTATGTTGTTTTTTTAGGGGGGTGCTTTTGTTGTTCTTCTTCTTGTTAGTGTCTTTTTTTTTTTTTTTTTGTTTTTTGTTTTTGTTTATTCTTTTGTCGATGCGGAATATTCTGTTTCGAGAAAAGTTTCTGCCAATATTGAAGGATTAATAAAAGATCTAATTATAGGTTCGAAAATGATTCCTCTACTTATTTGAACTCCGTATTACTTTCGCGTATAATTAATAAATTCTAAAGAATTATTCAACATTTACACACACACACACATATATATATTTAGCGAGCGGGCAATATATATATATATATATATATATATATATATATATATATATTATATATATATATATATATATATATATATATATATATATATAATATATATATATATATATATATATATATATATATATATATAATATATATATATATTATATATATATATATATAATATATATATATATTATATATATATATATATATATATATTATATATATATATATATAAGTTGTGTGTGTGTTATAGATCGATATACATACATCTATATATCTGTTTAAGGATTGAGATCTCGCCGAAATGGCTGAGCGGTTAGATAGCATGTCTAGCGTAAATATAGGCGGGTTTCGATCCCAACTTGAAGCATCCTGCATATCTAGCCACACTGAATTAATTGTGATACAACGAAACTGTCTTTGCGTGGAATGCAATATGTATATACAGAGAGTACAGTGGTCCAGGAGACCGGAGTTCAATCCAAGGTCGTCATACCAATGACTCAAAGCACTTAACATTATAAGGTACAGATCAAGAGTAAGTGGAGTAATCAAGGGAAAGGAGTTACGACCTCCTTATATCTCAGTATTGAAGTAATTGAAAAAGAGCTTTCGGATCTGCAAACTTATGAATATATATATATATATATATATAATGTCATCCACCGACTGTTTCGTTGTATCAAGTCTTCTGAGTGGCTAGACCCGCGAAGTTCTCGAAGCTGGAATCGAAACGCAACTGACTCATACGCCAACCGAAGTTTCTACCGCACAACCACGAGGAAACTAGCGAAAGCGGAGGAATTTTTAAAACGTTCATGAAGAAAAAGTTGTCATGTTTAATTAATCGATCAGCGGCCAACTTTTTCTTGTTAACCAATTTTCCAAAAGGTTTTTGTATTTTGCACTTTTAAACATCCCTCATTGATTGAACATCATTTATATCATCGCTCATAGTTCTGATGATGGCTCATTAGGACCGAAACGCCATAGTGTCGACTTTGCTTCTCAATAAATCTCTCCTTCTACTTCGATTAACTTATTATCAATTTTTCTTCACACACACACACACACACACACACACACATGCACATATATATATATATATATATATATATATATATATATATATATATATTTAAGCACATATATTGATGTAGGTATATGTACACCAAGACACTAATGCCTATGTATACTAGCGTGGTTCTGTTTTCAGATATGGTTACCATATTTAAATTGAATGTAAATGCTTAAAAATGAAATTAACGGTATATATATATATATATATATATATATATATATATATATATATATATATATTGTCATCTCATCCACAGACAGTTTCATTGTATCAAAATTCTCCAATGTGGCAAAACACGCAGGACGCGTCAAGCTTGACTTAGTATCTTACTGCTCAGCCCTCAGACGACCAACGTCAGCTCGGGAATTATAACGCATTTCCTTTGTTTACATTTTGCGCTACCGGATACTGGAGAGCTCAAACCGTTATAAGAGCCTTGCATTAAACGGGTGGCAGCCGTTAATTTCTTCGCCAGACAGCTCAACCCCCGGGAAGGGAGCGTGTGTATTGTTATTCACAGACAGTCTGTTTCATTGTATCACAACTCTTCAGAGTGTCTGATATATATACATATATATATATATATATATATATATAGAGAGAGAGAGAGAGAGAGAAAGAGAGAAATGGTAGAGTTGGTAAATCTGAAAGATGTGAAAAAATAAGTGGGAAAGTGTATAAACCATAACAGACTACGGATTCAAAACCATTTTCATAAAAAAAACAATAAACTTCATAACATATCAATTACACACGCACACACACACATGTACAAACACACAAACACACGGAACAACCCAAAGTAAAACTTATAGCATATCAAATATCAAGGACTAAGGGGGGGATTAAAAATGTACTCACAAGGGCGAACAAGAACCACACTTTAAGAAAGAGAGGAGAACGAAGAGAAAGAAAGAACCAACCCCTACAAAAATGTAACACAAAACATTGACCTCCATATAAATTGAAAGCAGACCTAAAAAAAACCTTCGACAAGCAAACCTATACAAGTGTGTTCGAGTCTCATTGGGGAGTCCAATTCATATAGCCTAGTTCCACATCTAAGCAAAAATCCAGGAAAATTACTAATTGCTCCCTAACGAAAGCAATAAGCTCGAAACATACACGTATGTAAGAAGGAAATTAATAATTCTTAAAAGATATAAATCTCTTATGTAACTTACTAATTTTGAAATATTTACTTTTTTCTCTCTTTGGATCAACACACAAAAAAAACATTTTCATATACAAATATTAGTGTCTGTGTGTATGTGTGTGTGTGGTTTTTGGTTTGTTTGTTTGGGTTTATAGCATATCCACCTTTGTAGGTTATTTAATGCCAAATCCGTTTTATACATATAATAGGTTTTATTTCAAGCATAACTGGAAGAAGTTCCCATACCCGAGGAGAACATCATGCTGTTGGAATACCTGGATCAAACTCCTGTTACGTACCAGGAAATTGCTAAGAGGACAAAAAAGGACAAACTCCTAAAACAGGTGCTGAACTCTGTAAAGAATGGATAGCCAGACAAGTGTCCTACCACAGAAGAATGGCGCCCGTACTTCAACAAAAGACATGAAATAGGAATAGTGGAAGAATGTTTACTGTGGGGAAAACGAGTAATAGTACCCATACAAGGGCGAAAAAAACTCATGGAGGCGCTCAATGAAGGACATCCAGGGGTTGAACTGAACCTATTTTGGGGGGCCAAAATTAGGTCAAGAAATAGAATTTAAGGTGAGGAATTGCTATGAATGTCAACAAAGTGGAGTGGTCCAGACTCCACATCGACTATGCAGGACCATTTAAAGGTCACACGTTTCTGGTAATAGTGGATGCTTTTAGTAAATGGCTAAATGTTTATGTATCGATCTCCACGCTAGAAAACTAACAGATATGTTTTGCAATTCATGGGTTATCAAAGAAAATCGTAACGGATAATGCGGCCGTTTTTGTAGGTGAAGAATTCCAAACTTTTAAGTCAAGACTAGGAATCCAACGCATCACGGCATCACCAAAACATCCCTCTTCAAATGGATTAACCGAAAGATGTGTCCGCATCTTCAAGGAAGGGATGAAGAAAATGAGTCAGGAGATAGGTTCCTTACGTTCAAAACTAAGCCGTTTCTTGCTGTCTTATAACTCCACACCACAAACAGTCACCGGCATATCACCGGCGGAACTATTAATGAACCGGAAAATAAAGACGGTTTTGGATTGGATCATTCTACAGAAGACTACAGTGAGGGAGCGCATGAAAGAACACCAGGAAATCAAAAAAAATATCATGACAACTCTCTGGCTATACGAGAATTTAGAGAAGGAGAATTAGTCTTTGCAAAAAATTTCTACACAGGACCAAGATGGAAAAAAGAAGTGGTCAAGAGACGGACAGGTCCAGTGTCATACGAAATTGAATTAGAGTCGGGGACAGTGGTAAGGCGACCTGTGGACCATGTAAAAAAAAACGGATAGAGTTAGATTCAGCGAGAGATGCGGAAATGAGAGGAACAAGCTCACAGAAAAGAAATAAAAATCTGGACATGGACTGGGGGGGGATCCCACTGACCTCAGATGCTAGTAGTCCAAGTAGTGAGATCCCGAACACAGAAATGACAAATGGAGCGAGGCATACCTAGCAGAAGCCACCAGTAAGAGAAACGATTAGAAGCAGTAACCGAAGTAAAAACCAACCAAAGCATTTAAAGGATTATGTCACATAAAGTGGCAAGAAATCCTGAACTATGGGTGAAGGGGTGTAAAGTATGTACGACGGAGTAGTTCCCCTTGCATAAACTAACAACCACCTTTTTTCCCAGCATGCAGTGGGAACGACGCCATCTTTGTATATAGTAGTTCTCGCGGTAGGAATCACCGTAATAAACCAAGTTCTTAACCTACCCACTTCTTGTGTGTTCATTATAAAGTTTTTTTTTCTCGTAAGGAACGAATGTATTTGTCAGTGTTGCATCATCAGTAGATTGGAAGGTGACCAACGGATTTTTTGTTAGAAAAACAGATGCCTTCTGGCAAAAAGCTTAATGGATAAAGATGACACAGGCTTCCGAAAATGGGAAATGAGTAACAAGTTAACAGGTCAATTAACCGGGTGGTAGTAACATTGAAATGAGAAATGAGATAACCTAGATATAAGACAACGGAAATAGCGAACAAAAGTCCAGAAGCAGAAAGTACCGATAACGCTGTAACACTATGCGGACGATTCCTTTGTCTGTTTTGGCACGAAACCAGACAAAGGGTTTTGGACCCGCGATCTCGACGAGACCGGAAGTGGTGAGGGGACGCCAGTCAGAGAGTGAGACAAAGGGACTGAGAAGTGGGCAGTTAGGAAGGGTGACGCGAGTGACCAGTCGACACCGGACACCGGAGCAGATAGGCGAGTCGGCATGAAAGAGAGTCCAGACCAGTGAAAGAAGATCGAGTCAAGATGAGTCGGCATTCCAGTAGCTTTGTGGAAGTTTCGCTAAAGTCCACACTAGCGTTAGTCTGCACATGGACAATGTTACATAACTCTCCTTCTGCACTTGAGTTAACCCCAAGCGTTTATTCCTTTGTTCTTTTTTTTTTTTTTTCTCCTGTTACCTCGATTGTATTTGATGTAGCGGTAAAGAAATGTGCGATACCCCTATCGGAACCAGTAGTTGATCACCGGCCGTAAAGATATTGAAATGGTTCGAAGAAGTTGATCTAACGTTGGGGCCGAGAGGGTAACGTCACATCGCCAGCCGGAAGGAAAATACTTTGGTGGCCTGAGAGGATGTGAGTTGTCAACCTTGAGTAGCTGTGTTTAAAAAAGCAGCCAAGTTCAGATATCAAGACAGAATCCCGGTTAAAGGTCGAAGGGAAGAGACCTCCCGTCAATTCCTTTTATGCAATCACAATTTCTTCGACTCTCTCCCTTACACTCCTCATTCGTAGCAAGCCGGAAAAATAAAGAAAATAAGTTGTAATTGTATAACTAGTGTTCGTCATTTTATTTATTTATTTTATTTTATTTATTTAGTCTTTTTTTGTTTTTGTTTTTTGCTATCAAGTCAGACTGCAGTGTGCAACCTGGTAAGAAGAACTCCAGGAGCTGTACAAAATAATAGCGCAGATGTTTTAAGGGAGAAAATGAAAATTCATGCATGATATTTAGCAGTTATTGAAAGCGTTAATCTAATTGGATAAATTTTTTGTGTGTAAAAAAATCTGTTTATGAGTGTGTCACTATTCTGTGGAAAAACAATGTTAGGGCGCTAATGTAAGTTTGTGTGCAAAATGAAACAATCAACAGGTGAAGATATTTTTCTAGTAGTTGTACGAATTCACCTATGCAAACAATAACCTATTTTTTCAATTTAAGATGATTAAGCGATGATGAAATTAGATGCATTCTTCAAGCAAAAGAATGTTAACCCTTTCACTCAAAAAAAAAAAAATAAATCGAAAGTTTTTTTTTTAGTAGTTTGCTGAATAAATATGTCAGACATACAGGACAAATATTCATTTTTATCGCTGTTTATAAGATTGAGGTATGCACGAAATTAGATTTTTAAAAAGATGATGATTTATCTATAATTCTTATCAGTTAAAATTTTTCTAAATTATTTTAGATTTTGATCTTTCAAATCTTGAACGTCAAGTTAAATATTGGCGTCCGCGAATTCTAAAAGAAGTTTTAATGTGACGGCATAACTGTTACATACACATGATACGGATATGTGAAATAGACATAGGGAATCTCATCATCATCATCATGTCGTGCTGGTAACACGGATATCCCTGACCCTCTCTCGCCACTTTTCCCTATCGTTCATCGCCTCAGGCAGGTCTTCAGGACAACATCCTGTATCCTCACATAGTTGCTGAATGTATGTTCGTGCTGGTCGTCCTGCTTTTGCACGGCCATGTGTGGGGGTCCATAAGAGTACATCACTTACGAGTTCGTCCCTGCTTCTCCAGCATATTCACTTTTTTGAGTTAAAAGGTTTTTCGTCGTGAGGAAAGAGAGACACAATCTTTCTATGCTGACTGCTCCTAACCCAACCAACGCGCAACCCCGTAGCGCACAAAGTCGTCTGGCCTTGCCAAGCTCTGAAAGTCAACCTTCTTCATCCGAGGCTGGAACTCAACTCATTGCTTTTTCTCAAATCCCCCAAAATCCGGTGTATGACGTCATTCACACCTCCTGGTTTCATTTCCTATCTGGGGTTTTATTTTGACATCTGTGAATGACGCATCCTCTCCGCACGCGCGTGAACACCTGCTTTAATGTTGTACCTAACCGACCCATGCACTAAGCGAAAGGTTTTCATCCAAACTAAACCGAAAGGCAAGATATATAAAACGAAATCCCTCCGCCATTGTATTACAAAACCCGACTTCGCCAAAAACGTGAATGATTCCGCTTCCAATCCGCTGATCACTCTACTGGACGTATATATCTTCGGACACGTTTAATTCACTATCTGCCCACGTTGTGTTTTTTTTTTATTTATTTCAGACAACAGATCAATCGCTAATCGTAGTGACCGGTCGATGAGTAAACGAATAAGACCGCACAATTAAGAAATTTTTTTAAAAAGTCGATGCAAACAACAGAGAACAAACATGCCTTTGTAACAATAGAAATATTTAGTAAGAAAAGAAAAAAATGTCTTTTAACAATGGTGCAAGCATTCACTCTTCACAGTAGTCAATGTGGGGGAGGTTAATTCTGAGACCCAGTTAGCAAAGTATCAGCCTGTCGATTCCTTGTTTAAGCTTAGGCTTTCCTATTTTTGCTGCTACAGTCTTGCGTAAGGCAATCACAGTGGTGGTTATATTTGTTTTCTCTCAATCCTTGGGATTTTATTCTACAATGTTGTAATATGACGCGTTTTCTTCACTTTCTATGCACAGGATAGTCTGGTAGAAGGCCAAGATGTAAAATCTACTGACGCGTTAATTTGGCTTTTCTCTGTCTCACTGCAATTGTCATGTTTTCTCAGTTCACTTCGCTTTTTCTAAACCCAGGATAGTCCGGTAAAAGGTCTGGTCTCTGAGCGACGGGAAATTCAACTCCCGTTTTTTTCCATAAGATTATCCATTTTTTATTGTGTTCTCTTTATTCACTTCGTGCTTTCTATACACAGAGCAATCTGGTAAAAGGACCTCTTGAAGTACGAGGATCATTAAATAAGTTTCCTGACTTTTTTCGCATGGGCACTTTTATTGATAGTACACACATGAAACTCTAGTCCCCTTCGAAGTAATCTCCCCCGGCTGCAATGTACTTGTTTTACCGTTCCAACAACTTCTGGAAGGCCTCATGGAAGTCCTTTTGTGTGAGCGTCACAGCCTTCCTCATCTCCTCAATTGTCTCATCACGACAGCCTCTGAGCTTTTGGAATAACCAAAAGTCACAGAGACCAAGGTCTGGACTATAGGGACGGTGAGGAACTATCTCGATGGCCATCATGGTAAAATTGTCTTTGACATGGATGGAGTTGTGGACTGGTGCATTGTCCTGGTGGAAATGCCACTGTGCCGATTTGAAGAGTGCTGGCCTCTTCCGACGGAATCTCTTCCTTAACTCCCTTAAAACCTCAATATAGTAATCCTAACCTTAACCCTAACCCTTTGGCCAAATAACTCTGGTGTATTGACTTCCTTACTCCTCCCACACCTCTCATCATCCCTCACAGACTCCCTGCCTTCCTTGAATCTCTTATGCCACTCAAAATGCTCCAAAAGAAGTCTGAAGCATTATATACGTTTCTGTGGCATTTTTTCCAAGTTTAAAACAGAATTCTATTCATATCGTTCTTCCTCACGTCCAGATTGCATTTATTAAATTCACCAGCAGTTACAATCAGGTTTTACTAGGGTGTATTCCAATTGCTGCTGTAGCTGTTCATTTGAACCTGAAATCATAAAAATTCGTCAGTCATCTCATGTGATGATAGCAATAACATAGTGAATTTTCAAGAGTCTACGACAATTTTAAATGCCTGTACAAAAAAGTCTGGAAACTTATTGAAGGCACCACGTATCATATTATCTCGATTCTATTCGCTCTCTTATTTTTAGAGTCGAGCACAATGGTATATATCGTCCACTCCGTACTGTTCTTTAAGATATCAGATTATCTCGAACTCGCAACCACAAGGGCGTCGCATCAAATGTCTTACTTTGCTTCTTTCATAGTGTTGTATATCGGTAAGATTACATCACGTCCAAGGAACATGTAATATGGCTTTTCTCCGCCTCTCCATTCAGAGCCCAGAGTAATGCGAACCTTAGAGTATCTTTGCACTCGTTTCACAGGTATCTTTCGTTGTTCCTTCAATTCAATCCCGTCAGTCGATTTTCTACCTACTTTGGCTTTATTGTCAAAACAATCCTGTTTGGGCTTCTGCTTCTTGGGAATAATGAATAACAATAGTTTCAATATATATATATATATATATAGTCATCCACAGACAAATCTGTTTCGTTCTATCAGAACTCATCAGTATGGCTAGACATATTAGCTTCCCGTAGCCGAGATCGAAACCTGGTTGACTCAAACGCCAAGCCAAGCCTCTAACCATTCAGCCACAAGGAGCCATTAGCTGTGAAGTAAATTTTAAACGGTTATGAATCACAATTACTATTGTTTACATACATCCGTTCAACGGCTGCCGAGACCTCAATTCATATGTATGAAGAGACTTGCAATAAACGCTAATGGCAACACGATTACTTCATTCGCGAGAGAACTCAACCCCACGGGGTCAGGGGAGTACTCGTGTATGTATGTATATATTCTTTTTGGTTAAAACAATATTTTTTCGATTTACTCCTCCTGAATCTATTTTCGTTAATTCTCACTTTTGCAATGTACTGAGTTCATTCTTCTAAAATCGTCTTCGGGAAAATCTTATTTTTATGGTCAATAAATTTCCTTGACTGACCTTTGACCTATTGAGTCACATTAATAGAAGCGCTAAAACGGAGATTGTTTAATAAATGCGAAAATAGAGATACCAACCGTCCCAGCTTCTCGAGCTTATGTTTTACACAGAAATTAATACTTTTTTAGTTGATTTCCTATAGATATTTCCCCTTGGGATTCATATTGGCATACATCGAAACAAACCCAAATGTGTTCTATGTTTATCTATATTACAGAACAACGTGGTGTAATGGTTATCGTCGTAGGAAATGGACACGACGACACTAGTTCAAATCCTAGACGAGACTGATTACATTTCACATAGCACTCATACCCTTGGGAAAGATATGAATCCAATTATTCTCCCTCCAGCTATGGGTAAATAGTAGGACAGACAAGGTTCTTCAGCCTTGGTGAGGCAACTAGTCTAAGAGAAGGAAAACTCTGAATTGAAACCTGTTAAACTCCGCATAAAAATTGACCTTGTGTCAGATCCTGCCCGAGCGGAGGGGTTGGTAAGTATATATATTACAGAACAAAAAATTATTAAATAGAATGTATATACTACTTGATATGAGTAAAAAGTAAAGTTGGCCGACCGTTGTCGAGGGAGACCCAAAGGCACCGTTTTCATTCGCTACTACTGCAAAGTTGGTTGGGGCTGTAGAATACATCGATTACTTCTCTTCATAGGGGTAAGAACCCACAACGAGTGTTCTGGATATTACAGTAAACAATCTGATGGTGAGGTTCCAGCAATGCTGGAGTTTTGGTTAATGCGGAGTACCCCTTCATTGCCATCACTCCCAAGTCCACTCAGGCCCGAAGTGGCAGCAACTGATAGGGTCCTGTCTATGGGTCAAATAGAACTAAACCATGTACTTAAGCAAAACTGAATTGCTGGAAAGATAATTGTTTTGGTATTTAAACTCTACTTACGCTAAACTGAATGGTTTGAAAAAGAACTGTTTTCACATTTAAATGTGTAAACAAAAACTATTCTTATACTAAACTGAAATGTTTGAATTAGAACTATTTGACTAAAATGAATGACTTGAAATAAAAAATTTTTTGATGATTAAACTGTGTACTTATGCTAAACTGAATTGTTTGAAATAGAACTGTTTATTTGTATAAAAATGGATTTAGCTTTATATAACCAGCAAAGATTGAGAGGCCATAGAACCCATGCAAAAAAACATTAGCCCACTACACCGAGGTGTAGGGGAAGGCGTTTTCGCGAGATTGGTCCACTTTACTCTTGATACATTCTTATAATGCAAGGAGGTATCAAGTACCATTTTTGAGTCTTTGGTGTGACTCGACCTCGTATTGAGCCCCGGTTTCCCGAGCTACTCGCAAAAACTTTAACCACTAGGCCAATGGGCCGGTACTTGAGATGAGTAGACGAGTAAAATTTGCCTATCAATCTGTTTATATATCATCATCATCATGTTGAGCCGCTAGCACAGATACCCCTGACCCTCTCTCACTACTTCTCCCTATCATTCATCACTTCTGGCAGGTCTTCAGGGCTACATCCCGTATCCTCACATAGCTACTGTATGTATGTTCGAACTGGTCGTCCTGCTTTTTCTTAGCCATATGCTGGGGACCATAGGAGTACATCCCTGATGAGTTCGTCCTTGCTTCTCCAGCAGTATCCTGCATGTCTGGTTCGTCTAGCTTGGATAGTTTTCGTGATGGGAGGCAGGTGGCCGTATAGTTGGTGCCTTGTGTGGTGTTGCCACCAGGACTTGTTCAATATTGCTCGCAGGATTCTTGTGTAATTGCCGTCTAGCTTCTTCTTCAGCCGTTTAGTTCGTGTCCAAGTAGTGCATCCATATAGCAGTATCGACACAACCGCTGCCAGGAAGAAACTGCGTTTTATTTTATCGGTCAGGTCTGATTTCCACATGATCGAGAGCCTATCGATAGCTGTATCTTCAAGATTCTCTGATGAAAGTAAGTTCCATTATGATATGCCCAGTATAGCCCAGTTGCCGTTATGGTTAATTGCATTAATTATTTCGTTATTTGGTATGGTTGGGCCGCAAGTTTTTCAGTTAGCTGCTAAGTTAGCTAAAATACTTGATTGGAAATGAAGGTCAAATCGGAAAGTTCAAGCGAGTGCACCCCAACCAGGAGATGGAACACAGGAAGACTGAGTATGATATTTGTCGCTGCCTCCCACCAGACAGGACTTGACACAAGGTCAAAAGCCCGAAGGCCAATTAAAGTGGGGATAAAGGAGAGGGGAAGGTCGGGAACGAGCCGAGACTCGAACCCTGCTAGTCACTGACCCATTAAGTGCGATGTGAGTCTAATGAGTCAAGCAGTATCACGAACCTAAATCTAGATCCGGGCACGTATGCCAGAATATAGCTTGAACTAGACCGTGAGGTCTATTGCTATACAAGGGGTGCATGGGAGTAAAAAAAACGGGTCGCCCACCCGAAGCTGGGAGCCTTTCGGCGTCGAATCTGCCATTGATTTCGATACCCCGAGATAGACCAAGTATAAACAATCTAGATTCTCGTCTTGTCACAAATTTAAGTAAAAAAAAAATGGAAACATATTGAAATTCGAGACACGTGTGTGATGACGCAATATCTTAATGAGATGACGTCACACTATTGATATCCTGAATTTAGATATATAAAATTAGCGAATTTTGAAAAAGTTGTCAGAAGTTGGCGTTCAGAGACATCGGTCGGGTGGTGGGACCCTTTGTGTCTCTATTCATTGACCCTTACAAATTCTCTCTCTCTCTCTCTCTCCCTTTCTCTCTCTCTCTCTCTCTCCCTTTCTCTCTCTCTCTCTCTCTCTCTCTCTCTCTCGTCCTATTGTATGCAGTCCGAACATCGAACAGTATATCTGGATAATAAAGTAACAGTTTGCTATAAATATATTTGACAAATTACTGTTACACCAATATGTTCCAATAAATGATTGTTAATTATTGACGGTGAGTTCTTGTCTTTGAATTGCCAACACTCAGGCACCTTTGTTCCAACGAATCACCCTGATTGTCTGAAGAAGTTCCAGATGAATTGTGTCATTTTTATCTGTGGATCTTTCAAACACAACGTGGACACAGAGAGTATTGGTAAACAAATTCCCTAGAAACGCATTTGGAGCTGTTACCAGAATAAGACCAAAGTAAAAGTACTGTGACAACTATAGCATCACATTTGGTGCAGTTGCTAGAATAAGACCAATTATTATTATTATTATTATTATTATTATTACATTTGGTACCACAAATGTTGTGGTGCACAACGGTATTACATTTTGCTCAGGTATTAGCGTCAGTAATCGGTGACCGCAAAATTGTTTCAGTGGTGTCGTGCCTGCATAATATCACATATAGTAACGTACCCAAACGATATAGTATTACTCCAGGTTCAACGTTTTTGCATGTAGATTAAATTATTTTTGCTATAAACTGGTCCCTTTTTTTACTTTTGTCGATTTCTGTTGTATAGCCACATAATACATATACAACTGCATGCAGAACTCAACGACACAATAAAGACGAGCGACAGAGTTCTTTAGAAAATATACCTCTCACTTTATTTGAAAGGGTTGTGCGAAAGAGGGAGTTGGAGACCGAACAGAACTGCAACATATTGACCCCCACTTTATTGGCTATAACCCCGTTTCTTTCCCGTTCTCCTGGGCTGCTCAACTGAGGGCCTGGGGGCCCAGCCTCTCTGGGTGCTGGTTTTCTCTACTGCATCCTATCTCCAACTCGTCTGATCTCTAACTGACTAACTTTCCGTCTTCACCCGGGTTATATAATAATTTGACGTCGACTCTTCTTCCTGCGAGCGTCACAATTTGGCACTCATTCAATCCGTCCACGGTCAAGGTTATAATATCCTGATATTCCTCGACCGGACGCACCTGTTATTTACACTAGTGTATTTCCTATTTTGACAGCTTAGCCGGGTCGGAGGTCAATATACAACATTTCTTCCTCTGGCTCGTCGTAGTTGTGTTAAATGAACCGTCAAATTGTCGTAAGTTTGTTTGTTTTTGTTGTTTAATGTTTTTGTTACTTAATGCCAAATCCATCCTTCGAGAAGAATAGTAATGCTACGATTTAATCCATAGCTGATAGGACGAGGGGTTCATATCTTTTTCAAAGGTATTTGTCCGAAAGTGAATCTAATAGCGTTCCTGGAGTTCGAACTCGCTTATTACGATTCCGCAGTCCAGCGCTTTAACCATTACACCACGAGGACACCCCAAATTGTTAGACGCCTGAAGGAATCAGCACATATATGTTGGGCTACAATGACCTGCTGAGTAGATCAAGAATTGAGTTGAATACAATATGGGAACCGATAATTAAGAAGGCTAGATGAGAAAAAAAATCTGAATATGAGCACAGGTAAAAATAATAGTAGTAATTCTAGTTAAGTAAGAACATTAAATTCATAAATCTCCAAAATTCACTATGAATTTTCCAGTAGGACACATGGCGTAACGGTTATAGGCGTTGGTTCCCTAAGTAGACAATCAGCTGCAGGTTCAATCCTGACTACAGGCAAGTAACAATACAGGAATACTTAACTCTTGTACCGCCAGAAATAGGCAGCATTTCGAATATTTGTCGTAATTTACAAAATAGTATCGAGATTCCGGTTGAATTAGGGATCCATCAATTTTCAAAGCGCAGGACAAAAGTTTGGTTTTGTCTGCTGAGAAATTAGGTTGATTTGAAAATGCTGGAAAGATTCGATTGTTTCATTGAGAGATTTTGTAGACGACGTCTGAGATTCAATGTCTATTTTTAAAAAATTACATCGAGTTTTCTGATGTGTTCTTTGTCTAAAGAAATGCATGCATCAGCGAGTCGATGCAAGTGGATATTGTCGAATCCATTTTCTTTCGAAGCGTTTGTGAGTCAACGTGATTTCGACGTGTTAGGAGTTCTGATTCATTACTTTTTAACAGCTAAATATATTTTGTCGTATTTTTTTATAACTGTTAGTGACTGTCCTGTTTTTTCTTTTCTTTTTTTTTTTCTAGTTTTGCGGAGTTTTCCTTATTTGTTTCGAAAAATGTTTTATGTTCATACAGCCAGTGAAGTAAGAGTCAAAATTCGTTTGTCGTCAGGTTTTTTTTTGGGGGGGGCTGACTGATATGAAATATGGAAGCAGAGATTATCTGTTGTATACTACACGTGATAATGATATCAATCCAAGGGTACATATACAAATACAAAATACAAATGCAATACAAATACAGGCGACTCTATTGTTCAGATACGAACGGTTTATTAACTCCTGGCTTCGGTTCGTCGACACGCGGAAAGGAACGCAATTCTTACCATGCTAACCCCATTCCAACGCTCGGTGCATTTTGTGATGTTTAAGATCTCTGTCGTTAGAGATCCGAAAAACCCAACTACATTTTTCAACGGTTGAAACTCAACTCTCGGCCTCAATGGCAGAAACTCAAAATCTATGCTTCCATCGTCCAATGTCACCTTTTAACTGACACTTTTTCAAAATTCTCAAATTCTCAGGACCATCTCTTCTGATCGTGACCTCATCCACACTCCAGTCCCATTTCCTGTCTAGGGTTTATTATGACAATGGTGATTATCATATCCTTTGCGCACGAGCGTAAAACTGTACCAAATGACTATGCCCTAAACTAAGGGACTCGAATAGTTCAAAGTCCAAACTGAATGATAGAATATAATTAACGAAAAACGATTAATATAAAAAATATTATTCTTTAATTATACAACATATCATGAGATTAACATCTTTTTAGGCATGCTGGAATTTTCTGATGTATCAGAATGTAGAAAATATTTTTGGAAAACCTTTTTTTTTTTGTCCCGCTATCATTTTTTCTGGTTGTCTGTAAAATTGTTTCTTTGAGAAAAATAATTTCTTCTTTTAGACGAAAGTTGAGTGGAGTCATTTTAATGAATAATTTGTTTAGTTTATCGACTGTTTTGCGGAAATTTTTTCATTAATTTGTTGATCATTTTTTATTAATTTGTCGATCATATTTTATTAATTTGTTGATCATTTTTTTTATTAATTTGTTGATCATTCAATCCTTGATACACTTATCGGCTGCTACAACAAAAGATACATGACTGCAGCTCACCCCCATAAGAACGGGAGTGTTTTTTTTCAACATAGACGAAAACATAATTTCAAAATGCACAATGAAATCCCACCAGCTTTCGTCTCTTCTTCTTATGACCCTTCCCTCCTTTTATTTTATTTTTAATTAATCTATTTCCTCCTATACACATATTTAGAAAAACCCAATCTTTCTGATGAAGTCTTGAAGTAAAGACGAAAATCAAATCGGAATCCGTTATAACTTTTTAGTTTTTCCACATATATATTTATATATATATATATATATAGTCATCCACAGACAGATCTGTTTCGTTCTATCAGATCTCCTCAGTGTGGCTAGACATACTAGATTCCCGTAGCTGGGATCGAAACCCGGTTCACTCAAACGCCAATCCAAGAATCTACTCTTCAGCCACGAGGAAACCAGTAGCAGCGAAGTAAATTTTAAACGGTTATGAATCACAATTACTATTGTTTACATACATCCGCTGAACGGCTACCGAGAGCTCAATTCATATATGAAGAGCCTTGCATATACGCTAATGGCAACGCAATTACTTCACTCGCTAGAGAGCTCAACCCTACGGGGGTAGGGGAGCATATACATATAGTCATCCACAGACAGATCTGTTTTGTTCTATCAGAACTCATCAGTGTGGCTAGATATATCAGTTTTTATATACATTTAATAGCATGAATACTTATCTGTGGCCACTGGTTTTATGCCGTCTTTATACGACAATCATCAGGCAGAGATAGTGACAACCATACCCTGTTGCAATTATATATATATATATATATATATATATATATATTATATTATATTTAAATGGAAGAATTAATGTTATATTAGAATTATCATGACCAAAAAATCCGGCAAACACCTACATACGACATACGGAACACTGAACAGCTGTTTCGACCTTATTGGGTCTCATCAGCAGTGCACACCGTGATCTCCATTTAAATATAATATAATTCTATTTCCTGCCCATGTGATTAACGTTATGTGGATTCATAACACCGACTTGGGAAGACGTAGCCCCGGAGGTGGCTGTGTCCTCTTTAGGGAATACGTACCTTCAAGATATATTAGGTTAAGTGGTCGCACATTGTCACCATGACTAGTTAATTCGGCATCGTTTATATGTGACATGAATCGGTGGCCCAGTGGTAGAGTTTCGGCTTCTGCATACTGTGATTGTTGGTTCGTTCTGCATTGGTGGAGATCATGGGGTGCTATGCTGATGAGACCCACTTATCGAAATGGCAGTTCCGTATGTCGCATGTAGGTGTTTGCCAGATTTTCTAATTATGATAATTCAATACTTAAATAATTTGAATTTTATAATAAGGAGTCACTTTTCAATCAGTCTGTGTATATTGATAGTTGTAAGTAAATTCCATGAAAACTTTTCATAACTTTCTTGTGGGTAATGTATGTTCATAACTTTTGATGTATGTTCATAACTTTTAATATATTTTTCATAACTTTCTCGTGGGCGATGTATGTTCTACCTCTGTGGACAAAATTAGATTGCATGATAAATTGCACAAATATATTCGTTATCCAAATCCTCCATGAGCAGGATGCAACACAATGTCAATTTTTAAGCGAAGCACATAAAACGAAACATAAAACGAAATGCAATCAGCTTTGTATTTATTTTGGGATTGCAAAATATTCATCTTTTCTATAACATCATTTTAGTGATGCAGACTCTAGGGGCTTTGTTTGTTTGTTTGTTTGTTTTGTGGCCTTTCAACCCTGGTGGGTCATTTAATGCCAATAAGGTTTTGGAAAAGCTTGGTTTGGTTTTATGGCATATCAACCATTGTAGATTATGTAATGACAAATTCATTTTATACACATAAACAGTTCTATTTTAAACTGTTCAGTTTAGTATCAGTTTAAATGTCAAAACCTTTATAATTCACACAATTCAGTTTAGTATAAGTACGAAGTTTAAATGTCAAAAACAATTCTATTTCAAACAATTCAGTTTAGCATAAGTTTGGTTCTATTAGACCCATACATATATATATATATATATACCACGTGCTTACCACTCCGGGCCAGAGTGGACCTGGGAGAGATTGCAATGAAGAGCTGCCCCGCATTCCACAAAACTCCTGCCTTACAGGAGCCTTAACATCGGATTGTTTAGTGTCATATCAGGACACACGTTGGGGGAGTCTTACCCCTCTGCAGAAATGCAGTCAGTGTATTCTGCAGCCCCAGCCAACTGGGCAATCTGACTTTCGTGTGAATACCCTATTAATCATATGAAACGACCTTAACGTTTTAACAATTTATTATTATTGTTATTATTATTATTAATATTCCCAACACCCAAAAGAATCGTTCCTTTTGCTACGCCTTTCCTATCGACTGCAGTTTAGCTGTCTGAGAGCTTCATAATTCAGCAAATTGCCAACTGGTATAAAAGGATCGATTGATCATTTTTGGATTTCGAAAGTCGTTTCTTTCGCTGCCTACGTAAAGGTAATTCTTGCCACTTTGTAATTAAATTTTCACCAAGAACCTCTTTGCCATTATTTTCTCAGATGCAGGGCAAGTGAATTCATTATCATTTATTGGAAAGGGTTGGTGGTGTTCTATTATTATTATTATTATTATTATTATTATTATTATTTTAATAAACGGGAATCAATTAAATTGCTTTATCCGGTGAAGATTTTTTTAAATATATCAATGCTGTAAATCTCTTTATAACGAGTAGCAGTAATCGTTTGTAAAGATGGAGGCGTGGAAAAAATTGCTGATCGTTAAAAATAAAAGAATGAGAGAATCAATTCAAAAGAAAGAAAGAAAGAAAGAAAGAAAGTGATGATTTTAATGTGAAGAAAGAAAGAAAGAAAGAAAGAAAGAAAGAAAGAAAGAAAGATAATTTTCATGGAAAGAAAGAAAGAAAGAAAGAAAGAAAGAATTTTCATGGAAAGAAAGAAAGAAAGTAAGAAAGAAAGAGATGGTTTTAATTTGAAGAAAGAAAGAAAGAAAGAAAGAAAGAAAGAAAGAAAGAAAGAGATAATTTTCATGGAAAGAAAGAAAGAAAGAAAGAAAGAAAGAATTTTCATGGAAAGAAAGAAAGAAAGTAAGAAAGAAAGAGATGATTTTAATGTGAAGAAAGAAAGAAAGAAAGAAAGAAAGAAAGAAAGAAAGAAAGAAAGAAAGAAAGAGATAATTTTAATGTAAAGAAAGAAAGAAAGAAAGAAAGATGGTTTTAATGTGAAGAAAGAAAGAAAGAAAGAAAGAATTATTATTTTGCTTCTTGGCTGTTTTTCCCACCGGTTTTTTTTTTTTACTGAAGTCTGAATGACAGCAAGTCTCTTCTGGTCTCCAGGACTTTTCTAAATGTTCAAACTGTGGTTTTCAAGTTCTTGGTATCTTTAAGTTCTGTCACTTAGAAAATGATCCATTTGGTGTAAATCTTGTGTCGGAAGATAGATAGATAGATATGAATCTATAAATTTTTAGAAAAAAACAAAATACACAAAAACATAAAAAAAACTATGTGGGATAGAAATAACAATAGGAATCCAATCTCTCAACTGCGAACGACAAGTTCGATATTTAATTTCCATTTTAATTTCAATCATCTATTGGTTATTGATCGGCTGTACACGTCTTCCCCTCTTTAGATATTTCAATGGAGAGAAAGTTCTTTATCTGTGACCAAACAGAGCGTGATATATAAAAATAAAAAATTAAATGCCAACGCATTATCCATAGTCGTTCGTTATGATTAAGAATTAAGCTTTGGCAAAATCCCCTAAAAAAAAAAAATAGAATCATTGCATCACTATCCCCAGAGTAAGGTGGCCTGGGTTCGGGAAACAGAGCAGTGGTGTGGGGCGCTGGAACAGTGAGGATGGATTCTTAAGTGCGTTCACCGAATATTTAAATAATCAATAAACTTTATAGCTGCTCGTAATGTTGACTTCTCTGTATATTTCAAGTGATTATTCAGCGTTTTTTTTTTGCTTTTGTTTTTGTTTTGTATTTTTTCTTTTCTTTTCTTTTTCTAAATATATTTAATCTTTCTGCAGAAACAACTTCTTCTTCTTCTTCTTCTTCTTCTTCTTCTTCTTCTTCTTCTTCTTCTTCTTCTTCTTCTTCTTCTTCTTCTTTATACATCTACTTTTCACCAACCATATCTACCTATCAATCATTATACTCTTTCAGTCTACTAAAATCTATTTATCGGTCAATCTCTCTCTCTCTCTCTCTCTCTCTCTCTCTCTCTCTCTCTCTCTCTCTCTCTAAGTCGGTTTATATCTATCTATATATCTATTTATGTCTCTATCTATTAGATAGATATATAGATATGATCAACAGACTTTGATATATATTGACCGAGGTATACATATATATCCCAATGTGTTCAAATCTATCAATCCATCTATCCTTCTATCAAACATTTCCAATCTATTGATATTATCTATCTCAGCATCTATTTACCAAGCTACCGAGCAAGCTATCAATGAATGCCAGTATCTATCTATCGATATATATATATATATATATATATATATATATATATATATATTTATGTGTGTGTGTGTGTGTGCGTGTGTGTGTGTGTGCCATTCTGTCCACGGCTCATTTTTTCAGCTTTCAGTTTGAGGTAATGTTTTCAATTGTGGTTATTAACCACATGCTTTCTTATGAAATTTTTATTGTGACTCTATATAAAGTGTTTACCTATTTAAACTTATTGAAAATATATTTTACACCGCTCTAGTGGGTAAAGTGTTTGTCAATGACCCGGGAGAACGGGGTTCAGTAACAGGTCGAATCATACCAAAGACTCAAAAAATGGTACTTGATGCCTCCTTGCCTAACTCTCAGTATTATAAGGAACGTATCGAAAGTAAATTAGAGCAATCCAGGGAAAAGAGTAGCACCCTCTTCTTCATCTCGGTGTAGTAGCTGTTGAAAAGAGAGCCTTCGGGTCACCCTCGACTACGGTCGCCTCATCATCGGGAAGCGTTATTGGAAACCATAAAATGTTGACATGCAGGAAAAACATCCACCTAATAATGATTATTCAGTACCTGAACTAAACTTAGCATTTGTCCATCCCTTATTCTATTTGTCCATCTCAGTCTTTAAGTTAGCTTAAATATCTTTTTACTACAACTCATCGTTGCCTGGGCAGCCGTGGTATCAGTGGCACGGATAACAATATTGCGGTCTCCGATAAATAACGACGATACTACCGTTGTGCTGAGGTCTTATGGTAGTCACGGAACCCAGTTGGGTGTGACTACGTCACAGTACTTGTTGTGGCTATTGTGTTCGTGACTACCGCATTAGCTTCCGACGGTTTGCTTTGTCAAATCTTTCCGTGCCCACGCTGTGTTTGAAAGATCAACGGAGTGGGGTTGACACAATTCAGTCGGATCTTCTGACGGTCAGGTAATATGAGTGGCTAGATTGTCTAGCAACTCAAATCGTTGGCTGGGCAGCCGTGGTATCAGTGGCACGGATCTGGTGAGGTGTATCTCGTCACTCTACACACCTCGAGCCTCAAGGGGGCGTCTCTTTAACCCACCTCGGAGGGGTTATATTTATCGCCTGGCGCCTGAGGAACCATTTTTAGGGGAATGCCGACGGCGCGTGAGGCATTTCTTGGAATGCCAGGCGCGTCAGGTCTACGGCCTTGCGCCCGGACCCACCTTCAAAAAGGCTTAGTGTTACACTCGTCCGGTTGGTGGGACGGTTGACAAATACCGCTCGGCATTAAAATCGTCTAATGATGAGCGTCAATTTCTTGAGCTTTATTTTAAGTGACAAACCACCGCCTATTCAGCAGAAAAAAAACGATTTCTTCCATTCCCGTTTGCTGATGTATTCAGGACAGAAAAAACAATTTTGTTTGTTTGGCCAACATTTGATACATAGCATTTCAAATAACATTTATTAAAAAATTTTCAGTGGAACAGGTTCAAATAGCCTCTGAAATAGTCTTTTTAGATCTTCAACCTGCTCTCAAGAAAGTGGCAGAAGTTATTCGATGCCCCAAAAGATCTTGTTGCAATACCAAGATGTTGATTAGGTGGTTGTGTTTTACGACATATCAACCCTTACAGGATATTTAATGTCAAATCCTGTTTATACATATTGAATATTTATGATTTGTAAATTACTTGTTTGTAGAAAAAAATTTTCAGTGACCCTGGGTTGTTTTGCTTGTATACAGTCAGATGGTTTCAAGTATTTCTATCAAACATTAATAATTCTATTCGATATTAACCATTTGTTTGCTCCCAGCTTAATGTTTGTTTGTTTTTGGGGTTTTTTTTGTATAGCAATTTAATACTAAAAATTCAATTTAATATTAGTCCTTTATTTGGACACAAATGGTTTCCAGCATAATAAGTAATTAAAGTTCTGTTATAAATGGGTCCGAAATAGGTACAACCACTGAATGTGAGAGTTTACCAGGAAGTTATTGTAGCACTAAACTTGGCACGGCACCGCTGTAACAATATTGCGGTCTCCGATAAATAACGACGATACTACCGTTGTGCTGAGGTCCTATGGTAGTCACGGAACCCAGTTGGGTGTGACTACGTCACAGTACTTGTTGTGGCTATTGTGTTCGTGACTACCGCATTAGCTTCCGACGGTTTGCTTTGTCAAATCTTTCCATGCCCACGCTGTGTTTGAAAGATCAACGGAGTGGGGTTGACACAATTCAGTCGGATCTTCTGACGGTCAGGTAATATGAGTGGCTAGATTGTCTAGCAACTCAAAGAATATGGAAAATCCGTTGAATAACAAACAACAAAAAATAGTTTTATTGAAACACGTTTGTGAGACAATAAATAACAAACAAACGACGTTTGCTTTCCTGGCAAAAAGAAGAAAGAATATTGAGAGAGGATGAGTGACGCTGAGGTGCTGTTAGAATGACACTAATGTCTCTAAAGTCTGGGACTTTGAATTTTTCGAAAGTCTGAAGGTTGTTCGGAGTGCCTCGGGTCTAGAATGGAAGGAATGCTTCTTTGGCAGTCTTGAGTTTCTTTTTGGTCCTTTTACTTATCCTCTCCGAAGATTCATTTTTCCATCCCATTCTTATAGACCAATATATGGACTAAAAATGGTTTCTGATTGGTGGTCTAATAAGATACAATTAAGAGCTATATTCCCATTAATCAGCCACTCCTAGTTCAGGATTATATCTAACAGGTATAGGGAAAACCCTTTTTAGATGCTTTGACCAATGGGAACAGGTTTAGAGCAATGGGGTTGAACTAAAAATTCTCAACCTCACCTGACTGGATGAGCCATGCCCAGTTCACTTTTATTTTGGGTGGAGCAAAATTAGATTTCCCTTTTGACATTGACCTTTATGATTAGGACTAGAAAAATATGTTTTACGAAATGACCCGTTTCATCATTATGATCGATGAAATTACTTGACAACATAAAAATTAAATAAATTCGCTGACTGACCTTTAAAATCAAAAACAGTTGTCTCGCACTAAACTTACCTAAAGGAACAATCAACCAGCTTTTTAGATCAATTTAAGATTTTAACAAAAAGATACTTACTATAAGGATCTTTTTGTTTTTGGGATATGTATACATAAATTTTCATATATTTCATGAATTCTATTTTTTGCATATTAATTAAGTATTTAACGACACGTCGTGTTAGAGTGAACGACAGCATTTGGTCTTATCCTGGTAACGGCACCAAATGCAGTATTATAGTTGTCTCGGTGCTTTTACTTTCTTACCTGTTAACGAGGCCAAATGCGTTTCCAGGAAGTTTTTTTTTATCAATCCTCTCTGTGCCCATGCTGTGTTTGAAAGATCCACAGATTGAGAATGACACAATCCATCTGGAACTTCTTCTAACAATCAGGGTGATTCGTTGGAACAAAGTTGCCTAAGAGTTGGCAGCTCAAAAAAAAAAAAAACGAACTCTCTGTCACTAATTAACAATCATTTATTGGAACGTATTGGTGTAACAGTAATTTGTCCCATATTTTTATAGAAAATTGTCGCTTTATTATCCAGATATACTGTTCGATGTTCAGACTACGAACAATAGCACTACAGTGAGAGAGAATGAGAGACAATCTATAAGGGTCTATGAACAGAGACACAAAGAGACCACACACCCAACTGACGTCTTTGAACGCCAACTTCTAACTGACAACTGACTACTTTTTCAAAATTCCATAATCTATATACATCTAAATTCAGGATATCTTTAGTGATGTCATCTCATTAAGTTATTGCGTCATCCCACATGTGTCCCAAAACTTTTACCGTGTTTTATTTCCCCAATCAAACCTTTGACAAGAGATGACTGCATAATGTTTACATTTGGTCTTCCTGTGTTGGTCGCTGGTGCACTCGCTTGAACTTTTCGATTTGACTCCCATTTTTGCTCAAAGATTTTAGCTAACTTAACAGCTCACAGAAAAACTCGAGCCCCAACCAAACCAGATAATAAAATATGTAATACAATCAAACATCACGGCAACTGGGTCATATATGATATTGAAGGAGTTCTCCATAGTTTCCAAAGATCCGGGACTGCATTAGTTTCACATGGATTAGTTTCACATGGATTAGTTTCACATCTAGAACATTCATTGAGAGGAGTCTTACCCCTCTGCAGAAATGCAGTCGGTTTATTCTAAAGCCCCTGCTAAATGGTCTGGCAACGTTGGCAGAAAACCTTGTTTGGTCGGTTCCCTTACTTGTTCAGGTTGTTTTTGCTAGCAGATCAAGTTTGTTTCTTTTTTTTAATGGCGTACCAACCTTCGTGTGTCTTTTAATGCCAGAGCCATCATTGTAAAAATACAGCAATGGTACTATTTATCTCATAACTAAGGAATAAGGTGGTTCATGCCTTTTCCAATGAAACTCCCCCACATATAAAGTTTACCAGTTAAGAGATAGTTCCTGCGTCTGATTTTGACAGCCAGTAAACAATGTGACCGATACTAGAAGCGAAATATTGAAATTATAAAACTCAAGTACGAAGATTTACTGAAAGCCTCATAGGCTTAAAACTTGATAGGCTGAAATGTTCTTTGGTTGGAATGTTCATAGGCGGAAAAATTCACTGGCTGAAAATATCACAGGCTGAAAAGTTCTTTGGCTGAAATGATCATAAACTGAGAAGTCCATAGATTGAAAGTTTCTTTAGCTGAAAAATTCACTGGCTGAAAAAAATCATAGGCTGAAAAGTTCATTGGGCTTACAGTGCATTGGCTGAAATGATTATAGGCTGAAAAGTTCATTGGCCGAAAGTTTCTTTTGCCTAAAATTTCATAGCCTGAAAAATTCATTGACGGAAAAAAATATTTGGATTAAAAGTTCATTAAATTAAAGCTGAACTGTTCATGGGCTGAAAAGGTTCCTTAACTGAAATGTCCTTAGGCTGAAAAGTTCTTTAGATTAAAAGTTCATGGGCTGAAAAGGTTCCTTAACTGAAATGTCCTTAGGCTGAAAAGTTCTTTAGATTAAAAGTTCATGGGCTGAAAAGGTTCCTTAACTGAAATGTCCTTAGGCTGAAAAGTTCTTTAGATTAAAAGTTCATGGGCTGAAAAGTTCCTTGGCTGAAACGTACATTGACTGAAGAATTCATTGGCTGAAGAGTTCATAGTTCATATGTACTTTTTAGCTAAAGAACTTTTTCAGTTCTTTAGCTAAAAAGTACATATGATGGCATCGTATGTTTTGTTGATGACTTTTTTACCAATAGGATCCAATCCCTGCAATACCGATAAAAGGGGTTTGTGGACTACAAGAAGGACTTGGTTGAAAAGTAAACGTCATTTGATCACTTTCAATGAGAGCATCTTGGTGAGCCTGTGAACTTTTCAGTCGATCCTTGTTAGCAAATAGGCATTCAGTATTGATGAAGAATTATGGAAATCAGAATATATATTCATTTTTTACCATAAATTTTCCGTTTTAAATGCACATAATTCAAGACTGAATATCGATAACACATATCGAACAGGATACAGTGAACTTTTCTGGAGGTGTCTGCGTGGTGTAATGGTTAAAGCTTTGGCCTGCAGAAACATATTAAGCGAGTTCGAACTCCAGTCGCGGTATTAAATTCACTTTCGGACAAATACACTTGGGGAAAGTATAAACCCCCTTATCTTCCCAGATATGTATCAAATAGTACCACCGCTGTTCTTCTAGAAGAATGGCTTTGGCATTGAATAACCCACGAAGATTGATATGCAACAAAACAAAGAACTTTTCAGTTGTAATTTCATATAGAAACCTTCAGTTTATCTTGATCTGTTTATATATATATATATATATGTGTGTGTGTGTGTGGCAGATATTGGTGAATGAATTAAAAATCTGATCAACAAATCTATAATTTTCATATCTTTAAATTGACCGGAACGTTTATTGGAAAACAAAGTACTATATCTATTCCCGTAAGCAAAGATAATATTAGTCAGAGCGTATACCTTGTTAATAGATATAGTTCAGATTCATGCAATGAGGTATAGTAGTAATTATTAGCTTAGAGTACAGGGACATATTTTTTGCGTGTGATATTTTTTTTGTGTAAGTATGTTACTGTCTGAGAGAGAAAATATATTTATGCTTTAAAGAATGTAATTGTAAACTGCTGCTGATATTATATGTAGCATGAGATAGATTAAAATTTTAAGTGTATGTAAACATTCGTTTAATTTGAGTTGAAATGAATGTAAATTATTACCTAAAAGAAATAAGCCGAAATGAATTTGATTAATAATTAATTACAGTTTACTGAGTAAGTATAAACAACTTCATACTTACCATATTTACCAACCCCTCCCCTGAGGCAGTATATGACACAAGGTCAATTTTTAAGCAGAGTTTAACAGGTTTTGAATTTAGAGTTTTCCTTCTCCTAGACTAGTTGCCTTACCAAAGCTGAAGAAATCAGTCTGCCCTACTATTTATCCATAGCTGGAGGATGTGTCATTCAGAGATGTCAAAATAAAAATCCCAGATAAGAATTGGGACCAGGGGATGTGTGTGACGTCACGCACCGGAGGCGTAGGCTGAGATTTGAGAAAAAGCAGTTAGTTGAGTTCCTGCCTTCTAAAGAGAGAGAGATTCGGAGCTGGGCGAGGCCAGACGAATTTGTGCGCTACGGGCGCCGCGCGTTGGTTGGGTTGAGAGCTGACGATGTAAAAGCAGTCAACATAGAAAGATTGTGAATGTTTCGCGGATTCCTAGGCATAATGAACATTCTATGTCTATTTCATGTGTTCATATCTTGGTCTTATTTTTGGACCTATTTATATTACAATTACAGCTTCTCGACATAAATTTTGGTACATAAAAATTAACATTTTTTTCTATGGAAATCAGTTGAGACCCCTTATATATTTTTATGGTGTGATGGTCCAGTGGCAGTTATAGGATTAATATATATGAAAATAAGAAACACTACACAAGGTCCGGAAATGGTGTAGACGATTGGCGGGTTTTTGAGCACTAGAAACAGCAATGGATCAACTGAAAGGAGCAAAGGTCAAGACCCAGATAGGGAAACAACATGTGATTGGTCGAAGCAGTTAGAACGTTTAACCACCAAAAAGATAGAAATCTAAAAGTCAGTTTCGAGCTTCGACAGAGAGGAGAAAAGTCGTCCTTTTTACAAGGTCCGGTGAAAAGTGATATTCTGGTGGCAGAATGGCATAATGGAAGTCGTCAACTCCGTAGAACAAGAAACGAAAGTTCAACGTAAAAGAAGTTGTGATAAAATAAAAAGAAAGAATGATGCATTGCGATTCGTTAATGGAAATTTAACGAAAAAAAAAAAAAAAAAAGAGAGGATCAAACTCAAACGAAGAAAACCTTATAAAAAGAAAAAGGTTATTCAAGAATTTTCTTGTAAATGATATTCATGTCCTAAATGAAAATTTGAATGTTTCTAGGATTTATAGGGATTCCTTCTCTGACGGGAAGTCATTGCGAGGAATATAAATGTGACGAATACTAATTATATTCGAATGGAAACCCTAGATAACATAGAGACCATTTAAAATTTATGTAACACTATGTAGGTGGCCCGCCAAGCAGACGATTCTTTTGTCTGTTTTGGCGCGAAACCAGACAAAGGGTTTTGGACTTGACATCTCGCCGTGTCCGGAAGTGGTAACGGGACGCGAGAAGAGAGTCGGACAAAGGAGCTCGAAGGAGTTGGCGACGGGACACGGACACGGGCAATCGACACCGGACACCGGAGCGGAGAGGCGAGTCGGCATGAGAGAGAGTCCCGATCAGTGAAGAAGATCGAGTCAAGATGAGTCGGCATTCCAGTTGCTTTGTGGAATTTTCGCCAGTAATCCATGCTAGCGTTAGTCTATATATGCTATCAGAAATGCAGTGTTACATAACTCCTTGTCTTGCACTTTGAGTTAACACCAAGCTTTTGTTCGTTTGTTCTCTTTCTTCCTGTTCCCTCGATTGTATTTGATGTAGCGGTAAAGAAATGTGCGTTACCCCTATCGGAACCACTAGTTGATCACCGGCCAAGAAGGGAAAAGGTTCGAGAAGGTTGACGTATGGTGGGCCGAGGGGGTAACGTTACATTTATTCCTACTTACAGGAGTAATGAATAAGAATTTCTTATCATCAATGATAAATTACATTAGGAAAAATTCTTTCTGTTTAAGGATTTTATCAAAAATATCTAAAGAGATATTCTGAAAGTTGTTTGCGGAGAACAAGTTATGGTGAATAATATATTTGTCTGTTTAAAATTTGTAACCACTTCAAATATGAAGAGAAGATACTTTATTGTTCGCTTAAGAAACAAGAAAATATATATAGGGAGAAACGAGGAAATTCCCTCCCCTTATTTGTGAAAGAAACAAAGGAATTATGTTTCAATTTTAAAACAAAAAAAAAGAGAAAAAAAATTGTTTCTTGAAGGATACAGTTAAACAAAATTGGAAGTGACTCTAGTTTCGTTTGGAGGGATGAACTTTATTGTTGACTTGTCCTCTTCATGCCTGTATATATTTTTGTGTTTGTTTTTTTTTTTTTTTTACTTTCTTTAAAATAAAATATATAAGAAAGATATATATATATAAAAAAAAGAAAAATATAACCACGCGTCATATTGTTGGTCCAGTTCGGAATTCATCACGTTTTCATTTATATCACATCGCTATCTCAACCCTTGACACATCCTCATTCGTCCAAGTCTCGAAACTAAACCTATACGCAATCTTTATACCTCACTAGTTATATGGCCTGTTATAGCTATCATTAAAATATAACTAGTTACGGAGAATATATAAAGTTTGAGTGGTACGATACAATAGTCAGTAATTCTCCCTGACATTCCAGGATAATGTAACCTCGGAAACAAAGATATAGTAACCGTCACAATGGCTAATAGTAGATTTTGGTGAATCTAACAAGATGATAGAAATAAATGGAAAACTGGATAAATCAAACACTTACAAGAGGTTTACTGGTAATATTTCGTCTTTATTCACAAAACTTCTTCCGACTAAACATGTTTAAGTTTTTCTACATTTTAGCAATTGAGGAAATAGATAAAATAAAGGAGAAAATAAAGGTATAAAGGGAGAAAAAGGGTCTAAATACAAGAGACAGATAAGGGAAGAATAGGGAGGGGGTAGATATGGGTTTAAACGATGGTGTTTGGGGTTATTGGTTTTGACTCTGCTTGACTGGGTATGTACTCAGACAGTCACAGACGAAAACTGATTACATCCCCTAGAAACAATTCTGACAACACGAGGATCAAGAGAACAAAAATAACCAGAAAACAAAAAATGGGAAGAAAATCAACTCTATAGTTGCTTTAAGCGACTAACAAGCGATATCCCAAACAAGAAAATATGGACGTGTCTAAGAAAGGGAATCCTTAAGAGAGAAACTTAATCTCTTCTAATAGCAGCACAAAACAACACCATTAGAACCAATCACAACAAAGCAAGAATAGATAAGAAGCAACAAAACGGCAGATGCTGTTTATGTGGTTATAAAGACGAAACGATCAATCACATGACTGGAATACGAACTCGCATATTACGATTCCGCAGTCCATCGCTTTAACCATTACACCACGAGGACACCCCCTTATTAACATTTAGTATCATTGATATTCGTGAGTATCTTGAAATATTTTTATCATTTAATTTGTTGTATTAGAAATAAAAAAATTAACGTACAAAAACATGTTTTATTATAGTAGCTATTAGAAGCAGCAACTCCAAATAACTTGTATAATGTGCCTTTGAGAAAAGTTTGTAATGTTTCTTTTAGACTCCTGCTTCTTCTAGTTATAAAAATAAATATAGCTTTATTTACGTGTCTAAGAACGGGAATCCTTAAGAGAGAAACTTAATCTCTTCTAATAGCAGCACAAAACAACACCATTAGAACCAATCACAACAAAGCAAGAATAGATAAGACGCAACAAAACGGCAGATGTTGTTTATGTGGTTATAAAGACGAAACGATCAATCACATATTAAGTAAATGCAGCAAATTAGCACAGAAAAAGTATAAGACTAGACTCGACTGAGTGGGCAAGGGGATCCATTGTGAGTTGTGGGAGAAATTAAAATCTGACCATACAAACAAATGGTATATTTACAACCCAGAATCTGTCAAGGAGAATGAGACACACAAACTCCTCTGGGATTTTGAGATACAAACGGATCACCTTATGTCGGCCAGACAACCAGACCTAGTAATAATCAACAAGAAAAAAGAGAACTTAAATTGTCGACTTTGCTGTCCCGGCTAACCTCAGAGTAAAATCGAAAGAAAGGGAAAAGAAAGATAAGTACCTCGACCTTGCTTAGGAATAGAAAAAACTGTGGAACATAAAAGTGACGTTTATATCAGTTGTAACTGGTGCTCTTGGCATAATCATCAAAAGATTATAAAAGGGACTGGAGGACTTGGAAAAAAAGGGACGAGTGGAGACCATCCAAAATACTGACTTATTAAAATCGGACAGAATACTGAGAAGAGTCCTGGAGACTTGAGGAGACTTGCTATCACTCAAACTCCAGTGAGAAACCATCGTCTTACACCGGTGTTAAAACTCAAAGAGAAGAAAAAATAATAATCAATTAGCAATAATTGTAATAATAATCATCATCATCATCATCATTTCGTGCCGCCAGCACGGATATCCCTGACCCTCTCTCGCCACTTCTCCCTGTCATTCATCGCTTTTGGCAGGTCTTCAGGGTTACATCCCGTATCCTCACATAACTGCTGTATGTATGTTCGAGCTGGTCGTCCTGCTTTTGCTTGGCCATATGCGGGGGTCCATAGGAGTACATCACTGATGAGTTCGTCCTTGCTTCTCCAGCAGAGTTCTGCGTGTCTGATTCGTCTAACTTGTATAGTTTTCGTGATGGGAGGCAAGTGGCCGTATAGTTGGTATCTTGTGGGGTATTGTCGCCAGGACTTGTTCAATATTGCTCTCAACAAATGTCTTTCTCCCTCCCTCTCTCTCTCTCTCCATTTCTCCCTTTGCCTTTCTCCCACTCTCTCTCTCTCTCTCTTTGTCTCTCTACCTCTCTTTCTCCCTTTCTCTCTGTATCTATATTTATATGTATCAAAATACTCCTATATATATATATATATATATATATTGAAATGCCTATGATTTGAAGTTTCATGTAGAGGGTAAGATTTTACATTGTGATCTTTTTAATATCAGTACGTTCTATTTATACATCCCTCTCAATCGTCTCATATCTCTTTATCTATCAGTTTCTTACTCTTTGTACACGTTTATCACTATGTCTCTCCCTCCTTCTTTCTTTCTCTCTCTCTCTCTCTCGTTATCTATCTATCTATCTATCTATCTAGATAGATAGATAGATAGATAGATAGATAGATAGATAGAATCTGTTCATCAACCAATTCCAACCTAAAACCAAAACACTTACCAGGAAACTTGAAAGGATTTTAATAGAATTATAAAAACAAAATGTGTTTTATTATCTAATCAAACATAGATAGATAGATCCAGCCTGTTCATATATATATATATATGTGTGTGTGTGTGTGTGTGTGTGTGTGTGTGTGTGTGTGTGTGTGTGTATGTGTGTTAGGATCTTGAATAAGTTCTCGCTGGTTTCCAACAGATGGCGTTCCCAGAACTGGGTTCGTGTAGTTTCAGATGGTTACATATCAATGATGAAGTAATATAAGCAGTCTTAAAATTCAGTGAATGTCATTTCGCCGAAGAGTGAACAATTCTGTTTTTAAGAGCATTAAACATGTCGGATTTCGTGCCAAATAATCTGTATTCGCGGGGAATTTCATTGCACTGCTTTATTCACTAGAAATCTGCAGCTGAATCTCACAAAATTCTTATTGAGACCTACGGCGACCAGGCTCTGTCGGAAACAATATGCAGAGATTAGTTTAGACGCTTTAAAAGTAATGATTCCACACCTAAAAAGTTTGAAGACGACGAATTGGAGATATTACCTCGTGAAAACTCATGTCAGACGCAAGCTGGACTTGCAGAATCATTATGAGTTGATCCTACAACAGTTTCGAAACGTTTGAAAGTATTAGGAATGATTCAAAAGCAAGGACGTTGGGTGCCGTACAAGTTGAAGCCGGGAGATATCGAACAACGTCTTGTCACGTGTGAACATCTGCGTCAACAGCAGAAAAGGAAAGATGATGAAAAGTGGATACACTACGATAACGCTAAGCGTAAAAGATCGTGGGAGTAAGCCTTGACATGGATCAACATCAGCGGTAAAGTCGAAAATCCATGGTTTGATGCTTCTCCTATGTATTTGGTGGGATCAGCTGGGTGTATTCAATTATGAGCCACTCCAATCGGCCGAAACCATCACAGAAGATTACTATCCACTACAATTGGTGCGTTTTAACCGAGCTTGGAAGAAAAAACAACTGCTAACGAGTAGAGAGACGACAAAGTGATTTTGCAACACAACGACGCTAGGCCATATGTTGCATAACGGGTGAAAACCTACTTGGAAACGCTTAAATGGGAAGTCCTATCCCAGCCACCGTATTCACCAGACATTGCTCGATGCGATTATCAGTTATTCCGATCGATAGCACAAAGTTTGCCTGAGCAGCAATTTTATTCCCATGAATATGCAAAAAAATAGGTCGACAAATGGTTAGCCTCAAAAGACGTGTCGTTTTTCCGATGTGGAATTAAAATCCTGCTAGAAATATGGGAAAAGGTAGCGGTTAGCGATGTACAATACTTTCAGAGACATGTTTCTAACAATTTTTCGAAAATAAAACATTACATTTCATAAGGAATTAGTGAGAACTGATTCAAGGTCGTAATATATCCAATCTGTTCATTTATATATATATCTATGAATATATATATAGTATTTACACACTTATTCTTTTATATATTGACCAGTCGGCAACCAGTGTCCTGGGTATGATACAAAGCAATCTGATGGTGAGGTTCAGTAATGCTGGAGCTTTGGGGAATGAGGAGGACCACTTCATTGCCATCACTCCCAGGTCCACTCTAGACGGAAGAGGTAACACCTGATAAGGTCCTATTTATGGGTAAAAAAAAACTAAAATCCTTACTCATGATAAACTGAATTACTTGAAATAGAACTATTTTAATATTTAAACTGCACACTTAAGCCCAACTGAACTGTTTGAAATAGAACTGTTTTGACATGTAAACTACGTACTTATGCTAAACTGAATTGTTTGAAACTGAACTGTTTTTTATGCTTAACTCAATGAATTGAAATAGATGTTTTTGACATTGAAACTGTACTTACCCTAAACTGAATTGTCTGAAATAGAACTGTTCTGGCGTTTAACTGTGTGTGGACAAAAACTATACTTATACTAAACTGAATTGTTTGAATTAGAACTAGTTGAAGCTGAATAGCTTGAAATAGAAATGTTTTTGACAATTAAACTGTACTTATGTTAAACTAAATTGTTTGAAACAGAAGTGTTCATTTGTATTAAAATGGATTTGGCATTAAATAACCTTCAAAGGCTGATATACCATAAACCTAAACACCCCAACCCATCCTTTGATATCTCTATCTCAATCGTATCATATCTATTAATATATCTTTCAATCTGCTTAACTCTTTCTCTCTGTGTATGTCTGACAGTCTCTTTATCAGTATATCAATCAATCTATCTAAAACTCTTTTTTCTAACAATCTTCTCTGTTTCCTAAACGCCACAATTTCCTATCAATTTTTCACCTCTGGTTCATTTTATATCTCATTCATCTCCCGTTTCACTTTATTAGAAACCAAAAACTAATAATTTTATCATTTTAATAAAGACTTCTTATACAATTACCTAATTGACGCTTCAGTACTGGGAATGGACATCAACTCAGCCCGTGAATGGCGTCAATTATTCATTGATTTCATTTCAGATAGAACTGACCACAATCTTTTATAATTTGCCAACAATATTGTCAGAATTGATTTAAGAAACCAAGCTTATTAAATATCACATTACAGTTGCATGCGTGTCACTAAAGGATACAATTACTTCCAGATAGACTGAGAGAGAGAGAGAGAGAGAGAGACAGATACAGAGAGAGGGGGAGAGGGAGAGAGAGATTGATTGATCGATTGATTTGATCGATAAAACAAAAAACAGGGAGACGACTGAACTATCTTTTAACAAATCACATATGTAATCCACACACACACACACACACACACACACACACACATATATATATATATATATATATATATATATATAACCAAACAAAACCAATCTTGGCCCAGTCGGCTGGGGCTGTAGAATATACCGACTGCTTCCTCTGCAGTGGGGTAAGACACCCCCACAACAAGTGTACTTGACACTAACAATCTGATAGTGAGGCTCCAGTAATGATGGAGTTTTGGGGGATGCAGAGTACCCCTTCATTGCCATCGCTCCCAGGTCCACTCTGACCCGGAATGGTAGTACCTGATATGGGTTAAATAGAATTAAACTGCATGCTTACACTCAGATGACTTATTTTATATAGAACTGTTTTGACATTCAACTGTGTCTAAACAGAATCTATACATATACTAAACTGAGTTGTTTGAATTAGAACTGTTTGCATAAACTGAATAGATTGATGTAGAAATATTTTTGACAATTAAACTGTGTACAAATGCTAAACCGAATTGTTTGAAATACAACTGACAATTTGTATGAAGATGGATTTGGCGTTTAATAACCTTCAAAGGTTGATACGCCATAAAAACCCAACCAACCAACCAACCCAATCTATCTCAGTCAGCTAGGACTGTAGAATACACCAACTGCATCTCTGCTGACGAGTCAGACCTCCCTACAACTAGTGTTCTTGATATGACATTAAACAATCTGTTGGCGAAGCTCCAGTACTGATGCAGCCTCAGGGAATGCAGATCACCCCTTCAGGGCCATTGCTACCAGGTCCACTCTGACCGGGAGTGGTAGCTATTGATAGAGACCTATCTAAAGGTCAAGAAGAACCGTTTGATATTAAAATAGAGTGCAAACAAATGACTAATTTTAAATTGAATTAGTAGAAATAAAACAGTTTGGTCATTTAAATGTGTGTAAATAAATTTTTGATGTTTAATTGAATTGTTAGTGATACATAGCAATATTTGGAACCATTTATATTTATTGACTTATGCTAAATTGAATTCTTAGGAATAGAACTGTTTTATCATTTAACTGTGAGTATTTACAACATGAGTTTACAAATCATATATTTGATATATATTTAAAAACAGGATTTGGCATTATATAACCAACAATGGTTGATATGCCATAAAACCAAATTAAACGAAATCAATTCATCTATGAGTGTGTTGAATACATATATATATATATATATATATTGATACAAATTTAGAATATATCATCATCATCATCATCATCATGTCATGCCGCTTGCACGAATATCCCTGACCCTCTCTTGCCACTTCTCTCTATCGTTCATCGCCTCTGGCAGGTCTTCAGGGCTACATTCCGTATCCTCACATAGCTGTAGTATGTAAGTTCGAGCTGGTCGTCCTGCTTTTGCTTGGCCATATGTGGGGGTACCTAGGAGTTCATAAATGAATAGTTCATGAACATAAATGTCTTTCTTCTTTTCTATTCTTTCGTTTTTCTTCAAATTGTGAGAGAGAGAGAGAGAAAGGGTATATAAAATTGGGTATAAGGAGAAACAGTCCCAAAGTTACTTATCTTATTTAGATGGATCCCTGTGGAGAATCTTTCTTCTTTTACGGGCTGACAGACTTTATCTTATTTTTAGTACTGGCTTGAAGATACGGCTTCTTGTCCGAGATTTTTTCGTCTTCTTTTACCCGGAGTACTTGGCTTTTGGTTCCGTCCACCACGAACCCTGTCCAACAACTAACTTTTCTTATTATCTATTTCCGCTGACGGGAAGGAGTCCCCACTTCCGTTTTGGTGTCCCAGCCAATCATTTGGCTTCTCTCTTCTTCCTTTCCGTGTCAGGCGACCCGAGTGAGGTCACCAAGTACAAACATCTGTTCTTAACGGTCATTCTCTGATGGGTTGCTACTGTTAATTCAAACAAGAGGATAGTAGTAATCATATTTCTATCTTCTCAATGGGACACCACGTGACAATATATATTAATACAAATTTCGTTGAATATAATAGACATTTTCTTTCTACAAATTTTCTTGTTGATCCTCTCATATTGCATAATTCTCACCGACAACACAACAATATTAGAACATCAAAATCACAAGCAAAAACTACAGATTCTTGAAGCACTACATATTAGAAACATGCAACCGACACTTAAAATTAATTTTCAAACCAGTGCTAATGTACTTAAATGTCTTTAGCTACTGACACTAATTATAGAAAACCATTTAAAAGCAAACGCCACAGACTCCAAATGTAATGACGCTCTTACATAGTAGTAATGCAAAAACAAAAGTTACATCACTTTTGTAATAGATCCTACCCTGATGATGGCCCAAAGTCGGGCAGAAAGTACTTGGGACATATACAATTATGGAAAATACATCAATCAATTCCCGCCGAATACGATAAAAGTAATACGGCAATATGAAAGGATCAACAAGAAAATATGTAGACAGAAAATGTCTATTATGTTCAACGAAAAGGCAAAATACACTTTTAAACATCCATCTTTGATTTAACATCACTAATATCATCCCTCATAGTTCTGATAATGATTCACTAGAACCGAAACGCTATAGTGTCACCTTTGCTTCTCAATAAATCTCTCCTTCTACTTGGATTACCTTGTTATCAATTTTTCTTTATATATTGTCGGATTACACTCCATTATTTACTTCCATATTTATATATATATATATATATATATATATATATATATATATATTCGATTTTCGATTCATTTCATTTTGTTAACTGCCTCATGATTGTTGTTTTGTAAAAACTCCATGAAACCCACGGGTCGCAGACTAAATTTCATGGCATTAAATATATAAATCTATCATATATTTATCTTTTTATCATTATTATTATTATTATTGTATATTTTTCACACACAGAGACACACTTACATAAATAGGCATGTTTTGTGGTTTTGGGGTTTTATGGCATATCAACCCTTGATCGTTATTTAATGTCAAATACTGATATAAGTAAGTAAAGTTGGCTACTATAGTCGAGGGCTAGCATAAGTCTCCCTTTTCAATAGCTACTACACCGAGGTGCAGGGGAGGGCGTAACTCCATTCCGTGGATTGCTCCACTTTACCCTTGATACCTAGCTTATATTGCTGAGTGTTAAGCAATGAAGTATCAAGTACCATTTTTAAAGTCTTTGGTATAACTTGATCTGGGATTGAACCCAGGTCTCTCAGACCATTGGCGAACACTCTACCCACTAGGCCAATGAGCCGGTTATAATTTTTAAGTAAATAGTTTGTAGATAATTCTATTTCTTAAAAGTGCCAGAGCTCAGTCATTAGTGCACAGATAAACAGTTTTACGTATTGCTATTTATTGTTTGCACACTGTTAAATGGTTTCAGGTATTGCTCAGTAATACTCATGATTCAACATAAGATAAATCTTAATTAGTTAAACCAGGGGAGAACAAACCATATTTACCCAACCCCTCCGCTCGGGCAGGATATGACACAAGGTCAATTTTTAAACGGAGTTTAACAGGTTTAAATTCAGAGGGAGAACAAACTGCTGACAGCGGATCCCATTGTCATATAATTAAGGAATGATTTTTTATATTAATCATTTTTCGTTAATTATATTTTATCATTCAGTTTGGTAAGACTTTGAACTATTCGAGTCTCTTAAGTCAGGTGCAAAGTCATTTGGTGCAGTTATGCTCGCATGCAAAGGATATGACAATCACCATTTGTCATAATAAACCCCAGAGAGGAAATGAGCTGGAGCGTGGATGACGTAATGCCCGGAAGAGATGGTCCTGAGAATATGAGGATTTTGAAAAGACGTCTGTTGAGATTGGACCATTGAAGCGAGAACTGGATTTTGACCGTTGAAATATGTACTTGGGTTTTTCGGATCTCTACTGACAGAGATCTTAAACATCACAAGATGCGCCACGTGTCGGAGTGGAGTCAGCATAGTATGGTTACCAAAAACTTTTAAGAATTGTGTCACTCTCCTCATGTCGCCATGGACTGAAGTCAGAAATTAATACACGCGTTCGTACCTGAAACGATAGAGTCCGCCAGTATTGTATTGGAATATGTATTTGTATATGTATTGTAGATGCATCACGGTATACAACACCATGCGGCCTGCAGCACTATGCAACCCGCTGGAGCCTCAAAAAAATAAATAAAAAACACAAACACACACACTTACACGTGAATCAAGACTAAATTATTTTGATTTTAAAAGATGCAGCCTTTTGATAATCCATAACGCAGTGATGCGTCCTTCCCACCAAAAAGTGTTCTCACCCTATTTTAAACATACATTAAACACTTACAGGTGCCACCGCTCCAGGTCGCAACGACCCTGGGGAGTAATAGCAGAGAATGGGTACTCCACATTCCCCAAACCTCCAATTCAACCCCTTGTCCCGGACAGATTGAGCTGGCTGGATAGATAGATAGATACTGCCTGGGATGTATAGATGAATATATATGATTTGACTAAGATAGATAGAAAAATAGATAGATAGATATAAAGATATGCACTCTGTGTGTGTTTGTGTGTGTGTGTCCATTTCCATCTGTCCGGGACAAGGTGTTGAACTCACAATCCCCAGATGGTTGTCCACTAGAATATTTGACTTGACTTTTTAACCCTCCCACTTCCGTGTCCAGATTCCATTAACAGTGAAAAAGGCCCAAAGTTACCGATGCGAGATAACCTTAATTACTGGATGAGGTTAACTGTGTTTCATAGAGCCTTAATAACCTTGGGAAAGGTATGAATCCAATTATTCGCCCTCCAGCTAGGGCTTAATAATAAGGCAGACAGGGTTCTTTAGCCTTAGTAAAGCAACAAGTCAAGTAGAAAGAAGACAAAATTCAAACCTGTTAAACACCGCTAAAAAGCAATTGACCTTGTGTCATATCTTGCTCGTGCGAAGTGGTTGGTAAATACATATATACAAGACCGACGGTAATACAAATACCACTTCGGATGAGAGTGTACCTGGGAGTAATGGCAATGAAAAGGTACTTTAAACATCCTCAAAGTTTCAGAACTAGAACCTTAATACCCAATACAATTTAGTCTCATCCACGGAGCAGTTCTTTGCGGGGGAGGAGGCTTACTTCTCCGGAGAGAATGTAATAGGCATATTATACAGTCTGGTCGACAGTACGGTTTTCATGGGTGGACATTTAGAGATAGCGATGGTGCTGGTGGAGGTAGTGTCTATGTGAACAAAAAATTTTCTAGCAGAAAACTTGCTCTATTCAACCTGCGTTATTGTGCTCTGAGTATCTCTCGTAGTTTATAGGGAAATAAACGGGAGTGAGTGGTTTTGGAACGTCCTTCGTGCTGTCCTGAGAAATGAAATCAAACGTTTTATTGGAGGGTAACAAAAGAGAAGTATAACTGAACAAGTAATAAATGTTTCAAAGATAAAGAAAAAACGAGAGAGAGAGAGAGAGAGAGAGAGAGAGAGAGAGAGAGAGAAAAAGAAAGTGAGAGAAGTGGACAGTCGACTGTACGTTTGCCGGCAAAGCAAAAATAAAAGAAATTCAAGATAGGGGTCGAATGTAGTACAGAAAGAGTTAGAGAAAGAGTGAGAGAGATTAGCCGTGTGAAAATGAGGCCAAAATAGCAAGAAATGGCGGCCAATTACAATCAATTACAACCCGAAAGACAGTCGGAAATGATCTAAAGAGCGGATGGCTAAAGTTGGAGACAGACAAACAAAGGGACTAATTGAAAAATTATTAGGTACGCGTTGTGATGAAGCGTACACGGAGGCCAATCAAATAGATTTATACAATCTGCGTTTGATGAAAGATATTAAAGACAAAGACAGACACAGAAACAGAGTCTGGGCAAAAACAAAAACAAAAACAAAACAAAAAAAAGAAACGAGAAAAAGAACAAGTCTCAAAGAAAAGAAGGATGGATATCTACGTCTTAGTAATATTTGCAGGCTAAAAGTTATGTAAAGAGTGCGCCAAGTATTTAGGAACATACACTTAGCAGGCTGTAAACAGAACACGTTCTAACGTAGTGTTCCACGGCATGTGTCTGGATTTCGAATTCCTCGCTCGCTTGCTCGATAGACTTATCAAGAGCACAAAAAGGTTAGCTTCCAAATCTAACTGAAGAAACGGAAAAGCACACCGGAGTTAACGCTCTTGTCCACAACCACTTTCTTGAATATGGCCAGATTCTTCGTGTACCATCTGGAATACGAACGGTTGTATGTACGTAAGATCAGAATCTTCACTCTGTCAAGGAGGTTTTATATACCCTGACTGAACCCTCTGCGAAGAGGTAAGACCTTCACCCACCCACCCACGAAAGAGATTTCCAGGTTAAGACTAAATTAAATCAGGTGGTGATGCCCTATGCCCAAATCTCTAATGGATCATTTTTTACTGTGTTTACTCCAAGTTTCACTTGGCCCAGGCGGCTAGGGCTGCAGAATACACCGACTGCATCTCTGCAAAGAGGTAAGACTCACCCAACGAATGTCCTGTTATGACACTAAACAATTTAATGGTGTGGCTTCAGGAATGCTGGAGCTTTGGGGAACGCGGGTACATTTTCATTGCCATCGGTCTCAGGTCCCCTGATTGAGTCCTCTGTAAGGATCAAATATAAATTTTTGACATTTAAACTGTATACTTATGCTAAACTGAATTGTTTGAAATAGAATTGTATTTACATTTCTCTGTGAGTAAACAAATAATTGATGTTTAATTTTTAATGTTAAATATCAATATTGAAAACATTTAACTGTGTGCAAACAAATAATTAATAGTAAATAGAATAATCTATATTAGATAAAAATAAATGTAACCATTTCACAGTGAAAAAAATGAGTTCATGATCGTTTAAAAATGTTATCAATAAAATGCGTTTAGAAATCATATTCAATATATACGTATAAAAAGATTTGGCATTAAAAAACCGGCAATGTTTGATAGGCCATAAAACCCAACCAAACCAAATCATATATATTTAATATATACGTATAAACAGGATGTGGTATTAAATAACCTACAATAGTTGATATGCCTTCAACCCCAACCAAACCAAATCATATATATTTAATATATATGTATAAACAGGATGTGGTATTAAATAGCCTACAATAGTTGATATGCCTTAAATCATATATATTTAATATATATGTATAAACAGGATGTGGTATTAAATAACCTACAATTGTTGATATGCCTTCAACCCCAACCAAACCAAATCATATATATTTAATATATATGTATAAACAGGATGTGGTATTAAATAACCTACAATAGTTGATATGCCTTCAACCCCAACCAAACCAAATCATATATATTTAATATATATGTATAAACAGGATGTGGTATTAAATAACCTACAATAGTTGATATGCCTTCAACCCCAACCAAACCAAATCATATATATTTAATATATATGTATAAACAGGATGTGGTATTAAATAACCTACAATAGTTGATAGGCCTTCAACCCCAAACAAACCAAATCATATATATTTAATATATATGTATGAACAGGATGTGGTATTAAATAACCTACAATAGTTGATATGCCTTCAACCCCAAACAAACCAAATCATATATATTTAATATATATGTATAAACAGGATGTGGTATTAAATAACCTACAATAGTTGATATGCCTTCAACCCCAACCAAACCAAATCATATATATTTAATATATATGTATAAACAGGATGTGGTATTAAATAACCTACAATAATTGATATGCCTTCAACCCCAACCAAACCAAATCATATATATTTAATATATATGTATAAACAGGATGTGGTATTAAATAACCTACAATAGTTGATATGCCTTCAACCCCAAACAAACCAAATCATATATATTTAATATATATGTATAAACAGGATGTGGTATTAAATAACCTACAATAGTTGATATGCCTTCAACCCCAAACAAACCAAATCATATATATTTAATATATATGTATAAACAGGATGTGGTATTAAATAACCTACAATAGTTGATATGCTTTCAACCCCAACCAAACCAAATCATATATATTTAATATATATGTATAAACAGGATGTGGTATTAAATAACCTACAATAGTTGATATGCCTTCAACCCCAACCAAACCAAATCATATATATTTAATATATATGTATAAACAGGATGTGGTATTAAATAACCTACAATAGTTGATATGCCTTCAACCCCAACCAAACCAAATCATATATATTTAATATATATGTATAAACAGGATTTGGTATTAAATAACCTACAATAGTTGATATGCCTTCAACCCCAAACAAACCAAATCATGTATATTTAATATATATGTATAAACAGGATGTGGTATTAAATAACCTACAATTGTTGATATGCCTTCAACCCCAACCAAACCAAATCATATATATTTAATATATATGTATAAACAGGATGTGGTATTAAATAACCTACAATAGTTGATATGCCTTCAACCCCAACCAAACCAAATCATATATATTTAATATATATGTATAAACAGGATGTGGTATTAAATAACCTACAATAGTTGATATGCCTTCAACCCCAACCAAACCAAATCATATATATTTAATATATATGTATAAACAGGATGTGGTATTAAATAACCTACAATAGTTGATATGCCTTCAACCCCAAACAAACCAAATCATATATATTTAATATATATGTATAAACAGGATGAAGACATTAGTCCGAAAAACCTTAATGATAAAAATCATCAAGCTTCGTCTCAGAAATTTAGACAACTAATGACAAATCCTGTTTATCTTTGGTGGGACGTTGTAAACATGGTGTCACGAGGGGTATTGAAACGCTATGTTGGGTGTTGTAATCATAGTGCCACGTGGGGTCTTTAAACACTGGACCATCACTACGCCAATACCAAACGAAGAAAAATAACAATACTGTCACAACATACACTCTAGCCGACTCCCCAGTAAGTGATCCAAATATATGCCTACTCTGTTTATCGTTTAATTTGCTTAAAATGCTATAATTTTTAGTTGTCTAAATTTCTGAGACAAAGCTTGATGATTTTTATCATTAAGGGATTTCGGACTATTGTCTTCATCTTTATTGTTATCTCCACAATGTTTCAGCCGATATGTCCTCTGGCTTTCTTCAGGTGTTTGTCAAACTCGGGAACATAAACGGAACTTCGAACTACGTCTTTTATTGAATCCACAGGGATCACCTGTTCTGATTCCGTTAGCCATAACCGGGTACAAGTGTTAAGTATTTCTGTATTGTTACTCGCCTGCATTCAGGATTGAACCTGCAACCTCCAGATGATTTTCTCCTTAGAAGCTTCCGTAAACATTAGGTAAATGTAAAAATAATGTAAAAATAATGGTGCCGTGGTGTAACGGTTATCGTCGTAGGGAATGGACACGGCGACACGAGTTCAAATCCTGGACGAGATTGATTGCATTTCACATAGAACTAATACCCTTGGGAAAGGTATGAATCCAATTATTCTCCCTCCAGCTATGGGTAAATAGTAGGACAGACTAGGTTCTTCAGCCTTGGTGAGGCAACTAGTCTAGGAGAAGGAATACTCTGAATTCAAACCTGTCAAACTCCACTTAAAAATTGACCTTGTGTCATATCCTGCCCGAGCGGAAGGGTTGGTAAACATGATAATGATAATTATTTTTCCATTAAAATAGATGTAATTGTACGTAATGTTGGTAAGCTTAGAATTAAGGAAGCCTTTTAATTGCTAAGCTACACCCTCAGATTAACTATTGGTTAGGATTAAATACTTAATATATCATTAATTAATATGCGCAGTTTTTAAATATATATTTAAGTTAAAAAATAGAATAGAATAGAATAAAATGAAATAGAATTAATTCGGGCAACTGAAGTCACATCCCTTCCGCATGGCGTTTGTATTAGACAAGATTACTTGATACCATATAATTGTTTACAAATTATTCATATTACGAATAGTTAATTATTTACTAAAGTTTATTTCTTACTTGATACTATAAAACTGTGCAAATAGATCATAGTTAATTTGGTTGGGTTTTATGGCATATCAACCATTGTAGGATGTTCTTTTCTATGTTTTTGGGGTTGGGTTTTATGGCATATCAATTATTGTAGAACGTTCTTTTCTATGTTGTGGGGGTGGGTTTTATGGCATGTCAAACATTGTAGAATATTCTTTTCTATGTTTTTGGGGTTGGGTTTTATGGCATATCAACCATTGTAGAATGTTCTTTTCTATGTTTTTGGGGTTGGGTTTTATGGCATATCAACCATTGTAGGATGTTCTTTTCTATGTTGTTGGGGTTGGGTTTTATGGCATATCAACCATTGTAGGATGTTCTTTTCTATGTTGTTGGGGTTGGGTTTTATGGCATATCAACCATTGTAGGATGTTCTTTTCTATGTTGTTGGGGTTGGGTTTTATGGCATATCAACCATTGTAGAATGTTCTTTTCTATGTTGTTGGGGTTGGGTTTTATGGCATATCAACCATTGCAGAATGTTCATTTCTATGTTTTTGGGGTTGGGTTTTATGGCATATCAACCATTGTAGGATGTTCTTTTCTATGTTGTTGGGGTTGGGTTTTATGGCATATCAACCATTGTAGAATGTTCTTTTCTATGTTTTTGGGGTTGGGTTTTATGGCATATCAAACATTGTAGGATGTTCTTTTCTATGTTGTTGGGGTTGGGTTTTATGGCATATCAACCATTGTAGGATGTTCTTTTCTATGTTGTTGGGGTTGGGTTTTATGGCATATCAATTATTGTAGAACGTTCTTTTCTATGTTGTGGGGGTGGGTTTTATGGCATGTCAAACATTGTAGAATATTCTTTTCTATGTTTTTGGGGTTGGGTTTTATGGCATATCAACCATTGTAGAATGTTCTTTTCTATGTTTTTGGGGTTGGGTTTTATGGCATATCAACCATTGTAGGATGTTCTTTTCTATGTTGTTGGGGTTGGGTTTTATGGCATATCAACCATTGTAGGATGTTCTTTTCTATGTTGTTGGGGTTGGGTTTTATGGCATATCAACCATTGTAGGATGTTCTTTTCTGTTTTTTGGGTTGGGTTTTAAGGCATATCAACCATTGTAGAATGTTCTTTTCTATGTTTTTTCGGTTGGGTTTTATGGCATATCAACCATTGTAGGATGTTCTTTTCTATGTTGTTGGGGTTGGGTTTTATGGCATGTCAACCATTGTAGGATGTTCTTTTCTATGTTGTTGGGGTTGGGTTTTATGGCATATCAACCATTGTAGGATGTTCTTTTCTATGTTGTTGGGGTTGGGTTTTATGGCATATCAACCACTGTAGAATGTTCTTTTCTATGTTGTTGGGGTTGGGTTTTATGGCATATCAACCATTGTAGGATGTACTTTTCTATGTTGTTGGGGTTGGATTTTATGGCATATCAACCATTGTAGAATGTTCTTTTCTATGTTGTTGGGGTTGGGTTTTATGGCATATCAACCATTGTAGGATGTTCTTTTCTATGTTGTTGGGGTTGGGTTTTATGGCATATCAACCATTGTAGGATGTTCTTTTCTATGTTGTTGGGGTTGGGTTTTATGGCATATCAACCATTGTAGAATGTTCTTTTCTATGTTGTTGGGGTTGGGTTTTATGGCATATCAACCATTGCAGAATGTTCATTTCTATGTTTTTGGGGTTGGGTTTTATGGCATATCAACCATTGTAGGATGTTCTTTTCTATGTTGTTGGGGTTGGGTTTTATGGCATATCAACCATTGTAGAATGTTCTTTTCTATGTTTTTGGGGTTGGGTTTTATGGCATGTCAAACATTGTAGGATGTTCTTTTCTATGTTTTTGGTGTTGGGTTTTATGGCATATCAACCATTGTAGGATGTTCTTTTCTATGTTGTTGGGGTTGGGTTTTATGGCATATCAACCATTGTAGGATGTTCTTTTCTATGTTTTTTGGGTTGGGTTTTATGGCATATCAACCATTGTAGGATGTTCTTTTCTATGTTGTTGGGGTTGGGTTTTATGGCATATCAACCATTGTAGGATGTTCTTTTCTATGTTGTTGGGGTTGGGTTTTATGGCATATCAACCATTGTAGGATGTTCTTTTCTATGTTGTTGGGGTTGGGTTTTATGGCATATCAACCATTGTAGGATGTTCTTTTCTATGTTTTTTTGGGTTGGGTTTTATGGCATATCAACCATTGTAGGATGTTCTTTTCTATGTTGTTGGGGTTGGGTTTTATGGCATATCAACCATTGTAGGATGTTCTTTTCTATTTTTGGGGGGTTGGGTTTTATGGCATATCAACCATTGTAGGATGTTCTTTTCTATGTTGTTGGGGTTGGGTTTTATGGCATATCAACCATTGTAGGATGTTCTTTTCTATGTTTTTGGGGTTGGGTTTTATGGCATATCAACCATTGTAGGATGTTCTTTTCTGTTTTTTGGGTTGGGTTTTAAGGCATATCAACCATTGTAGAATGTTCTTTTCTATGTTTTTTGGGTTGGGTTTTATGGCATATCAACCATTGTAGGATGTTCTTTTCTATGTTGTTGGGGTTGGGTTTTATGGCATGTCAACCATTGTAGGATGTTCTTTTCTATGTTGTTGGGGTTGGGTTTTATGGCATATCAACCATTGTAGGATGTTCTTTTCTATGTTGTTGGGGTTGGGTTTTATGGCATATCAACCACTGTAGAATGTTCTTTTCTATGTTGTTGGGGTTTGGTTTTATGGCATATCAACCATTGTAGGATGTACTTTTCTATGTTGTTGGGGTTGGATTTTATGGCATATCAACCATTGTAGAATGTTCTTTTCTATGTTTTTGGGGTTGGGTTTTATGGCATATCAAACATTGTAGGATGTTCTTTTCTATGTTGTTGGGGTTGGGTTTTATGGCATATCAACCATTGTAGGATGTTCTTTTCTATGTTGTTGGGGTTGGGTTTTATGGCATATCAATTATTGTAGAACGTTCTTTTCTATGTTGTGGGGGTGGGTTTTATGGCATGTCAAACATTGTAGAATATTCTTTTCTATGTTTTTGGGGTTGGGTTTTATGGCATATCAACCATTGTAGAATGTTCTTTTCTATGTTTTTGGGGTTGGGTTTTATGGCATATCAACCATTGTAGGATGTTCTTTTCTATGTTGTTGGGGTTGGGTTTTATGGCATATCAACCATTGTAGGATGTTCTTTTCTATGTTGTTGGGGTTGGGTTTTATGGCATATCAACCATTGTAGGATGTTCTTTTCTATGTTGTTGGGGTTGGGTTTTATGGCATATCAACCATTGTAGAATGTTCTTTTCTATGTTGTTGGGGTTGGGTTTTATGGCATATCAACCATTGCAGAATGTTCATTTCTATGTTTTTGGGGTTGGGTTTTATGGCATATCAACCATTGTAGGATGTTCTTTTCTATGTTGTTGGGGTTGGGTTTTATGGCATATCAACCATTGTAGAATGTTCTTTTCTATGTTTTTGGGGTTGGGTTTTATGGCATGTCAAACATTGTAGGATGTTCTTTTCTATGTTTTTGGGGTTGGGTTTTATGGCATATCAACCATTGTAGGATGTTCTTTTCTATGTTGTTGGGGTTGGGTTTTATGGCATATCAACCATTGTAGGATGTTCTTTTCTATGTTGTTGGGGTTGGGTTTTATGGCATATCAACCATTGTAGGATGTTCTTTTCTATGTTTTTTTGGGTTGGGTTTTATGGCATATCAACCATTGTAGGATGTTCTTTTCTATGTTGTTGGGGTTGGGTTTTATGGCATATCAACCATTGTAGGATGTACTTTTCTATGTTGTTGGGGTTGGATTTTATGGCATATCAACCATTGTAGAATGTTCTTTTCTATGTTTTTGGGGTTGGGTTTTATGGCATATCAAACATTGTAGGATGTTCTTTTCTATGTTGTTGGGGTTGGGTTTTATGGCATATCAACCATTGTAGGATGTTCTTTTCTATGTTGTTGGGGTTGGGTTTTATGGCATATCAATTATTGTAGAACGTTCTTTTCTATGTTGTGGGGGTGGGTTTTATGGCATGTCAAACATTGTAGAATATTCTTTTCTATGTTTTTGGGGTTGGGTTTTATGGCATATCAACCATTGTAGAATGTTCTTTTCTATGTTTTTGGGGTTGGGTTTTATGGCATATCAACCATTGTAGGATGTTCTTTTCTATGTTGTTGGGGTTGGGTTTTATGGCATATCAACCATTGTAGGATGTTCTTTTCTATGTTGTTGGGGTTGGGTTTTATGGCATATCAACCATTGTAGGATGTTCTTTTCTATGTTGTTGGGGTTGGGTTTTATGGCATGTCAACCATTGTAGAATGTTCTTTTCTATGTTGTTGGGGTTGGGTTTTATGGCATATCAACCATTGCAGAATGTTCATTTCTATGTTTTTGGGGTTGGGTTTTATGGCATATCAACCATTGTAGGATGTTCTTTTCTATGTTGTTGGGGTTGGGTTTTATGGCATATCAACCATTGTAGAATGTTCTTTTCTATGTTTTTGGGGTTGGGTTTTATGGCATGTCAAACATTGTAGGATGTTCTTTTCTATGTTTTTGGGGTTGGGTTTTATGGCATATCAACCATTGTAGGATGTTCTTTTCTATGTTGTTGGGGTTGGGTTTTATGGCATATCAACCATTGTAGGATGTTCTTTTCTATGTTTTTTGGGTTGGGTTTTATGGCATATCAACCATTGTAGGATGTTCTTTTCTATGTTGTTGGGGTTGGGTTTTATGGCATATCAACCATTGTAGGATGTTCTTTTCTATGTTGTTGGGGTTGGGTTTTATGGCATATCAACCATTGTAGGATGTTCTTTTCTATGTTGTTGGGGTTGGGTTTTATGGCATATCAACCATTGTAGGATGTTCTTTTCTATGTTTTTTTGGGTTGGGTTTTATGGCATATCAACCATTGTAGGATGTTCTTTTCTATATTGTTGGGGTTGGGTTTTATGGCATATCAACCATTGTAGGATGTTCTTTTCTATTTTTGGGGGGTTGGGTTTTATCGCATATCAACCATTGTAGGATGTTCTTTTCTATGTTGTTGGGGTTGGGTTTTATGGCATATCAACCATTGTAGGATGTTCTTTTCTATGTTTTTGGGGTTGGGTTTTATGGCATATCAACCATTGTAGGATGTTCTTTTCTGTTTTTTGGGTTGGGTTTTAAGGCATATCAACCATTGTAGAATGTTCTTTTCTATGTTTTTTGGGTTGGGTTTTATGGCATATCAACCATTGTAGGATGTTCTTTTCTATGTTGTTGGGGTTGGGTTTTATGGCATGTCAACCATTGTAGGATGTTCTTTTCTATGTTGTTGGGGTTGGGTTTTATGGCATATCAACCATTGTAGGATGTTCTTTTCTATGTTGTTGGGGTTGGGTTTTATGGCATATCAACCACTGTAGAATGTTCTTTTCTATGTTGTTGGGGTTGGGTTTTATGGCATATCAACCATTGTAGGATGTACTTTTCTATGTTGTTGGGGTTGGATTTTATGGCATATCAACCATTGTAGAATGTTCTTTTCTATGTTTTTGGGGTTGGGTTTTATGGCATATCAAACATTGTAGGATGTTCTTTTCTATGTTGTTGGGGTTGGGTTTTATGGCATATCAACCATTGTAGGATGTTCTTTTCTATGTTGTTGGGGTTGGGTTTTATGGCATATCAATTATTGTAGAACGTTCTTTTCTATGTTGTGGGGGTGGGTTTTATGGCATGTCAAACATTGTAGAATATTCTTTTCTATGTTTTTGGGGTTGGGTTTTATGGCATATCAACCATTGTAGAATGTTCTTTTCTATGTTTTTGGGGTTGGGTTTTATGGCATATCAACCATTGTAGGATGTTCTTTTCTATGTTGTTGGGGTTGGGTTTTATGGCATATCAACCATTGTAGGATGTTCTTTTCTATGTTGTTGGGGTTGGGTTTTATGGCATATCAACCATTGTAGGATGTTCTTTTCTATGTTGTTGGGGTTGGGTTTTATGGCATGTCAACCATTGTAGAATGTTCTTTTCTATGTTGTTGGGGTTGGGTTTTATGGCATATCAACCATTGCAGAATGTTCATTTCTATGTTTTTGGGGTTGGGTTTTATGGCATATCAACCATTGTAGGATGTTCTTTTCTATGTTGTTGGGGTTGGGTTTTATGGCATATCAACCATTGTAGAATGTTCTTTTCTATGTTTTTGGGGTTGGGTTTTATGGCATGTCAAACATTGTAGAATATTCTTTTCTATGTTTTTGGGGTTGGGTTTTATGGCATATCAACCATTGTAGGATGTTCTTTTCTATGTTGTTGGGGTTGGGTTTTATGGCATATCAACCATTGTAGGATGTTCTTTTCTATGTTTTTTGGGTTGGGTTTTATGGCATATCAACCATTGTAGGATGTTCTTTTCTATGTTGTTGGGGTTGGGTTTTATGGCATATCAACCATTGTAGGATGTTCTTTTCTATGTTGTTGGGGTTGGGTTTTATGGCATATCAACCATTGTAGGATGTTCTTTTCTATGTTGTTGGGGTTGGGTTTTATGGCATATCAACCATTGTAGGATGTTCTTTTCTATGTTTTTTTGGGTTGGGTTTTATGGCATATCAACCATTGTAGGATGTTCTTTTCTATATTGTTGGGGTTGGGTTTTATGGCATATCAACCATTGTAGGATGTTCTTTTCTATTTTTGGGGGGTTGGGTTTTATCGCATATCAACCATTGTAGGATGTTCTTTTCTATGTTGTTGGGGTTGGGTTTTATGGCATATCAACCATTGTAGGATGTTCTTTTCTATGTTTTTGGGGTTGGGTTTTATGGCATATCAACCATTGTAGGATGTTCTTTTCTGTTTTTTGGGTTGGGTTTTAAGGCATATCAACCATTGTAGAATGTTCTTTTCTATGTTTTTTGGGTTGGGTTTTATGGCATATCAACCATTGTAGGATGTTCTTTTCTATGTTGTTGGGGTTGGGTTTTATGGCATGTCAACCATTGTAGGATGTTCTTTTCTATGTTGTTGGGGTTGGGTTTTATGGCATATCAACCATTGTAGGATGTTCTTTTCTATGTTGTTGGGGTTGGGTTTTATGGCATATCAACCACTGTAGAATGTTCTTTTCTATGTTGTTGGGGTTGGGTTTTATGGCATATCAACCATTGTAGGATGTACTTTTCTATGTTGTTGGGGTTGGATTTTATGGCATATCAACCATTGTAGAATGTTCTTTTCTATGTTTTTGGGGTTGGGTTTTATGGCATATCAAACATTGTAGGATGTTCTTTTCTATGTTGTTGGGGTTGGGTTTTATGGCATATCAACCATTGTAGGATGTTCTTTTCTATGTTGTTGGGGTTGGGTTTTATGGCATATCAATTATTGTAGAACGTTCTTTTCTATGTTGTGGGGGTGGGTTTTATGGCATGTCAAACATTGTAGAATATTCTTTTCTATGTTTTTGGGGTTGGGTTTTATGGCATATCAACCATTGTAGAATGTTCTTTTCTATGTTTTTGGGGTTGGGTTTTATGGCATATCAACCATTGTAGGATGTTCTTTTCTATGTTGTTGGGGTTGGGTTTTATGGCATATCAACCATTGTAGGATGTTCTTTTCTATGTTGTTGGGGTTGGGTTTTATGGCATATCAACCATTGTAGGATGTTCTTTTCTATGTTGTTGGGGTTGGGTTTTATGGCATATCAACCATTGTAGGATGTTCTTTTCTATGTTGTTGGGGTTGGGTTTTATGGCATATCAACCATTGTAGGATGTTCTTTTCTATGTTTTTTTGGGTTGGGTTTTATGGCATATCAACCATTGTAGGATGTTCTTTTCTATGTTGTTGGGGTTGGGTTTTATGGCATATCAACCATTGTAGGATGTTCTTTTCTATGTTGTTGGGGTTGGGTTTTATGGCATATCAACCATTGTAGGATGTTCTTTTCTATGTTTTTGGGGTTGGGTTTTATGGCATATCAACCATTGTAGGATGTTCTTTTCTGTTTTTTGGGTTGGGTTTTAAGGCATATCAACCATTGTAGAATGTTCTTTTCTATGTTTTTTGGGTTGGGTTTTATGGCATATCAACCATTGTAGGATGTTCTTTTCTATGTTGTTGGGGTTGGGTTTTATGGCATGTCAACCATTGTAGGATGTTCTTTTCTATGTTGTTGGGGTTGGGTTTTATGGCATATCAACCATTGTAGGATGTTCTTTTCTATGTTGTTGGGGTTGGGTTTTATGGCATATCAACCACTGTAGAATGTTCTTTTCTATGTTGTTGGGGTTGGGTTTTATGGCATATCAACCATTGTAGGATGTACTTTTCTATGTTGTTGGGGTTGGATTTTATGGCATATCAACCATTGTAGAATGTTCTTTTCTATGTTTTGGGGGTTGGGTTTTATGGCATATCAAACATTGTAGGATGTTCTTTTCTATGTTGTTGGGGTTGGGTTTTATGGCATATCAACCATTGTAGGATGTTCTTTTCTATGTTGTTGGGGTTGGGTTTTATGGCATATCAACAATTGTAGGATGTTCTTTTCTATGTTTTTGGGGTTGGGTTTTATGGCATATCAACCATTGTAGGATGTTCTTTTCTATTTTTTGGGGGCTGGGTTTTATGGCATATCAACCATTGTAGGATGTTCTTTTCTATGTTGTTGGGGTTGGGTTTTATGGCATATCAACCATTGTAGGATGTTCTTTTCTATGTTTTTGGGGTTGGGTTTTATGGCATATCAACCATTGTAGGATGTTCTTTTCTATGTTTTGGGGGTTGGGTTTTATGGCATATCAACCATTGTAGGATGTTCTTTTCTATGTTTTTGGGGTTGGGTTTGATGGAATATCAACCATTGTAGGATGTTCTTTTCTATGTTTTTGGGGTTGGGTTTTATGGCATATCAACCATTGTAGGATGTTCTTTTCTATGTTTTTGGGGTTGGGTTTTATGGCATGTCAACCATTGTAGAATGTTCTTTTCTATGTTTTTGGGGTTGGGTTTTATGGCATATCAACTATTGTAGAATGTTCTTTTCTATGTTGTTGGGGTTGGGTTTTATGGCATATCAACCATCGTAGAATGTTCTTTTCTATGTTGTTGGGGTTGGGTTTTATGGCATATCAACCATTGTAGAATGTTCTTTTCTAGGTTTTTGGGTTTGATTATTTTATATGTGTTCTATATTATATAGAACACATATTTTTTAGCCATAAAATAATCAAACCAAAAAACATAGAAAAGAACATTCTAGAAATTTAGGATCAAAATTGCATTAGCATTAACGTTACACTTTTATATTTTTCAACTAATCAGCTAAAAACACAAAATAAGAACATTCTAGAAAATTCGACTCAGAAACTTATTAACAGAAAAATATTTAAGCTCCAAAATAAATAAGTAATTATACGAATCTTATTGGTCAAGAATTGTCCGCGCGCTTGACTTTTAGGACCCGCAATAAAACTTAACAAAATCCTATTTTTGATCCACTTTAATTCTCAAAAAAATATAAATAACGAAGAATTTAATAAACTAAGGCATTCCACTACCAGACAGAGAGTGACAAGGAGAACAGAAAGCATCGCACACAGGACACAGAACGAAGAAGCATGTGACGTTATTTTGGCAACTACTGGTACGCGACACGTTGTTGCCAAAGTTCATAAAAAACGCACGTGTGGACTTAAGAAAACAAAAGGTCCATACTTACGGTCCCGCACATATATACACGCACGCATACACAAGTATGTAAGTAAAGTCAATTTTTATCCTCTTTACTTCGGCCAAAAAATGGACACTTTGATTCGATAGACATATACACACGGGCGAACAAATCATTTTTATTGAACTGACCATAGCTGTGTTTTCTACATACACACACACATAAAATGAGCATTTTAATTGTTTTTATCATGTTTAATAAATTGGTTTGGTTTGGTTTGGTTTGGTTTCTTTGTTTTAATGGCATATCAACCTTTGTAGGTTATTTAATGCCAAAGCTATTCTCCGAGAAGAACAGTACTGTTACTATTTTACCCATAGCTGGGAGGATAAGGGGGCTCATACCTTTCCCTAGGGGATTTGTCCGAAAGTGAATGTAATTGTTCGACTGGAGTACGAACTCGCTTACCACAATTCCGCAGTCTAGCAATTTAACAATTACACCACGAGGACACCCCCCTTTAATAAATTGCTTGTTTCTAAATATTTGTTGTCACATTCCATTTGTTTACGTGCTTGTAAATTTTTTGTTGTATTTGTTTTTTTATCATGTTTAATATGTTTAATAAATTGCTTGTTTCTTAATATTTGTTGTCACATTCCATTTGTTTACGTGCTTGTAAAATTTGTTTTGTATTTGTGGAAACGAATAATGAAAGTGACTCCCATAAACAACGGAAAGTACTTAGTCCTTCACAGTTATTCAATGCCAAATTATGTTGATACTTATATATTAAATATAAATGAGATTCGTAAACACATTTTGTAAATAATATTCTTAAAAGAACCTTAACTCATTTTTTTTAACTCTGTTAGCCATATTTAAAACCATTTAACTGTCACAATTTAACATCATTCATTTGTTTGGACACAGCTTGTTTTATTTGACCCATAGATTAAACCCTATCTTGTACGACCACCCCGAGCCCAAGTGGACCTGGAAGCAATGGGAATGAATGGCTACTCCTAATTCCCCAATGCTTCAAGGCTGGAGCCACACCATCAGGTGGTTCAATGTCATATCCTGAACACTCGTTGGGAAGTGACTTACCCCTCTACAGAGATGCAGTCGGTGTATTCTACTGCACCAGCCGACTGAGTATTAACAAATCATTGATATTAACGAGGAATAGTTACTTTCAAGGACATCGTTACGTATAGATTATTACTATTAGCAGAAATATTTGAAATCATACAATTGTACAAACAAATAACAATTATTATCATTATTATTCGAGAGTTTTTCACATCAGCGTTAGCTGATGTTTTTTCACTGGAGTTTGAGTAACTGCAAGTCTCCTCAAGTCTCCAGGACTCTTCACAGTATTCTGGCGGTTCTTAACAATGCTGTTGTTTGGATGGTCTCCACTTGTCCTCCGACTTCCAAGTCCTCCAGTCCCTTTAATAATCCTTTAGTAACTGTGCCGAATGCACCAATCACAATTGGTATAATCGTCACTTTCATGTTCCATAGTATTTTCAATTCCCAAGCAAGGTCGAGGTACTTATCCTTCTTTTCACGTTCTTTCAGTTTTATTCTGTGGTCAGTCGGTACAGCAAAGTCCACAATTTTGCAAGTTCATTTTGTTGTTGTTGTTGTAGTTGATTACTATAGGGTCAGGTTTTCTGGTCGAGATCCGTTTGTATGTCAAAGTCCCATATGACAGTTGCTACGATGTGCATATACCATTTGTTTGAATGGTTAAATTTAAATCTCTTGCACATATCTCAGTGGATCACTTTGCTCACCCAGTCGTGTCTAGTCTTATACTCCTTCTGTGCTAATTTGCTGCATTTGTTTATAATGGGATTGATAATTTCGTCTCTATCACCACATAACCTACATTTGCTATTTTGTTGCGTCTTATCTATTCTCGCTTTGATATGATTGGTTTTTATGGCGTTGTTTTGTACTGCTATTAGGAGAGATTCTGTTTCTCTCTTAAAGTTTCCTTTTCATAGCCACATCCAGGTTTTCTCGTGCAAGAGGTTGTTTATTAGTCACTTAAAGCACCCATGGAGTTGCTTTTGTTCCCATTTTTGTTTTCTAGTTATTGTCATTCTTTTGGTCATCGTGATATCAGTATTGTTTTTGATGGCCGTTTATCAGTATTCCTCCGTGTTTTTCTATGTTGTCATCGAGTCGTTGTATCGATGCCTCAACACTGTCTTCAATGCTAGCAAGTCCTCTTCCTCCTTCCTTTCTTGATACATATAGTCTGTCAACGTCGTCTCTAAGATTTAGTGTCTTATGCATTGTCATTAGTTTCCTTGTTCTTTGATCCATTTGCTTAAGTTCTTCTCTGGTCCACTTTACAAATGGTCCCGAATATCTAACAAGAGTTACAGCCCAGGTTTCTGCTTGATAGCTTTGTCTCGGGTAGCTTTCTAGTTCTTCTGAAATATTCTTCCCTTATTTGTGCTGTTAATATTTTCTACATCATCGGTAGGCAGGTTATGCATCTGTAGTTGTTTGGAGTGGTTCCTTTGGTTGAGTCCTTCATTTACTCCTTGAGAGTTTTTTCCCCATGAGCATTAGCTGCTTGTCTTTCACTGCAATTTGAGTGACAAATAGTTTCTTGAAACTATTTAACATTCCAAATTATTCGCATTAGAAAGGAAAACTTGATATCACATCACGTAAATTCATCAGTTTCGGATTACTTTGTTTTTCGATTTTCTCCAAATATATATATATATATATATATATATATATATATATATATATATAATTTGTAAGGGATAAGTCTGTAGGTAACTTTTTAGATAAATTATTCGAACTTAGTTGTTTGCACAGTTAAATGTCTTCAAGTTTTCCTAATATTAATATGCCTATCTAATATTAATTTGTTTGCACACAGTTAAATAGTTTCATGCTTTTCAAACACTAATAATTCTATTTACTACCAATCATTTGTTTGCACACAGTTAAATAGTTTCATGTTTAGTAAATGAATGAATAGTTCTTTTTGACTACAAGATGGAACCCCTGCAGATACAACCACTCTTCGTCAGGGTAGACCGAGGAGTAATGGCAATGAATGGGGTACTCCCACTCCCCCAAACACCAAGACTAGAGTGTCACCATCAGTTGGTTTCGTATCATACCCAGGACACTCCTTGGGGGTCGGGGGTTCTTATCAAAATGAAGATTTTATAATTGAGTCTGTATATATTTAGACATCTACTTTGTGGTAATGCGTGCAAACAATTTACTCTTAATTGAATTATTAGTATTACATAAGAATTAAAATTAGATTGAATTATTGGTATTACGTATCAACTACTCTTAAATTGAATTATTAGTATTACATAACAATTAAAATTAAATTGAATTATTGGTATTACGTATCAACTACTCTTAAATTGAATTATTACTATTACATAATATTAACCATAAATTGAATTATTAGTATGACATAACAATGACACTTAAATTGAAACAAGAATGATGTGAGCAATATTGAACAACACCCCACAAGACATCAACTATACGGCCACCTGCCTCCCATCACGAAAACTATCCAAGTTAGACGAACAAGACATGCAGGATACTGCTGGAGAAGCAGAGACGAGCTCATAAGCGATGTACTCCTATGAATCCCCACATATGGCCGGGCAAAAGCAGGACGACCAGCACGAACATTCATTCAGCAGCTATGTGAGGATACGGGATGTAGCCCTGAAGACCTGCCAGAGGCGATGAACGATAGGGAAAAGTGGCAAGAGGGAGTCAGGGATATCCGTGCTAGTTACACGACATGATGATGATGATGATGACTATTACATAATAATTATTATAAATTGAATTATTAATATTACATCACAATTACACTTAAATTGAATTATTATTAAATTGAATTATTAGTATTACATCACAATTACTTATAAATTTAATTATTAGTATTATATAATAACCAAATTAAAGTCCCATAGGAATTTGTGTGTGCCATTCTCCAGTATAGCTGCTACGTTGTGCATGTACCATTTGTTTGTATGGTCAAATTTAAATTTCTTGCCCATATCCCTGTGGATCACCTTCCCTACTCAGTCGTGTCTTCTCTTACACTCCTTCTGTGCTAATTTGCTGCATTTGTTTATTATGGGATTGACCGTTTCGTCTCTATCACCACATAACCTACATCATCGGTAGGCAGGTTATGTATCTGTATGGGAGTTTAAGATTTATGACAAAATATTTAACGAAGACGAGAACATTCTCGAAGAGCATTACGCAGGGGACGGTTCATCAACGATTGTTAGTCGTTTTGCTGTTTTCTTTTGCTTTATTGTGGATTAAGATTGAGAGCAAAGCGGGCTTATTTGATGATCTTGAGAAGTGTTCACGTGGCACCAAATTTATATTCACAGATAATTCCCTGAGGAGATTTTTTTTGCATCAGTTTAGAGAAAGCGCATGACAAGCCATTGAAATAAACTTTTCGAAATTATAATGTAGCCACGAGTCGCTCAATCTTTCCAATTTTTTCTTCAAACCAGTCAGCTATGTGTACAAAATACGCCATCTGCATCTCTGTAGAGGAGTAACAAACGCCATATCGTGTGTCCAGCGTTTAACTATGTGCAAACAAATAACTGTTAAATTGAAATAGAAATAACGAAAAGAGTATGATTTCAGTTTGTTTCTTTGTTTAATGGTATAGCAACTTTCCTGGGTTAATTAAGGACAAATCTATCCTTGTAGAAATAGTAGTGGTACTATCTAACTCATAGCTGGGGGTAGAAGAGGTTCATGCCTTTCCCAAGGGTATTTCTCGGAAAGGGAAGGAAATAGTGCGACTGGAGTTCGAACTCGTTTAGAACTATTTCCACATTTCACAAAGCTCTAGGGCTGGATCTTCACCCTCATATGTTTTAATGTCATATCCAGGATACTCGTTGGTGTGTGTGTGGGGGGGCTTAACACCTTTGCAAAGATGCAGTCGGTGTATTCCGCAGCTCTAACCGACTACGCTGTGAAACCATTGAGTTCCTATAAAAACGACTATCCATGATATTCAAGCTTGAAGAATTGAAGAGTTTACGTCTCCTCGTGTTTTCTCTTAGAGCGCAATTTCAAACCATTCAGTTACAAATTGGACCTTACTTTTTAAGAATATTTCTAAAGAGTATTACTCAACTGAAGATGCCGCGATGATTTGCTGTTTTTTTCTGGGTTATGCCTTATTTTGATTCTGTTTTTTTTTTGTTTGTTTGTTTGTTTTTTGTTTATTTAATATCAAGTCCTTATTTAGTGATTCATTTCAATTATTTTACTTACAGTTAATCCAATAAATCCAATTCCACAGCATTATGTTATATGGTCATCTACAGCATCACAACGACACAATAATAAAGACGCAGGAAGACTTCTTTATAAATATATGTACCTCTCACTTTATTGTAAGGGTTCGAAAAGGGTTACTTAAGGTTTGCGTGTGAGAGGGAGTTGGAGACCGAACATAAACTGTAATATTTTGACCCCCACTCTTATGGCCGCCAACGTTGTGTCTTTCTCGTTCTCCAGATGCTCAAACGGAGGCCCTGGGGCCCACTCTGCTGGGTGCTGGCTTTCTTTACTGCATCTTATCAGCATATTCTCTGGAGCCCAACTCATCAGGGCCCCAAGCCCCTTCGGCCTGGTGTGGCTTTCCCTACCACATCTCGTCTAACTCTCCCTCCAACTCTAACTGGAACTCGAACATTGGAATGGCATGATTGATCGTCATCCAGCGGAAATAACTGTCATGCAGTTCACAGGTCACTCTCTTCCAGTGCATCAGTCTATGAGTGTATCATGGGCTTTACCTTGTCCCATTTCATCAGCCAAATCCACCCACGCGATATCTTTCGATTACTGGCCATTGGAATGTGTCACTTCCTTCTGGTGCATCACTTTGTAGTGGCATGTTTGCTCGGGCCGAAGGTCAAAATACAACAATTATCCTTGACCGGGTTGATTGAGCTTTATGGCAAATCAACCCTTGTAGGTTATTTAATGCCAAATCCTCTTTATACATATGTATTAGATATATGTTTTGGTCAAATGTCAAAACAGTTCTATTTCGAACAATTCCGTTTAGCGTAGTACAATGTCAAAAGTAATTCTATTTCAAACAATTCAGTTTAGCATTAGTTCACAGTTGAGTTCATTTTGACCCATCGATAGGACCACTATCAGGTGCTACAACTCCGGGCCTGAGTGGACCTGAGAGCAATGGCAATGAAGGGGTACTCCGCATTCCCCAAAGCTCCATCTTTAATGGAACCACACCACCAAATTGTTTAGAGGAATATCTAGGAAATTCGTTGGGGAGGGGGTCTTAACCCTCTGCAGAGGGGCAGTTGGTGTATTCTACAGCCCCAATACACAGAATTAAATGTAAAAATAGTTTTATTTCAATTAATTTACTGTAGCATAAGTATGCAGTTTAAATGTCAAAACACTTCTAATTTAAGCAATTCAGTTTAGCATAAGTACACAGTTGAGTTCTATTTGACTCATAGATAGGACCCTATCAGGTGCTACAACTCCGGGCCAGAGTGGACCGAGGAGCAATGGCAATGAAGGGATACTCCGCATTACCCAAAGCTTCAGCATTCCTGGAATCTTACCATTTGATTGTTTTGTGTCATATCCAGTTCGCTCACTGGTGGGGGAGGTTTTACTCCTCTGCAGAAAAGCAGTCGGTGTATTTGACACCATATAATTAGATAAAAGTTCTTTGAACTATCCAACAACAAATTATTTTTATTGGATAGGAATACTTGAAATCCTATGTGCCGAGAAATGAGTATATGAAAATTAAAATAAGTTAGATTAAGCCCAGTCGTCTGGGATTCAATGACTGCCGTGGATATAACGCTAAAAATTCTGACGTTGACCGATAAAATGAAACGCAGTTTCTCCCAGGCTGTGGTCGTATTGATACTGCTGTATGGATGCACTACTTGGGCGCAAAATAAACGGCTGGAGAAGAAGCTGGACGGCAATTACACAAGAATGATGCGAGCAATATTGAACAAGTTCTGGCGGCAACACCCCACAAGGCACCAACTATACGGCCACCTGCCTCCCATCACGAAAACTATCCAAGTTAGACGAACCAGACATGCAGGATACTGCTGGAGAAGCAGAGACGAGCTCATTAGTGATGTACTCCTTTGGACCCCCACATATGGCCAGATAAAAGCAGGACGACCAGCTCGGACATACATACAGCAGCTATGTGAGGATACGGGATGTAGCCCTGAAGACCTACCAGAGGCGATGAACGGTAGGGAGAAGTGGCGAGAGAGGGTCAGGGATATCCGTGCTGGCTGCATGACATGATGATGATGATGATGATATATCACCTGAACCCAGCGGAAGGAGGTATTGGCTTCCACGTGCACGCAGATAAAACAGAGCTCATGTATTCTAAACGAAAAAGTGACATCTCTACTTAAAGTAGCAAACCTCAAAAATTGGTAGTCAAGATCCTGTACCTCAGCAGTAACATCTCATCAACTGAAAAAGATGTCAACATACGCCAAGCGTGGACTGCTATTGACAAGTCATCAATCATATGTAAATCTGATCAATCTTAGTCAATACTACTGTATGGATGCACGACCCGGCCAGTTTCAAAATATATGAAGATGAAACTAGACGGAAACTACATAAGAACGCTACGTGCTGTTTTGCATATATTCTCAAACCAGCACCCAGCAGTAACGCCGTTTAATTCCCATCTCATAAACGATCCAATTTATACGAGCAAAACGTGTGAGACATTGCTGGAGAAGAAAGGAGGAATTTATAAGTGACGTTCTTCTATGAACTCTAACACATTGACGGGCCAGTGGTGGCTGACCAGCAAATACACACATCAACTCTGTTCAAACCTATCTGTAGTGAAGGTTAATAGAGACGGATGGGGTGGGAGAGAGAGAGAGAGAGAGAGAGTTGGAGAGAGGGACCGGAAAATCCGTTCGGTTAGCATATATATATATATATATATATATGCGTGTGTGTGTGTGTGTGTGTGTGTTATTCCATCGTATTGCTTGATTTTATTACGGTCTTCTCTGACAAGATGTGAGCACAAAAAAATGGTCCGGGTTTTAGATCGTATAATATAGGCCCACCTTAAAGATTATCTAAAATTTTGTAAATACCACTGAATATATATATATATATATAAATTCTGTGGAACGTGCAAAATTTTATAATATATATATATAGATAGATAAATAGGGATTTTAGAATATATATATGTGTGTGTGTGTGTGTGTGTGTGTGTGTGTGTGTGTGTGTGTGTGTGTGTGTGTGTGTGTGTGTGTGTGTGTGTGAGATAATAATTTGAAAAAAGTTCTACGATATATATATATATATATATATATCGTAGAATTTTTTTCAAATGATTATCTGATGAGGGTCATGCTCTTCGAAATCTCATAATGAATATTTCAACAGTCTATAATTTTTTGTTTTTGTTTTTCGAATTTTAATTTATTTGCATACACACAGGCATTGAAAGATCGCATAAGTTACATGGGTGACATATCAGGATGTAAACCTGTTTCCTAGAGTCAATAGAACCAGGCTAAAAAACCGCACCGTCGCCTCTACGTATATGCATTTGAGCCATTTCTAAGTCACTCTTACGCTACCAATACGTACATTTCCGGTATTAAAAGCAAGAAGGGAAGCAGATTATATTTTTGACACTGAAACTGTGTACTTATGCTAAACTGAATTATTGAAAATAGAACTGTTTTGACATTCAACTGAACTGTTTCGGCATTTAATTATTTGTAAAGAAAAACTATACTTATACTAATCTGAATTGGTTTAAATCTAATTCGGCTTTAAATGAACCGAAAAAGGTTGATATACCGTAAAACAAACAGACCAACCAACTGGTAATATTTGTTCAACCTTAATGAGCATATTTCGAGTTTTTCTTGCTACGTTAATCACTTATTTTTTTTATTGTTTCTGTCCCTTCGTTAAATGGCATATAAACCTTTGTGGGTCATTTTCATACCAAAATTATCCTTATAGAAGAACAGTAGTGGTACTATTTAACCCATTGTTGTGGGGATAAGAGGGGTTATACCTTTCCCAAAAGTATTAGTTTGAAATGTAATAACGCGACTGGGGTTTGAACTTGCGAGCTTCCAGCATTTTACCAATCATACCATCACCTTCCGCAACTTAATTTTGTTAAACACATACATACATGCATACATACATTCATGCGTGGTTTTATTGGAAAACATCATGTTCATGTCTTTCTTTTTATTTTATTAAAGCCAGAACCTCTGTGTGTAGTAATTTTAATCAGCCCTAATATGTCTCCGCAATTTTTTAAGATTTTCTTCAGCTTCTTTTCCCGCCTTTTTTTTTATTTATTTCGAAAAAAAAAAAAAAGAAAAGAAAGAATTCTCCTTTGTAATTCAATTATTTTCAGCGCAATTCTTTGTTCTAAAACGTGACGTTAATTTTATGGCGTATTCCTAAAATAAAACAAAATAAAATGAAATTTTAAAAAATTTCCAAATCCTTCAGGATGTTTTATTTATTTATTTATTTATTCATTTATTTATTTATTTGTTTGTATTTTTTATTTTATATATTTATCTTTATTTATTTATTTGGGGGGGACTGTGAGGGGGTGCTGGACTCTTTTAATTATTTCTGTTTACTTTTTTTTCGCATTGCGATTAACTATTATTGTTATTCATATTTTAACAACTACGGGTCCCACTACTACGACGACGGATTGATCAATTCACTTAATGAAGAGAATAAATTACAAGGAAGTTATTTGAACAATTCTTGACTAATTTACCCGAGTTGTCACGACTGAGTCAAATAAGAAAGAAAGAAAGAAAGAAAGAATCGCAATGATAATCAGATTTGCATCCCTGGTCAATTCGATAATGCAGTGACGTGGAAGTTCGGGTGGGGTGGGGCTCTTATAACTAAGGCCTTGTGTCAGACTCAGTCATGTATGCTACTTTACAATGATAAAATCTTTTCGATTTTGCAAGTGTCAACCCATTTTTATATAAGACTATGGTTAGAATAGATAGATAGATAGATAGATAGATAGATAACAGAATGAGATAGATTGATGGATAGATAATTAACAGAATGAGATAGATAGATAGATAGATAGATAGATAGATAGATAGATAGATAGTAAAAAGCTGAGATTCTTTCATGTATACATCAGGAATAGAGTATAAACGTTGACTTTTCAAGGGTGTTTATTGACTCTTAAGTCATTATACAATATAGTGTTGTATTAGGCCAGAGTTTATTGGTCCTATAGAAAAAGTGGGACGGATATATTTGTGGCCATTTAGTAGAGTTTCTAATAATGCAGTTGGATTTGTCTCTATCAATTGCATATAATACAACTATTTTAATTTTCATATTGACTCATAAAAAGAAAAGTTTTACTGGCAAGGTTTAGCCTACTTCATGACTGGATTGGTTTTTGTTGTTTATTTTTTGTTTATGTTTTGTTTTTTTTGGGGGGGGGGGTTGCTTGGTTTGTTTGTTTGTTTGTTTTCGTTTTCGTTCTTTGTTTTTTTTTTCGTGTTGTTTTGGTTGTTGTTGTTTTTATTTTATTTATTTTAATCTTTTTTATATTTATTGCATTTCATTTAATCATTTTATTTTTAATTCTATTTTATTCATTTATTTATTTCTATTCATTTTTATTTCATCTTTTCTTTATTTATTTTGTTTTATATATTTATCTATTTATACATTTATTTATTTATTTATTTCTATTTCATTCATTAATTTATATATTTTTATTCTATTTTAATCATTTATTTATTTTTCTTTCTTTCTATTCAGTTTTTTATTTTTATTCTTAACTTGTTTTTATTTATTTATTTACTTACTTACTTATTTATGTATTTTTATCTTATTTTGATCTATTTTTTATCATTTTATAAATGATTCTATTTATTTAATTCTTTGTTTATTTTATTTTGTTTGTTTATCTTTTCATCTTTTTATCAATTAACTAATTTTCATTTTATTTTTTATTATTCTATTTATTTATTTATTTATTTATTCAATATCATTTTTATTTTATTTCATTAATAAATTTGTTTTTATTTTATTTATTTATTTATTTATTTAGTTAGTTAGTTAGTTATTCATTCCTTTGTAACTTATAATACTGCACAAAAACGACCAAGAATATTAAGCAAAGACTCTTTGGGACATGTTTTTTGCTTTTTGTTTGTCTTTTTTGTTTAATTGCTTTTGTTGTTTTGTATGTTTTTTTTATTCTTTTTCTTTTTTGTTGTTTTTTTTTTTTTTGTTTGTTTTTTTTGTTTGTTTTGTTTTGTTTTGTTTTTTTTTTTGTTGCTCTTTTTGGTTATTCTTTTCTTGTTGCGATGAGAAAAACATAGCTGATGATATTCTTTACATTAAATAAGTAAATAGATAATAATAATAATAATAATAATAATAATAATAATAAGAAGAAGAAGAAGAAGAAGAAGAAGAAGAAGAAGAAGAAGAAGAAGAAGAAGAAGAAGAAGAAGAAGAAGAAGAAGAATATGTCTTTTATTCAAGAACATTGATTTTTCATTACTCGTAAAATCTTATGTTTAATAGTTGTATTTAAATGAAGACTTGTTAATTCCCAAAATTATTTTCAATTAAACTATTTCGAAATTACTAAACAGATTTCTTTAAATTTAACGCCTCAATGTCTCCTTAGATCATCTATGACTACTCTTAATCTAAGGAAATATGTACCTGATGTAGCCTGAAAGCATTGAATAAGAACAGTTAACGTCCTCTATATAATGGGGAAAACATCAGGAGCTTAGTATTTATTAAAATACGACCAACTTTAATGGAAATAAAGTTTCAAAATTGGGCAGCAAATGTAAACAACATAGGTAATACAGGAACACCTGAAGATGGTGTAATATTACGGACGGGCGCTATCGTCAATCAGTGAAGGTGTCATGAGACTAGCGCGTGCGGGCAGAATGACCTGCAAAGTTAGACATGATTTTGAAATAATCACAGATGAATTATCACGTGTTTCACTGGTGACATCGAACATTCAGGGATCGTCGATTTGTTCTCCAAAATCTCTATATAAGAAAACGAGAAACAAGATTTTCGGAGAGTTGAAGGCAGCTTTCAAAACAGACGAGTCAAAGGTTCCGAGGCCTCGACCCGTCCTACCCAGTCTGCTATGACAGGCATGTGTCAATAGCCAGCTCTCACCCACACGCCGTCACCACGAAGAGGAAGGGAGAAGAAGGACACAACTAAAATGAACTTTCCGAGTTGCAGCGATCATAGCTGAATAATAAACGACTGCTATATTTTCTTCCCTTACCTTCGAATTTGAGTATTTCTTTTTCTGTGAACTTCTTTCTTTACACCGCAGCACGTTGGTCCAATGTTACAATAGTTCAGATACTCAGTTAAGAAATAAACTATAAGTATAGGTTAATGGACTTTAACTAAGTTAAATCTTTTATTGTTGTTTTTTTTTACCCTTTGTTTATCAACAGTCACTGTGACTGTTCTCGGTCACATCTGTATCAGACGCACAGATAATAAACAACCCCTGGGTCTGGTATAACCACAATATACCACCCATGATAAAGATATTGAAATAAAATATGACACAACGTGAGATCCAAGCAACAGGCTTGGGTGTCATGATCGTCAGGTGCTCTCCTGAGAGCCAACATGGGAGACCCGTTCGTCATCCTGCGAATGTTAGCTGTATTTTTTTTCATGTACACGAATGACAATTAAAGGAACTACACTACCAGAGACGTAAACGCAAAATATGAACTTAGGAAGACAAACAAATTGCACTACACTGCTATTTTAGGAGCAACCTTACATAAAGAGAATATTTAATAAGAATGATAGAGATCTGGCAAGAATGTTCTAATTTTCAGACAAGTTAAAGACTTTCTGGTCAAGTCAGAACAATAATAAAGAAAGGTTGAAATAATAGAAATACACCAGAAAATAAATAATCAACAAGGTAATAATACAGTACCTGATACATTAAATATCAAACAAAAACAGCCCAACCAAAATGAACTGCTAACTTCCGAAAATGGAAACTCCACACAATCAAACAACACACAACCAAACAACCCAGAATAAACACTATTGCAGGAATAAAATTTAAATCTAGAAAATTTAAAGACAATTATGAACAGTGAAAAGACAACCTTACCATCATTAAAAACATAGAATGGAGAACAGTTAAGACGGAAACGAATAGAATAAATCAAGTACTAACTTATATATCAACGAATAATATAACCGAATCAAATGAACTAATCTATGCAGGAGCGAAATTGATTTGTGGGAAAATTGGGATCCCCTCAAAAAGCACGAAAGAAAAATCAAAACCAGGATGGGAAATTCGACAGGAAACGCAGATCAAAACTCTACGAAATAGGCAAAAATTATAAAACAAACAAGAGACGCTGGAATATGTAGAAACAAAAAGGAAAAGGCAACACAAGAAAAAATAACAATACAACCTAAGGAAAAAAATCAGAAAGGGCTGGTGAAGGAAGGAAGATTGAAAAGATATCGACAAAAGGTGAAACGATACAGACAAAATAGGCCATTCCAAAACAACGAAAAAACTAGCACTAGAAATGAGCACACGTACCCGAAGGGATGACCAAAGGAAGGACCACATTGATCCAAAAAGAACCCTAGTAAAGGAAACGCCAAAAAACAATTATAGACCCATAACCTGCCTACCGATAATGTGGAAAATACTAACAAGCCGAAGATTGTTCCCCGAGGAAAAAGAAAGGATGCAGCAAAGGATACAGAGGCACAGCAGAGGTACTTTACATATCTCAGCACATCCTAAACGAGAGCAAGACCAGACGGAAAAATCTAGCTACGGCCTGGATTGATTACAAAAAGGCATATGATATGGCTCCGTAAAGCTGGATAATAAACTGCCTCAAAATGTACAAAATATTACATGAAGTTATAACCTTTTTGAAAAAAACATGAAAACTGGGAGAGTGGAATTGGCAGCAGGAGGAAGAAGCTTAGCTGAAGCCAAGATCCAAAGAGGTATTTTTCAAGGAGATGCACTGTCACTATTACTATTCATAATTGCCATGACGCCACTTAACCACATACTCAGAAAATGCACAGCCGGATACAAATTTAGTAGATCGCAAGAACAGATCAATCACCCAATATACATGGATGACATCAAACTATTTGCAAAAAATGAAAAAGAACTGGAAACTCTCATACATGCAGGTAGAATGTAGTCAGGACATAGGAATGGAATTTGGTATAGAAAAGTGTGCCATGCTAGTAATGAAAAGTGACAAATGACATCTGACTGACGGAATAGAATTACCAAATCAAGACATGATCAGAACGCTTGGAGAAAAGGAAACCTACAAATACTTGGGCATCTTGGAGGCTGACACCACCAAACAAGTGGAAATGAAAAACAAAATTAAGAAAGAATATATCAGGTGAACTAGAAAGCTACTCGAGACAAAACAATCTAGCAAAAACCTTATCAAAGGAATTAATACCTGGGCTGTACGTCTCAGTAGATATTCGGGACCTTTTTGAAGGGGGTCAGAGAAGAACTTAAACAAATGGACCAAAGAACAAGAAAACTAATGACTGCGCATAAGGCGTTACATCCGACAGACGAGGTTGACAGTATATGTATCAAGAAAAGAGGGAGGAAGAGGATTTGCCAGCAGTGAAGACAGCGTTGACGCATTGATACAACGACTCGAAGACTACATAGAAAAACACGAATGAGGACTGTTTACAGCTATCAGAAACGATACTGACAACACAATCGACAATAGAATGGCAATAGCTAGAAAACGAAAATAGGAAGAAAAACAACTCTATGGGCGTTTTAAACAACTAATAAACAACATCTTACACGAGAAAACCTAAACGTGGTCAAGGAAAGGAAACTGTAAGAGAGAAACAGAATCTCTCCAAATAGCAGTACAAAACAACGCCATAAAAACAATCATATCAAAGCGATAATAGATAAGACGCAATAAAATAGCAAATGCAGGTGACAGAGACGAAACCATCAATAACATAATAAGCGAATGCAAAAAATTAGAAGAGAAGGAGTATCAAGCTAGACATGACTAGGTAGGCAAGGTGATCTACTGGGAGAAGTGCAAGAAATTTAAATTTCACCATACGAACAGATGGTATGTGTGCAACCAAGCATCTGTCCTAGAAAATGACACTCACAAATTCATCTGGGACTTTGACATAAAAACAGATCACCTAATCTCGGTCAGAAGACCAGACTTAATGATAATAAAAAAGAGAATTGGCAAAATTGTGGACTTTGCTGTCCCGCCTGACCATAGAATAAAACTGAAAGAAAGTGAAAAGAAGGATAAGTACCTCGACCTTGCTAGAGAATTGAAAATACTATAGAACATGCAGGTGATAATTATACCAATTGTGATTGATGCTTTTGATACATTAACTAAAGGATTATTAAAGAGACTGGAGGACTTGAAATTTGGAGGACGAGTGAAGACCATCCAAACTATAGCATTGTTGAAAACGGCCAGAATACTGAGAAGAGTCCTGGAGACTTGAGGAGACTGATGTGAAAAGCTCTAATGAGTAAACATAAATCACAAAAAAAAAAGATTAAAAGAATGAAAAGAATTAGAAACCCTGGTATAAGTAGTGAGGATATACAGGGACAATGTAGAGATGGGATTAGATATAGAAAAATGTGTCATGATAATAATGCAAAGAGGAAAACGGAAGAAATAGAAACTAAAAAATCAAGAAAAAATCGAACGCGCGGAGAAAAGGACTCATACTAATACTTGGAAATATTAAAAGCGGACACCATCAAACAAGAGGAAATGAAATATTTTTCTTTAAAAAGTATCTCACAACAACGAGAAAACTACTCGAAACCAAACTCTATGACAGAAACCTCATCGAAGGGAGAAACAGCTGTGCTCACTCCTTCCTAAGATACTCGGAACTATTCTTAAAGTGGACGAGAGAAGAACTTCAGCAGAAAACAAGAAAACAAATAACCATGCATAAAGCCTTATATCCCAGAAATAATATAAACAAACAAGTGGTGTCAAGAACAGAAGGAGGAAGTGGACTACCAGCATTCAAGATAGCGTCGATCCATCGATATAAAGTCTCGAAAACTACATAAAAAAAGCAAAGAAAGGTTAATTACCGCGATCTGAAACAACACAAGCAACATAATTATCAAGAGAACAACAATAACTAGAAAACAAAAATGGGAAGAAAAACAACTGTATGGATATTTCAAAAGACAAACAAGCGAAATCTCACACGAGAAAAAACAACTGTATGGATATTTCAAGAGACAGACCAGCGAAATCTCACACGAGAAAAACAACTATATGGATATTTCAAGAGACAAACCAGTGAAATCTCACACGAGAAAAACAACTGTATGGATATTTCAAGAGACAAACCAGTGAAATATCACACGAGAAAAACAACTGTATGGATATTTCAAGCGACAAACAAGCGAAATCTCTCACGAGAAGACCTGGTCATGGCAAAAAAGGGAAACCTTACGAGAGAAACTAAATCACTTCTAATAGCAGTGCAAAACAACGCTATAAGGACAAACTACTGAAAAGCATAAGTAGACAAGATGGAACAAATTAGCAGA
>OY757941.1:40556146-40605038 GCA_963585895.1 Sepioteuthis lessoniana
TTAAAACGAAACAAGATATCCTAATGTCGACTTTTCTCTCTCTTTCTCCTCTCTCTCTCTCTCTCTTTCTCCTCTCTCTCTTACAAACACTCATTCATTCACATTCACACAGGCACTCTTTCTTACTCTCTATATCTCCCTTTCACTCTCACACATACTTTCTCTCTCTCTCTCTTTTACACACACACTCTCTCTCTCTCTCACTCCCACAGACACTCTTTCTTACTTCCTATTATTTTCTCTGACACAGACACACACTCTCTCTGTCTCTCTCTCTCTCTGTCTCTCTCTTCTGGCTTTCTTACACACTCTGACACTTACATACACACAATCTTCCTTACTCTCCATTTCTCTCTCTCTTTTCTCTCTCTCTCTCTCTCTCTCTCTCTCTCTCTCTCTCTCTCTCTCTTGCACTCACACACACTCACACAAACACTCTGGATGACTATATATATATATATATATATCACTCAATAAATAAATGAAAACGGAACAAGATATCCCAATGTCGACTTTTCTCTCTCTTTCTTCCCTCTCTCTCTCTCTCTCTCTCTCTCTCTCTGTTTTTCTATCTATCTCTCTGTCTATTTCATTATCTATCTATCTATCTATCTATCTATGCACGTGTTCATTATTTATCTGTATATTTACCAATCCACTTGTTTATTGTCTATCTATATATATATCTATCACATTCTGTTCATTATCTATCGATCGATCTATCTATCACATACACACATAGTCTGTCTCTCTGTCTCCCTTCTCTTTCTCTCTTATTCTCCCTTTCTTACTTCTACTCTCTCAATTCTTCTCTACTTCTCTTACTCTCACAAACACTCTCTTTCTCTTTTTCACGCCTTCATCTATCTATCTATCTATCTATCTATCTATCTATCTCTGTATATCCAATCCAACGTGCCTAGGATGGATTTTCCTCATGATTCACTCTTCTCTGCTTTCTTGTGTGACCTCGACGCCATCTAAGCATTTTGATTCTCGGTGCACGCATGCGCCGTGCGAATGCACGTGACCATGCCTAAAATAATGGCAGACGATAAACTTTATTATGAATACATGGCTAGAACGTTAAGCGCAGGTCACGTTCAAAATGGCAGAGGGTCTAATAGTTCAAACAAAATATACAATTCAACTTTTGCACAACTTAACTCAGAAATAAAAGTAAAAATAAAAATAAAAACGTGTTTGAAATGCCAAAATCGTTAATATCGCTCGATTCACAAAGAAAAAAGCTTTAACATATAAAAGCATTATTGTCAAGATGCCATATCCCTTTTTCCTCATCCATTTTGTTAGAGTCCTGGTGGTGCATCTGTACTGTAGTACTGACACAGTTATTGATACTGCAGCAATTCTGAACAAGTTTTGGAAGCAAAATCCTAAAAAAACAGCACCTTTACGGCCACTTACCCTTCATCTCACATGCCAGCCAAGTTAGACAAACAAGACATACGGGGTTGAAGTAAGGATGGACTCCTAAACACGAACGCGCCAGTGTTAGCTGACCAGCAAGGACTTGCATACGTCATTTCTGTACGGACACTTGATGCAGTCAAGAGGACCTCCAGCAGCAATGGATGATAGCTTTGGTGTTGTGGGAGGTCATGTTAGTGATGTTCTCGACGTATGACCAAACGAAGTAGTCCAGCGGGTTCAGGTCGGTGGAGGAGGTGGGGCCAGTGAGAGACGAGTACAACGTCGTAGCAATCCTTCTGAAGCCAAGCCTGGGCCTCTTTGGACTTGTGAGCCGGCGCTGAGTCCTGCTGCCACACCCAGGGTCTGCCACCGGCCAACTGATTACACCAGGGGATCACCACACTCTTCAGCACATCCAGGTACACTTTGGTGTTGACTTTCAAGCCGACTTCGAAGACGTGATGTGGCATGATGTGGCCCTCACATGAAACCACCCCAAAGACCATAACCGTAGCCGGAAACTTTGTTTTTATCACCCTGGGTACGTCCCTGTTATTCGTGTGGAAAACGCATGTTCCCAGTTCTAGTTCCGTATCGAGGCGGTGATTAAGGCTGAAGGCGGCTACAATGAATAGATGTCAGCTCTACTACATAATCAAGTTAGCTGAATTGATTTTTTCAATAAAAGTCTTAAAATAAAGCTGTTGTGTTTTTTTCTTTAAGACGACAATTTTATCGTTCCACCCTGTAGATGTCAGCTCTACTACATAATCAAGTTAGCTGAATTGATTTTTTTAATAAAGGTCTTAAAATAAAGCTGTAGTATTGTTTTCTTTCAGACGACAATTTTATCGTTCCACCCTGTAATCTAAATTGTCAAATTGTTACTGCTTGATAAGTATAAATGAATTTACAGTACCGAAAGCACCAATCACAATTAGTTTAATTGTCACCTTCATGTCCCATAGTTTTTTTTAATTCCTTAGCAAGGTCGAGGTAGTTACCCTTCTTTTCCTATTCTTTCAGTTTTATTCTGTGGTCAACTGGGACAGCAAAGTCTACAATTTTGCAAGTTCTCTTTTATTTGTTGTTGATTATTATAAGGCCTTATACCGGACATTGGCCTAGGGGTTAGAGTGTTCGCCAATGGTCCGGGAGACCTGGGTTCAATCCCAGGTCGAGTCATACCAAAGACTCAAAAAATGGTACTTGATGCCTCCTTGCTTAACACTCAGCATTATAAGGTACGGATCAAGGGTAAAGTAGAGCAATCTAGGGAAAGGATTAGCGCCCTTCCCTACACATTGGTGTAGTAGCTATCGAAAAGGGAGCTTTCGGGTTACCCTCGACTATGGTCGCCAACTTTACTTTACTTATTATAAGGCCTGGTCTTCTGGCCGAGATTAGGTGATCCATCTGTATGTCAAAGTCCCCTAGGATTTAATGTGTGTCATTCCCTAAGACAGATGCTGGGTTATGCACTATTATTATTATTATTATTTACTTGAAACCAAATTTGTGTGAAAATTATTTCTATTTGATAGAAATACTTGATATCAAATAACCGCGTACAAAAAACTGTTTACTCTGAGAACCTTGAGTCTCCTACGACTGGAAACCTCTCACCTTGGTTTCCTGGCTAAAAATATTGCCGAAAATGTAATCTGTTCTTCAACTGTTTAAAAGATATTAAATAAGAGATAACAGCATTTTATAAATAATTCAAAATGTATTTAAAAGATAATAAAATCATATCTATAAAATAAAATTGCAACATTTTATCGGAAATAGCAATGCAGTAGTGGCAAATCCACGGCCAAAATATGGAAATACAATGAACGTGATTCCCTAACTACTCGGCATAAAATAACCCGTTAAGATACCTCAAACATTGTTCTTGAGCCAGTGAGAATGTGCAGCATTTCTCCCAGGCCCACTCTGACCCGGAGTGGTTGCAGCTGTTAGGGTCCCATCAATGGCTCAAATTAGAATTATTTATATTTATTTTACCGAGAGCAACCCCCACCAAAAATAAAACTCTTAAAGATACAACTACACAAAAAAATGTAAATATGAATGTACAATGAACGCGATTCCCTAACCACTCGGCATAAAATATTCCTAAATGTGTTGACATGCCCTTAAAATTAACCAACCAATCAATCAACCATCAACACCTTCTGCAATTGAAGTACCAGTATCCTCGAGGGTCGTTATTTCAGTGGGAACCCAATGAATTCATGGATCGTCTCGTGGTTAACAAATATGAAGTAATGCATTCAATATTTCATCGCCCCTCACTTAACAAATTAGACATACGAAGATTAAAAGAAAGGGTAACGTATGCTGTAAACGAACTAGAAGACATTAATTAATATCAGATAAAGCTTTCAATATTAGTGAGTCACACCATTTAGTAGATTAGATATTAGATGGTACAATTGTCTCCCATTAAACGCCAGGGAGAAGCGGTAAGAGACGCCGTGGATACAAAAATCCGATGGTGCTCAATTCTGTCAAATAAAATATATAATTTAACCTACACACGATCTCACATATATATTAAGCAAGCTCTCAATTGTTCCACAACAGGTGGCTGGGGCTGTAGAATACACCGACTGCATTTCTGCAAACCCCGACACACCAAACGAGTGTCCAGGATATAAAATTAAACCTTCTCAGCCTAGTTGGATGGGGCTGTAGAATACACCAACTGCATTTCTGCAAACCCACACACACCGAACGAGTGTCCAGGATCTGAAACTAAACCATCTCATCCCAGATCGTTGGGTCTGTAGAAAACACCGACAGCATCTATGCAAAGATGTAAAACCCTACCCGCCCAAAAAGTGTCCAGGATATAGAGCATTGAGGAACGTGGAGTATTTCATCATTGCCATTACTCCCAGGTCCACTCTTACCTGATAGGGTCTCACCTAGAACTGTTTGACCATTTAACTGTGTGCAAACAAATGATTAATGCGACATTCAGTTGTTAGTGTTATACATATTTACCAACCCCTCCGCTCGGGCTGGATATGACACAAGGTCAATTTTTAAGCAGAGTAAACAGATTTGAATTCAGAGTTTTCCTTCTCCTACAACAGTTGCCTCACCAAGGCTGAAGAACCTAGTCTGCCCTACTATTTACCAATAGCTGGAGGTAGAAAATTGGATTAATACCTTCCCCAAGGGTATTAGTGCTATATGAAATGCAATCAGTCTCGTCCAGGATTTGAACTCGTGTCACCCTGTCCATTACACCACGGGCACCTCCAATTATTGTTAGTGTTATATAACAATTCTTGGAACCATTTAATAGTGTACAAATAAACGAATGTTTGTCTCACTTGTTTCTTCGTTTAATGGCATATCAAACATCGTGCGGTATTTAATGCCAAAGCCATCCTTCAAGAAGAACAGCAACCAGACGCTGGGAGGATAAGGGTGTTAATACCTTTATCAAGGGTATTTTTCCGAAAGTGATCGTAATAGCGTGACTGGAGTTCGAACTAGCTTACTCCGATTCCACAGTCCGGCGCTGGAACCATTACACCACGAGGACACCCCAGCAATAAATAAATCATCCTGAAAAGAATTATTAGAGTTGAATAGCAATACTTCAAACGGATTAACTGTGTGCAAAAACTGAATTATTGGTATTACATAAGAATAATTGGAACCATTCATCAGAGTGTAAATAAAACTGTTATTGTGAAATATTTGAAACCACTTCAATGTGCAAACAATTGAATTATTGGTATTACATAGCAATACTTAAAACCATTAAACCTTGGCCAAACAAATAAGCTCTAACTTTTGAAAAGTAAAATTACCGACAAACCATAGACATAAAAATTATATATATATATATATATATATACGAGGGGCATACGATTAGTTCTCAAACGTTTTTCGTATGGGCATTTAAAACTATTGTAGACTCTTGAAAATTCAGTATGTTATTGTCATACATCTTATGAGATGACTGACCTATTTTTATGATTTCAGATTCAAATGAACAGCTACAGCAGGAATACACCCTGCTAAAACCTGATTGTTACAACTGGTGAATTTTAAAAATGCAATCTGACACGTGAAGAAGGATATGCAATAAAATTATGTTTTAAACTTGGAAAAAATGCCACAGAAACGTATGGAATACTTCAAACTGCTTTTCGACCATGTTGCATGAATCGAGCATCAGTTTTTGAGTGGCATAAGAGATTCAAGGAAGGCAGGGGGTCTGTGAAGGATGATGAGAGGTGGGGGGAGTAAGGAAGTCAATACACCAGAGTTGATTGGCCAAAGGGTTAGAGTTAGGGTTACTATGTTGAGGATTTAAGGGAGTTCAGGAAGAGATTCTGTCGGAAGAGGCCAGCGCTCTTCAAATCGGGTCAGTGGCATTTCCACCAGGACAATACTCCAGTTCACAACTCTATCCTTGTCACAGACTATTTGAGCAAGATGGGCATCAAGACAGTTCCTTAGGCTTCCAATAGTCCAGACCTTGCTACGTGTGACTTTTAGTTATTCCCTAAGCTCAGAGGTTGTCGTTATGAGAGAATTGAAGAGATGAAAGAGGATGTGACGGAGATCATAGACACGCTCACATAGGAGGACTTCTATGGGGTCTTCCAGATGTTGTTGGAACGGTACAACAAGTGCATTGCAGCCGGAGGAGATTACTTCGGAGGGGACTAGAGTTTCATGTGTGTACTATCAATAAAAGTGCCCATACGAAAAAGTCTGGAAACTTATTGTGTGCACCTTGTATACATTTAACTGTGTGCAAGCATGTGATTGTTATTAAATAAGATTGTTAGTAAAACAGCAGGTATACGGCCACTTACCAAGTTAGACGAAGCAGACATGCGGGACACTGCTGGAGAAGTAAGGAAGAGCTCACGAGCGACATACTCCTGTAGACCCCTTCACATAGACGAGCAAAGGCAGGACGACCAGCTAGAACCTATATACAACAGCTCTGTGCCGACGCAGGTTGTAAACCTACCGAGAGCAAAAGAAGATAGAGACGAGTTGCGAGAGGGGGTCAGGGAGATCCGTGTTGGCAACGTGACATGATGATAATGATGAATCCAAATGTGAATTATAATAGCGTGACTGGAGTTTGAACTCACTTACTTCAACGTTGCAGATTAGCTCTTTAACCATTACACCACAGGCACCTCCACTCTTTAGCCATTATGCTTCGGGGACTCTCCTCATGACCAGTTTGGAGATATCATCATATTGCCAAAAAAATAAAGAGATACCAAAAGAGGATATCTCATGTGGTGTAATGGTTAGCAGACCAAATTGGTGAGTTTGATTCTCACGGGGTGCTTCAGACTTTTGGCTTTGTGCCGCAACTAAGCTACGTTTTAAAATAATTACCTCCCTTAGAATAAGCACTAATACCCTTGGGAAAGGTATGAATCCAATTATTCTCCCTCCAGCTATGAGTAAATAGTAGGACAGACTAGGTTCTTCAGCCTTGGTTAGGTAAGTAGTCATGGAGAAGGAAAACTCTGAATTCAAACCTGTTAAACTCCGCTTAAAAATTGACCTTGTGTCATATCCTGCCCGAGCGGAGGGGTTGGGTAAATAGTACCTCACTTAGAATAAGGATGACCATGTTAGATTAGTGGGCCAGTGATAGTGAGTTCGAACCTCACTGGGTGTCATTCTTACGGTTTAGGGCCACAACGTAGATAAGGAAATAATTCAGAAGAGAACCTGCCGCCTTATGTGGTATTAATGGTTAGCAAGCAAGTTTAGAAGACCACGAGTGAACTTGATTCTCACTTGGTGCCTCTTGCCTTGTAAATATATAGAAAAAGACATAAAACTAGTGACTTAAAGTAAAATAACAAGTGAAATCAAAACTGATATTTGTGAACGATCGAATATATATATATTTTTATATATAATATATATATATTCATATATATATATATATATATATATAGGATTGCCTAGTCGGCTGGAGCTGTAGAATACACCGACTGCACCCCTGCAGAAAGGTAGGACCCCCCTAACGAATGTCTAGGGTATGGCACTAAACAATCCAATGGTGAAATTCCCGTAATGTTGGAGCTTTAGGGAATGTGGAGTACCCCTTCATTGCCATCGCCCCCAGGTCCACTCTGACCCGGAGTGGTTATACCTGATACGGGTCCTATCAATGGGTTAAATAGAACTAACATGTGGTTTCTTGAGTTTGCCATTTTTTGCATTTAAACTGTGTATTTATGCTAAACTGAACTGTTTGAATTAGAACTGCTTGACTAAACTGAATAGCTTGAAATAGAAATGTTTTTGACAATTAAACTGTACTTACATTTAAACTGTGTGCTTATGCTAAGCTGAATTGTTTAAAATAGAACTGTTTTTGACATTGAGACTGTACTTACATTGTTTGATATAGAACAGTTTTGACATTTAACTGTGTATAAACACAATCTGTATTTATACTAATCTGAATTATTTGACTTAGAACTGTTTGAATAAACTGAATAGCTTGAAAAGTTTTTGACAATTACACTGTGAATTAATGCTAAACTGATTTGTTTGAAATACAACTGAGAATTTGTATTAAAAGGATTTGGCGTTCAATAGCCTAAAAAGGTTGACACGCTCACACAAGAGGACTTCCATGGGGCCTTCCAGAAGTTTTTTGAACGGTACAACAAGTACATTGCAGTTGGAGGAGATTACTTCGAAGGAGACTAGAGTTTCATGTGTGTACTATCTATAAAAGTGCCCATACGAAAAAGTCTGGAAACTTATTTAATGATCCTCAGAGATAGATAGATAGATAACAAAATTTTCACCAAAAATACCTTTACATTTTTAAATTAACTTGAACTTTTTTTCCAGATTTTCCTGTCCTTCAGATTTGTAAAACACTATTTACATAATGAAAAAATATTCGCTCTTTCTAACCCCACAGACATGCTCTGCCTGGAGGCCTGCTTCATTTTTTAAATTTACACGTGACATCATTCAGATTGATTTAACAAAAGCAACGTGGTCTTCTCGTTGCCAGTTCGAAAAAAAAACTCAACCGACAAATTACATACTGAAAGACATGAAACCAGCTGTCCTTGCGCATTGTTATTTACTGGCATGCATAAAAAGATGGCAAAAATAAAATTATTAACCATCTCAGGCGATAGTAATAATCTATCTGCTAACCATTGTTACTTTTGGCAAATGGAAGCCAGGGAGATATATCTATAGCTAAATTAAGGCACAATAGCAATTTCTTATGGTTCTAAGATTGAGAAATTCCCATATGTTAAGTCTGATACCAGGCCATTTTATAGAGCGAATTATAAGGTTCCATATTACCGTAGGTGACTTTCAGTATTTACACGTTTTCTGGTGAGATAAAAATGTGTCTCCGAGCCAGTCATGTCTTGGAAACATTAACAGCGATATTTTTTAGAATTTTGCATTGCGAGCAATATTGAACAAGTCTTGGAGGCAACACCCCACAAAGCACCAACTATACGGCCACCTACCTCCCATCACGAAAACTATCCAAGTTAGACGAACCAGACATGCAGGACACTGCTGGAGAAGCAGGGACGAGCTCATAAGTGATGTACTCTTATGGACCCCCACATATGGCCGAGCAAAAGCAGGACGACCAGCTCGAACATGCATACAGCAGCTCTGTGAGGATATGGGATGTGGTCCTGAATACCTGCCAGAGGCGATGAACGATAGGGAGGAGTGGCGAAAGAGGGTCAGGGATATCCGTACGACATGATGATGATGATGATGATTGTTAAACATAATTTTTGGCTAAAATTTCCTTTTATTCCGATTTTATTTATTTAAATATTTATTTATTAAGCAGGTCACTCATTCATTAATCTCCTCTAAAGAGTTTTTAGTGAGATTCGATATCGGGTCCCCTTTCACTCTGGGTAGTGCTTGGCCTAGTGGGTACAGTGTTCGCCAATGATCCGGGAGACCTGGGTCATACCAAAGACTTTTAAAATGGTACTTGATACCTCCTTGCTTAACACTCAGCAATATAAGGTACGTATCAAGGGTAAAATGGAGCAATTCTGGGATAGGAGTAGCGCCCTCCCCTACACCTCGGTGTAGTAGCTATTGAAAAGAGAGCCTTCTGGTCCCCCTCGACTAAGGTTGCCAACTTACTACTTATTCTTGCCCTCCTCAATTACTTATGGATCAAATAGTGGAACAGACTGGGTTCTTTAGCATTGATATGACAACCAGTTTAGGAGAAAGCTGAATTCAAATCAGCCGTTCTCGGGTTAAAAACTGACATTTTGTCGCATCGTGTGCATGGTGGATGCGTTGAGCAAGTTCAAAGCGTTAATGGTTGGCAGAAGCTTAAACCAAGCATTCTAATATTACTCTTTCCTTCTTTTTTGTCTTTCTTTCTGAATAACCAGTGTTGCAATATTAGTTGTTAATTTTTATACCTTTAATATGAGAATCTAGGTTAGGTTATTTGTTTAAATGGTATATTTACCCTTGACGGTAATTTAGTTTGGTTAGGTTGCGTTTTTGGATATATCGACCATTAAAAGTCATTTAATGCCAAATCCTTTACGAGTGAGTTCGAGTTTCATTGGGTGCCTCATTCATTAGGCCTTGTGCCACATCGGAACAAAGGGCTTCGTAAATTACTGTTTCACTTTATTCAAGCGCCCGGACGAACGGTATATATAATTCTTCCTCCACTCTAGATATAGTTAAATAATTGGGCAGGCTGTGTTATTGATCCTTGACAAAGGCAATCGGTATCATCATCATCATCATCATCAAATCATACAAATTGAACGGAGTTCTTTCACATACACTCCTCTCTCTCTCTCTCTCTCTCTCTCTCTCAGTCTCTCTCTCTCTCTCTCAGTCTCTCTCTCTCTCTCTCTCAGTCTCTCTCTCTCTTTACCTATCATTCATCGCTCCTAGCAAGTCCTCAAGACTACATCTGGTGTCCGCACAGAATTGATATATGTAAGTCTTTGCTGGTCCCCCAGCATTGGTGTGTCCATATGTAGGAGTCCATCGAAGAATGTCACTCCAGAGTTCGTCTTTATTTCTCTACCAGAGCCCAGCATGTTTTGTTTGTCTTCCTTGGACAGCTCGTGAGATGGGAGATAAGTGGCCGTACAGCTTCTATTTTTAAGAGAGCTGCTTCCAAGATTTGTTCAAAACAGCACGTAGCCTTCTTGTATATTTATCATCTAGTTTTTTCATCATACTTTTGGCTAGAGCCCAGATGGTGCAATCATACAGTAATATTGACGCGGCCTCTGCTTGGAAGAAATCTAATTTTATTTTGATGCATAGATCAGATTTTCATATGATTGACAACTTGTCAAAAGCAGTCTACGTCTGTGTCTTCTCTCTACATAAATTTGTTATTGACATGTAATGTGGCATTTGAATTAAGCTCTTAGCTGTTTAACTCGTGCGACAATAAGTAGCCATTGAGCCTGGAGTAACTTTTAGACTACAGCTCCAATTGGATCGTCGGGATCATGTGACCAAACAGTCATATAAGTTCGTTGGTTCCGAGACGTAGACAAGCATTATGTGTAATAATGGGTGTATATTGTTTTTTCATCCACTAACACACTCCCTGATATACGTTGGTTTTATGTATTGAATAAATGATGGATTAAGGTGTGCCCGACAGTTAATTATTGGCTATTCTTTCCAGCAAGAGATGTTTCAGAGTTTGTTCCTCACAAAGAAACAGGATATGGGCTGGTTTTTCGGTGACTGTTGAAGAAGAAGCAAATCAAGGAAAGAAAGGAAATGGGCCGGTCAGGAAAGTCGACCCGTGTTTCCGAACCATCTTACATTTCTGAGGCGGAATATCTCTTCCTTTTCTAGGGAAAATATTGAAATATCAAAATGGGTGATCCCTAAGAAACAGCAGGTACTGAAGCAACCTAAAACCTGTGAGTCAGACAAAGTCCAGTAATCGCCCATCTGCAGAGGAGTAATAATCCTCCAACGAGTGTCTAGAGGCCCATTCGGCTGGGGCTGCAGAATAAACCGACTGCATCTCTGCAAAGGGGTAAAACTACCCCAACAAGTGACTTGGACATGACACTAAACAATCTGATGGTGAGGCTCCAGTGATGTTGAAGCTTTGGGGATATGAAGTACCCCTTCATTGCCATTAGTCCCAGGTCCACTTTGGCCCGAAATAGTAGCACCTGATAGGGTCCTATCTATGAGTCAAATAGAACTAAACTGTATGCTTACGCTAAACTGAATTGTTTGAAATAGGACTGTTTTGGCATTTAAACTGCGTACTGATGCTAAACTGGATTGTTTGAAATATTCGAAATAGAACTGTTTATATGTATAAAAATGGATTTGGCATTAAATAAACTACAATGGTTAACATGCCTTAAAAACCAAACCAAAGCAAACCAAACTAAAACCTCATAGATCAAACCAAGAAATTAGCAAACCAATAAAACGTCTGGGGCTTTGATTTTCTGTTTCGAAGTTTACAGCTAGATTGTGTTGGCTTGTTAAAAAGTACAAAATTATAGTTGAGTATGGTGTAACGGTCTTCGTTGTAAGAAACGAACACTGCTGGCCAAATTTGAACCCTGATCACACATCAGCGACCAATAGTGACCCTAATATTTGTGACCTGTATTGTACTATTCCTTTTAATCTCCCAATCGACAAAGAAACACGTCATTAGAATTTTAATTTCGGGGAGAACTAAAATTAATTTTAGTCTTTACAGCGTATCATCCAATGCTGAATGAGTTCATCCATTTTCTAGTTTATTGAATTTCAATTCTTTAGTTGATTTTTTAATAAATCGAAAAGAATACATTTTTTTTAGTGATCAAATTTGATTTTAATTCTGTTTGTAGATTCTCATTCACGAGGAATTCGTTGGAATTAGCATCCCAGAACTGGTTAATAATATTCAGAGATAATGAAAAACGAATCAAAAATGAATCAAGGAAAATGTTTTATTTTTGTTTGTTTGTTCGCTGGACGAGGTTGATGACTAGTGAGATCAAAAACACAGATTAAATTTTTTAGGAACTCGATTAGTTTGAACGGTTGGTTTGTTGGTTGAGTTTTATGGCATATCAACCAATGTAAGTTAATCAATGCCAAATCATATTTATATATATATATATATATATATATATATATCAAATATATATCATTGGTTTGATTGGGTTTTATGACATAGCCACTATTGTTGATTATTTAATGTCAAATCCTGTTTATACATATATATTAAATATATATGATTTGGTTGGATTGGGTTTTATGGCAGTAGGAGTTGATCAGGCCCTATACATGGGTGAAGTAGAACTAAACTGTGTACTTATGCTAAACTGAATTGTTTGAATTAGAACTGCTTTGAAATTTACCTGTGTGTGGTCAAAAACTGTACTTGTACTAAACTGAATTGAATTACCATGATCGCTGGTTCGATCTCCGAGTGGTGGAGATCACGGTATACACTGCTGATGAGACCTAATAAGGTCGAAACAGCTATTCAGTGTTTCCGTATGTTCTGCATAAATATTCACAGGATTTTCTGGTCATGGTAATTTAATTTACAATTTCTCTACTTAAAAAAAAGAAAACAAAAGAAAAAATGTAAATCTAAACTGAATTGTTTGAAATAGAACTGTTTGACTTAACTGAAAAGCTTGAAATAGAAATGTTTTTGGCAATTAAACTGTGTACTCACGCTAAACTGCATTGTTTGAAATCGAACTGATTATTTGTATAAAAATGAATTACAAAGGTTATGCCATAAGCATTTGGCATTAAATAACTTACAAAGATTGATATGCCCCAGACCCAACCAACCAACCAACCAACCCTGCTACCGCTTCTACACTGCCAAATGCGGTCCAACAACTCTATTCGACATTTGTCATTTGTTTGCATATAGCTAAGTGGTTAAAAGAATTGGTATTTAACACGATTCATTTTATTTAACGCATCATTCATTTGTACACGGTCAGATGGTTTCAAGTATTGCTATGTAATACCAATAATTCAATTTATGCTATAATTAAAGAGTTTCAGGCAATATCATTTTTTAACACTAATAATTCTATTTAACACAACTCATTCGGGGGGTTTCCTTGGGGTGTAATGGTTAAAGCGATGGACTGCGGAATCGTAGTATGCGAGTTCGTACTCCAGTCGCACTATTACATTCACTTTCGGGCAAATACCTTTGGAAAAGTATGAACCCCCTTTATCCTCCCAGCTATTGGTTAAATAGTACCGCTACTATTCTTCTAGGGGAATAGCTTTGGCATTAAATAACCTACAACGGTTGATATACCATTAAACAAAGAAACCAACCAACCAACAACTTGCACACAGCTAAATAGTAACAAGCATTGCCATGTATCTCCAACAATTCAATTAAACATCAGTCATTTCTTTGCACACAGTGAAATGATCAATCAGTTCTATTTCTAACAGTTTGATTTAGCATAAGTCATTTGTTTAGACAGTTTAAATGTCAAACAGTTCTATTTGGCTCATAAATAAAACCCCATCAGGTGCTACCGCTCCGGACCAGAGTGAATATGGGGGCAATGGAATTGAAAGGGTACCTCGCATTCCCCAATGTTCCAGGACTGGCGCCTTACGATTAGATTATTTTGTGTCATATCAGGACACTCATTGGAGGGATATCCCTTTGCAGCAATGCAATCGGTGTATTTTAGAGCCCCATCTGACTCGGCTAGTTTGACTGGTAACAAGGAAAGAAAGGACTGACATACAAAAATATTATATCCCTTTTGGTTTGTTTTTTGATTTCGATTAGACAAGCCATTGGATTCGAATTATCATAGTTTTCTTGGTAAGGCGTAAAATATTCTGAGTAGCATTTCAAAGTTATTGCTGTTATATCGAGGATTTAGTTGATTAAAGAAAAATACTATTCAGTTTTAAATTGAACTGGAAACTACATTATTCTCTTTGATGGAGGATTTCCATCGTATTATACTAATGAAAATCTCACTATAGTGTCCTCACTCTCGCATAGGTTTTGAATGCGCTAACTGAATGAAGAATCACTCTATTGCCATTACCCCATAACCACCCTGACCTGGAGTGGTAGTACCTGTTAAGGTTCTATGAGTCAAATAAATATATTCATAAATTATTTATATTTCACAGGAATACTCATGATATAACTGTGTGCAAAAACTATTTTCAATAGAAATAGTTTGAACAGACTATTATTTTGTATCAAGTATTCCTATCTATTAAAAATAACACTGGTTTACAAAAATAAATTTTTGGTCTGAGGCAAGAATGGGGATAGGTTATATTAGTTAAACAAAAATAACAATCATCTGCATGGTTTTGCGGCTCTCTCCAAACCATCTGGACTGCAAAGTTGAAAGCCGCTTTCTTGCCATAAAACCATGCAGTTAGTCTATTATAGCAGGGTTTACAACAGGTGTGTGCAACCCAAGACTTGTCCTGATCACCAATTTTACAGTCAAAATAGTGAAAGTAGGCGGTTCTGAGGAGGGAAGTGATGGTTCGACGCTGTGCAACTGTTGTGAAGTCCCCACACACGTAGCAGAAAGAATTGGCCTTGTTGAGGCATCCTCGACATTTTGACGTGCTTAAAGCCATTGGAGAATCTGAAAATATAACAAAGTAAAACTAAATGTGCATTTGAAAATGTAATACTAATATTTAGTAACCCAAAAGATGTGTAACACGATAGTTGAGGGACACCAACCTCCTGCGCCGCCTGCGAGACAACCTCTTCCAATGACTGCCAGAGTGTGGATTGAGACCTGCTGCCTTAACTGTCAAAATCCGTTTATATATATAACTATATATATATATATATATATATATGTAATGCTATCACTTACTTTTAGTGCATAATAACTAAAAAATAAGCCATAAGTCTCACAATATAAGAATTAACCCTGAATTCATATACGCCTTTATGTACCGTATATGCACAAAATGCACACAATGGATATCTAAAAAAAACTAGAGGTGATGAGTAAAAACGGATTTCAAATTTGAATTCAGCACCCTCAAATTAAATAAAAACGGGTATTTCTGTGCTTGCCTAAATTTCTTTGTAAACCAGTGTAATTAATTATTCTTAACGCGAATAGTTTCTACACACTTTTATAAGCTATCAAGTATTCCTATCTATTACAAATAATTAATTATTCTTAACACGAATAGTTTCTTCACACTTTTAAAAGCCATCAAGCATTTCTATTACAAATAATTAGTTATTCTTAACACGAATAGTTTCTACACACTTTAATAAGCTATCAAGTATTCCTTACACAAATAATTGACTCTTAATACATTTAATTTGAACACTTTCATATAATATAAAGTTTTTCCATCTAATATAAATAATCAACTATTCTTAGTAAAAATAGTTTTTACTGACATTTACTGGTGTCAAGTATTCCTCGCTAATACAAATAATCAACTATCCTTAATACAGATAGTTTGTATACGATCATGTTTGTTTTTTCTGGTTTAATGGCGTATCAAGCTATGTAGGTTATTTAATGCTAGATCCATTTTCACACAAATAAACAGTTTTCTTTCAAACAATTCAGTTTAGTATAAGTATAGTTTTTTTGTTTACACACAGTTAAATGTCAAAACTGTTATACTTCAAACAATTCATTTTAGCATACGTACAGTTTCAATGTCAAAGATTGTTCCATTTCAAACAATTCAGTTTAATATAAGTATACAGTTCAAATATCAAAACAGTTCTATTTCAAATAATTCAGTTTGACATATGTATACAGTTTAAATGAAGTACAAAGTTTAAATCTCAAAACAGTCCTATTTCAAGCAATTCAATTTAGAATAAGTTCACAATTTTAATTTATTTTGACACAGAGATTGGAATCTATCAGGTGCTACCATTTCGAGCCAGAGTGGACCTGAGAGTAATGGCAATGAAGAGGTACTCTGCATTCTCCAAAGCTCCAGAATACCTAGAACCTCACCATCATATTGTTTAGTGACATATACTGGACACTAGTTGTCGGGGGTCCTCTCGGCAGATAGCAGCCGGTGTATTCTACAGCACCAGCCAACTGGACCACATGTGAGAGAGTCTCACCCCTCAACAGAGATGCAGGTGGTATTTTCGACAGCCCTAGCGGACTGAGCAAACGATTATGTTATATAAAGTACTCCTATCTAATACCAACAATTTTCAAACTGATCAATTTGACCCTTTGATGGAGTACCATCACGTACAACCAGTCCGAGTTAGAATGAAACAATAACAAAGAACAGGAGTCTCTATACTCCCCTGAGCACCAGACCACTTATTCAAGCTCCCTTTATCAGGGTGACAATAATTTAAGGATTTTATTCGCGAAGTAAAGAACCCTCTCTCTCTCTCTCTCTCTCTCTCTCTTTCACACACACACACACACATTGTCTCTTTCTCCTTCGCTACCTCAAGTTTTAGTTTCGATATGTTTTCATCATTTATTTAAGCAAAAAAACAAAAAATTCTTTAAAAAATCATTAGTGTCAGAGAATTTATTTATCGAGATTGAAAGTCACGCTTTTGATCCATGAAAAAAAAAACGTTAATTCACCAGCAGAGTTTTTGAATGCAAAAGTCACGATTTACGGTATTGTTCACAAAACATGCTTACTCTCATATACGATACAACCTGGCTCGTTTCCTTACCTATTTCTATGTCTATTCATATTCGATGACCCCCTTTCACATTCCCTCCATACCCAGATATTTACCGCCCTCTCAGTTGGGGCTGTAGAATACCACGACTGCACGACTGCAGAGGAGTAAGACCTCGCTCCCAACGAGTGTCCTAGATTTAATACGAAACTGTGTCAGCCCAATCGGCTAGGGCTGTAGAATACACAGACTGCTTCTCTGCAGAGGGGTAAGATCCTCCACACCGTACGAGTGTCTTGTTATATGATATTAAACAATCTGATGGTGAGGCTCCAGTAATGCTGGAGTTCTGGGGAATGCAAAGTACATCTTTATTGCCATCGCTGCCAGGTTCACTCTAGCCAGAGTAATAGGACCTGATAGGGTCCTATCAATAAGTCAAATAAAACTGTTTGACATTTAAAATATGTGCAAACAAATGATTAATGATAAATTGATTGCCTGAAATAGAACTGTTTTGACATTTAACTTTGTGTAAACAAATGATATTTAATTGAATTGTTAGAGATATATAGGAATACTTGGAACCATTTAACTTTGTTGAGTTATGTTTATAAAACATGTATATTTAATATATGACTTTACATAACCTACAACGGTTGATATGCCATAAATCCAAACCAGGGGGTGTTCTCGTTGTGTAATGATAAAAGCGCTAGACTGCGGAATCGTAGTAAGCGAGTTCGAACTCCAGTCGCGCTATTACGTTCACTTCCAAACAAATACCCTTGGGAAAGGTATGAACCCCCCCCCACCTTACCCTCCTAGCTCTCGGTTAAATAATGCCATTACTGTTCTAGAAGGATTGCTTTAGCATTAAATAACCCACAAAGGTTGATATTCCATTTAACAAAGCAACTAAAACAACAATTATTTTTATCATCTTGTCTGATTCATCAAAATCAATTATTCTCCCTCCAGCTATGGGTAAATAGTAGGACAGACTAGGTTCTTCAGCAACTAGTCTAGGAGAAGGAAAACTCTGAATTCAAACCTGTTAAACTCCGCTTAAAAATTGACCTTGTGTCATATCCTGCCCGAGCGGAGGGGTTGGTAAATAGTACCAAGGCTAAAAACCCAGTCTGCCCTACTATTTGCCCATAGCTGGAGGTAGAATAATTGGATTCATAGCTTTCCCAAGGGTATTAGTGCTATGTGAAATGCAATCAGTCTCGACCAGGATTTGAACTCGTGTCGCCGTGTCCATTTCCTACGACGGTAACCATTAATACTTAACTGTTTGCAAACAAATTATCACTAAAAACTCGTTAAAAAATAAGTTACCTACAAATTATTCGCTTATAAATCATATATATATATGTACATGTAAATATATATGTAAACAGTATTTGGCATTGAATAACCCATAATGGTTGTTATGCCATAAAAAACCAACTAACCAGTATATATATATATATATATATATATAAGTATTGCATTGTCACAGAGACAACGACGCTTGGTGACTAAGTTTCTCGCCTGTGCTGTAATCAGACTAAGAGGTTCCCACGAGTTGGGTATCACTTTTATATATTATTGTGTGGGGCATGATGGGAAGAATGATCTTGCTTGAGAGGCATTCTGAGAAAGACTGTCTAGTTTAATGTTGGCCATTTATCTACATGACTCTATTCCATCAATTTTGTTGTTTTCAAATTTATTCACACTACTTTGTCTATTTAATTGTTTTCCAATGTATTATTATTATTATTATTATTATTATTATTATTATTATTAATCTTATTATTATACTGTTTGTAAGCTGGTGGGCTTCCACTGAAATCTCAGAGACAGCGAGTCTCCTCAGTTCTCCAGGACTCTTCTCAGTATTCTGACTGATCTCAACAATGCCGTATTCTGAATGGTCTAAATTTTTCTTCCGATTTCTAACTATTCCAGTCGCCTTTCCAATCATTTGGGGAGCATTCCAAGGACTCCTAATACAACAGGTATCACAATCAAAGACATGTTCTGCAATTTGTTTTTTAGTTCCCTGGCAACGTCCAAATTTTTTTTTTATTTCTTCGTTTTCTTTTATTTTCACTCTGTGGCCTGCTGAGACGGCAAAATCTACTAGGTGAGAAGTTCTCTCTTTTTAAAAAAACATGACTCTTCTCAGTATTCTGGCCAGTCTCAACAATGCTGTATTCTGGGTTATCTCGATTCGTCCTCCGATTTCTAACTCTTCCAGCCCCCCTTCCGATCCTTTGGGGATCGTTCCAAGCGTACCAAATACAAGTGATATCACTGTCACCCACATGTTCAAGAATTTATTTATGTATCGATTTCATTTTCGTTAATCTACAGTGCCGTTATTTTAGCTGGCTTAGTAGAAATATTGTTATATCGTCATCTACAGCATCATCATAACAACACAATAAAGACAGACGCAAGAAGACTTCTTTAGAAAAATATTTACCTCTCACTTTATTTTAAGGGTTCGAAAAGGGTTACCTGTGAGAGGGAGCTGGAGACCGAACAGAAACTGCAATATTTTGACCCCAAACTTATGGCCGGCAACGTTGTGTCTTTCTCGTTCTCCTCTGGACCCCAATTCAATCAGGGCTCCCGAGAGCCCCTTCGGCCGGGCGTGGCTTTCCCTACCATATCTTGCCTCCAACTGGCTGCAACTCCACTGGCTCGTCGAACTCAATTGAGTTATATAATCGTTCGACGCCCACTCGATCTTTGAAATCGAATGTTTAATCGTCATCAAGCGGAAATAACTGTCATGCAGTTCAGAGGTCACTCTCTTCCGGTGCATCACTCTGTAGTGGCACAGTGGGACCTTCACCTTGTCCCATATTATCAGCCTTAATTCGCCAACGCTATCTCTTTCGATTACTGGCCATTGGAATGTGTCCCTTCCTTCCGGTGCATCACCTTGGAATAGCATTTTTGGACCGGGTCGAAGGTCAAAATATTACAATATGTTTTCATGCCTATATTTGGATATAAGTAATGACCATTTATTTATTTTTGTCGATGTTCTGGGAAGATTGTGACGTTACCTCACCGACACGGCACTATTTCGATAGTTACTACACCAAGGTGTAGGGGAGGGCATTACTCCATTCCCTGGATTGCTCTACTTTACCTTGATCCTTACCTTATAATGATGAGTGTTAAGCAAGGTGGCATCAAGTACCATTTTTTTAGTCTTTGATATGACTCGACCTGAACCCGGTCTCCCGGATGATTGGCGAACACTCTACTCATAAGGCCAATAACCTGGTAGTGAAAGTTTATTTTGATATATCACTTATAGCTGATTTCAAAACAAATCTTTCAACTTTTTATTTTGAGAAGAGCTGACACGGGAATGTAGAATAAAGTCGACGCAAGTCCTGACTTTTAGATATAAAAAAAAACTTGCAACTAGATGTCAAAGTTTTTAGCTAGCACACAGTTTGTCACAAAAAATAAGATAATTAACTAAAATAATTAATTAAAAGGCCTAATTACATTACAAGGTGTTTGTGTCAATTTTGTCTTCGAGGCAAATGCCTCAGTAGCGTGAGGCTTTTTGTTAATTGGTTCTTGTGTTGTTACTTTTCTTACTTAATTTTCGTCTGTTTTAGTTTGGTTTGTTTCCTTTGGGTTTTTTAAAGTTATTTCTTAAGTTATTTAATGCCAAAGCCATCCTTCTAGAATAAATGTATACCGAGGAGGATAAGAGAGTTCATGCCTTTCTCAAGGGTATTTTGTCCGAATGTGAACGTAATAACGTGACTGGAGTTCGAACTCACTTACTACAATTCCGCTATCCAGAACTTTATCTATTACACCACGAGGACACGAGGTTTCGGCTTGATTTTCGCGGTCCCAAATGTGTCTACAAAGTGTAGTGCCGTGTTCGTATTTTTCTTATTATCAAACGATGTCTTTTGTGTATAGATCCTGTCTTTCCTAGGCCTTCGGTTACGTCTATATATGTTTTTTCTGTGTTTAATTCATATTTTACGGTGGCTTGGTATACAACGGTTATTCGTAGGCCATTTCCGTTTAGAGACACACAGAATTTATTTTGCAGTTACAGGTATTTCTTTGGTTTTCTTGAGTGGGCTGTTTGTGGTGTGTTATAGATTTTTTTTACTGTGCTTTTGTTATATTTCCAGTATGTTTCCGGCAAATCTATACCTCTAATTTTTTTATAGTGTAGCTTTTTGATATAGCATGGTCTTCTTATCCTTCAAAGGCCAATGGATAGTCTACATAGAATTTACTACCAATAAAAAATATTCAGGAAAAATCAATTTTTTTCTTTTCCTTTCTCACTTCTGTGCTTCGCCGTGCAGTAACTCATTTTATTAATTGAACCAAGAATGTTTGGTATTTGTAATTCATTCTATCGTTTATTTCTTCAAAAGAAAGTTTCATTTGATGTGTAAGTCTTCAATTCTATAGAAAGATATAAGATTTTCAGGTATCGCCCTCAAAATTCGGCTTTACTCCCTCAGTCCAAACTTCGTTTACCAAATGTTTTGAACTAAATGTCATAAAGGTTTTTCCTAAATTGAATGAAAGGAGACAAAATTCATCTCTGCTCGAAGAACCCAAAAACGATTAGTACGAACAACTCTGATAATTTTATTTTGCCAAAAAATATTTACCGTCAAAATCATAATATTAATAACGTTGAATGCATCATACTGACTATGTTTTCTTCAGAATAGAATTGTCAAAACTTTTAAAGTAAATTTATCCTTATGTAAAATATTTAAGGATTTCAATTAATCATTTTAGTGGTTAATCCTTTTTAATAAAATTTTGAGGTTAAAACCAAATTGCAAAATTTCATTTATAATCAAGAATTCAAAACTAGAATCGGCGTTTGTCTATTGATTAATACTGACGAATGTAAAATATACAGTAATAAACATTTGTTTGGTAATTTGGAATGTTGGAATGGAATAAAAAATATCCTAAGATAAACAATTGTTCAGAATCAGCTGATATTTGTGACTTGGAATAGAAAATATCTAAACAATTGTTGAGAATCCGCTGATATTTCTGATTGGGCAGTTACGTGTCACTTTAGGAAGATCGATTACGTAATTGATTGAATTTAGGGATATATATATATATATATATATATATATATATATATATATATATATATATAAGGACTTATTCTAAGAGAAGGAGAAGTGCCGAAGGCAGAGAGAGTGGTAAACACGGAACAATCACGCACAAAACTGTCGGTGTGCAGAAAAATACAAGTTGTCTGTCCTATGTATTTTACCGCACCCTGAACACTGTCTGTCACTCCATTGTGGCAAAAAACCCTCTCTCTCTTTCTTTCTTTCTCTCTCTCTCTCTCTCTATCTATCTATCTCTCTCTCTCTCTCTCTCTCTCATTATATATATATATATATTTGGTTGACTGCTAGAAATGTATTCCGAAACAAAAAAAAATTGCACATATAGAATAAATGAAAGCGTTTTCTGTTTGATTCTTTTTGTCCATGGGGTTACCACGGGGTCAAACAGATAGTTTAAGGGGTATGATTACAACCCCTTAAGTGGAGCCGTAACTCTACAATTACATTGAATGTCTGCAAATATAACTGTCCGCTCTGCTCTCCCAATGTTTGTTGCGTGATGCATGTTTATTCCACATCCGCACGCCTTTAAATTAAATTCGATTTTCTCGAATATTGCGCTGATATGGAATACAATAAGAGAAATCCCCATGGCGTAATGGCTAAAGTGCTGGAATACAACTTCGAAGCAACTGAATTCGGACTCCAGCTCGTGCTACTACGTTCACTTTCGGGCTAATACCCTTGCAAAAAGTTTGAAACCCCTTTTATCTCCACTCGTTACGAATTAAATAATGTCTCTGCTGTTCTTTTAGAAGGACGGCTTTGTCAGTAAATAACCCACGAAGATAGATATGCCATTAAACAAAGAAACCGAACCAAACCTAAAAATATTATAGTGTCCGAAAATTATGACCCTATCTTCGTATATATTGTACATAAAGTGTGCTCACTAAAGCCCACTTGCCCAGTCGGCTAGTACTGTAGAAAACACCAACACCAACTGCCCCTCGACAGAGGGGTAAGACCCCTCGATGAATCTCCAGGATATAATACTAAAATATCTGATAGTGAGGTGTCAGTAATGCTGGAGCTTTGTGGAATGCAGAGTACCTTTTATTGCCATCGCTCTCTGGGCCACCCAGGCCCGGAGTGGTAGCACAGGCTCCTTTCTATTGGTCAAACAGAATTAAACTGTGTACTTATGATAAACTGAATTGTTTGAAATAAAACTGTTTTGACATTAATTGATTGGAATAAAACAAAACAAAAAACTATACTTATACTAAACTGAATGAATTAATGATTAAAAAGACAAAGACAGAGATACTTTAAAACCCAATTTTTATTCCAAATGTCTACAACTATTTCGTGGTGTTTCATGCTGGCCCAGGGTAGTAGCACCTGATAGGCTCCTTTCAAACAGAACTAAACTGTGTACTTTTGCTAAACAGAATTGCTTGAAATAGAACTGTTTTAACATTTAAACTGCGTGTTCGAAATAGAACTGTTTTTGTACACTAAACTGAATAGTTCTAAATATAACTGTTTTTAACATTGAAACTGTGTACAACGGCTAAAGCAAATTGTTTGAAATAGAACTGTTTATTTGTATAAAAATCGATTTGGCATTCAATAACCAATTATGGTTGATACACTATCAAACCAAGCCAAACCAGACTAAATCCCACTATATATATATAATGTTCAATAGGTAAAGTGTAAACCATTGGTCTAAACATTCTTTACTAGACCAAACTATATAATGTTTGAATTGAGATAGATATGAACTAACTGTGATGGAAAGATAGAAATGAACTAACTCATATATATATATATATATATAATTAACTTAAATCGTGAGTCGGAAATCTTCCACTAAAGTTTCACCTTATCGGATCATCAGGAAGTCTAACCCCGACTCTGGGTTAGACTTCCTGATGATCCGATAAGGTGAAACTTTAGTAGAAGATTTCCGACTCGCGATTTAAGTTAATTTTATAATTGGCTCCACTCGTGTTGAGCACTCTTGTAATTGTAGTATTGCAGTGTTCGCGGAAGGTTTTAGTTTTCTTTTGACCAACTGACTGCATATCCCTTGATTTTTTTCAAGGGGTCTGACGAGGCTGGCCTTTTCTTTCTTTTTGACCTATAATATTTTTTCTTTTTCCCCCGAGTGGTGATTCGAGATACTCTTATCTCTTGTTCCTGGCGGGTTTTTTTTTCTTTATTTCTGGTACCGTGAATGCTGGTAGATATTAGATTAGTAAATATATATATATATATATATATATATAAATATATATATATATATATATATATATATATATATATATATATATATATATATATATATATATATATATATATATTGTATTCTCAGGCAGCAAATCATTATCTAAACATGTTTAGTTGAATACCGCGAACTGTTCCTTTTTTAAAATATTCAAGTGAAGACGTTCAAGTGTTTAGTTTGTACAATGCTAATGGATAGAGGAGCTGTCCTTGTGATTTAATGGTTAAATCGCTAGACTGCGGAATTGTGGTAAGCGAGTTCGTACTCCAGTCGCACTATTACGTTCACTTTCGGATAAATACAGTTAGGAAAGGTATGAATCCCCTAATCCTCCCAGCTATGGGTTAAATAGTACCACTACTGTTCTTCTAGATGGATGGATTTGGCATTTAAAAAACCCAAGAAGTTTGATATGCTATTAAAAAACAAACAAACAAATTAATGGATAATAATATTACATCGTTTTCATTTTCATTATCTAATATTTTAGGTTATAAAAGCATCGATCACTTTTTTTTTAAATTTCGATTAATCTTTCCGAAAAATTATCAAAATTATAATTTTTATATGTGTTTTATTTTATTTACTGAAAAAAAAACTTATTTTCGCGTCTCCAATAACAAGAAAAAACAAAAATGTAAAATGTTTAAAAAATGGCTGTGAAATGAAATGAATAAACAAGTTTTGGTCTTCAAATAGTTTTTCTTGAACTGATATTTGTTGTTGTATGTCCAATATTTATGCTATTTAATCAATAATAAAAAAATTAACTAAATCCTATGTCTTTCAAAAACCTTCATCGATCAATTACATATTAAATGAATGCAGCAAACTAGCACAGAAAGAATATAAGATTAGACACGAGTGGGTAGGAAAGGTGATTCACTGGGAACTGTGCAAGAAATATAAATTTGACCATACGAACAAATGGTATTTTCACGATCCATTCTGTATCCTGGAGAATGAGACGCACAAACTCCTGAGATTTTGAGATACAAACGGATCTCCTAATCTCAGCCAGATCACCAGACCGAGTAATAATAAAGATAAAAAGAGAACTTGTCAAATTGTTGACTTTTTGGTCCTGGCTGACCACTGAGTGAAATTGAAAGAAAGCAACAAGAAGGATAAGTACCAAGACCTTGCTAAAGAATTGAAAAACCTGTGGAACGTGAAAGTGACGGTGATACCAATTGTCATTGGTGCTCTTGGTACAGTCCATAAAGGTGTAGTAAAATGACTTGAGGACTCGGAAATAAGAGGACGAGTGGAGACAACCCAAACTACATCATTGTTGAGATCGGCCAGAATACTTAGAAGAGTCCTGGAGACTTGAGGAGACTTGTTGTCACTGAAACTCAAATGAAAAACCATCTGCTAACACTGATGTGAGAAACTCTCAAAGAGTAATAATAATAAACGGATCACCTAATCTCGGACAGACAACGAGACCAAGAGATAATCAACAAAAAAAGAGTACCTGCCGATTTGTGGAGTTTGCCGCCCCGGCAGACCACAAAATAAAATACCTGGACCTTGCTAGAGAGCTGAAGAAGCTATTAGACGTGAAGGTGACGGTAATACCAATTATGGTTGGTGCACTTTGAACGATCTACAAATTGACAGGAAATCTTAGAAATCAGAGGACAGTATTGAGACTAACAAGACTACAGCATTAATAAGACCTTCCTGAATACTGAGAAGCGTTCTGGAGACTTGATGAGACCTGTTGTCACTCCAGCTCCAGTAAAAGTAATCAGCTAACGTTGGTGGGAAAAACACTCAAAGAAGTAAATAATAATAACCAAAAAAATGAAGAAAAAAAAACGAATGAATAAAATGAATAAGTCACCTTACTCCAAAAGACAAAAAATATCGGCTCTACGAGCTTAAATGTCGAGTAAAGGGATTATAGTCGTCTGAGAAAAAATAAAATGAATTACTTAAAGTAGAATGTTGAAGAATACAGAATTCAGCGAAAATTGGAAGTTCCAACTTTAAGCTATATCATCCCTTTTTTTTGTTTATTTCTGTGTTTATTATTAGTCTATATGTGTAATGTTTATTATTAGTCTAATATGCGTAAAGTTTATTATTAGTCTCGTTAGAATTTATTATTAGTCTAATATGTGTAAAGTTTATTATTAGTCTATATGTTTAAACTTTATTATTAGTCTATATGTGTAATGTTTATTATTAGTCTAATATGCGTAAAGTTTATTATTAGTCGCGTTAGAATTTATTATTAGTCTAATATGTGTAAAGTTTATTATTAGTCTATGTGTAAAGTTTATTATTAGTCTATATGTGTAAAGTTTATTATTAGTCTAATATGTGTAAAGTTTATTATTAGTCTATGTGTAAAGTTTATTATTAGTCTAATATGTGTAAAGTTTATTAGTCTATGGGTAAATTTTATTATTAGTCTAAAATTTATTATTAGTCTAAAGTTTATTATTAGTCCATATATGTAAAGTTTATTATTAGTCTAATATGTGTATAAATTTATTATTAGTCTAATAAGCGTAAATTTTATTATTAGTCTGATATGTGTAAAGATTAAATGCTGTTATCTTCACTTGAATTTAGAATCCTCCGGCCCAAAATTAAAAACGGATGATCGATGATGAAGAACTGGTGGGGAGAATAAAACAAAAAATAATGTTACCTCAAAAGAAAAAAATGACCCCCCTCGAGCTTACAAGTATACTATCCAGCCAAAAATTAGGGAAAAGGGGGTTTGTGGATTTATACTAAATTAAAACTTACTTATTTCAAAGGTGTGTCTTCCTATTTTCTTTTTTCTTTTTTGTATCCCGCAGAAGCTTGTTCTTCTCAAGAATACCAGCTCTCATCTGTAACAAAAGCACACAAAGTAATCAACACCTGAGTCTTGTATAGCCACATTGTACTATCTATGAAAAATGACAACTTTAAATCCACATCAAACTGTAACTCAGATTGCATACCTGAGTGTCACGATTGACAGGTGCTCCTTTGAGAGTATGGCACGATGCTGGGCATTTGTTTCTATGGATGTTGGTGTCTGTTCTGACGCAAAACCCTCATAAAGGGCTTGCGTGTGAGATTTCCCCCGAGGAAAGCAAGGTCCCAGAGCAGGACAGAAGAAACCAGTCGACAGAACAGGGCAGTCAGCAGGAGAGAGCAGGAGCTAGGGGCCTGTGGACTCAGAGCCGGGTTGGCCAACGTGAGAGGATGAGTCAGCGTTCTTGATGGTTTTGTGGGAATTTCGCTCGAATACGCCCTCGCTATAGCTCACAGATGCAGAGAAAGCTACACAAAAGTGTTACAAACTTCTCCCTTCTTGCACATGGAGCTAACCCAAGTCCATGCTTGCTTTTTTGTTCTTCTTTTCTTCCACCCTCTCGGTTGTGTATGCAGTGTTTTGTGGGTTTGTAAAGAAATGTGAAATGCCCCTGGCCGGAGATGAGAGAAACCACTAGACGATCGGATGGTTTAAGCGGTTGAGATAGTGGACGCTGGCCAGCGGTGTAGTATCACAATAGCCATCATGGGGCACTCGGTTAAATGTTAGCTGTTCTAATTTCTGGCATTCAAACAAAAACCAAACACACACACACACTAACACACACACACACACACTACTCAACAGAGAGAGACAAACTGCTCTGCGGAGAGAGATAAACTGGAAAAATGGACCGGAGAAAAGAACAAAATTTACTCAACTGTTATCTTAAGAGCAATCCGACACAAAGAAGGTACAGTAAAAGAATGATAACAATTTGGGCACATTCCGCAAGATTTAAGACAACATGCCAAAGAGTTGCTGACAAAGCTAGAATGATATTAAAGAAAGGTTGTTTTTTACAGATCTTCAGATAACAGGAATACGTAAATAAGTAATTAGGGGAAAATATGAACAAGATCTCCCAACCGAAATCTAAATATTAAATAGGGAGAAGCAAAAGCCACCTAACGGAATTGAAACACAAAATGATAACCTAAACACGACAGATTCCATCATGTGTTGAGTAAAAAGAAGACTACATTACCATCCCTCAAGAAACTAAGACAGGAAACTAATTAAGGTAGAAACCGAAAATATTAACAAATTATTACCAAATGTCTCAATGGGCAACATCACTGAATTAAACGAGCTAATTTGTGTATGAGCGAAATTATTCTCTAATAGAATTGGTTTTCCCTTAAGGAACACGGACAGAAATACAAAAGCTGGATGGGACATCAGGCAAGAAGTACAAGCAAAGAAACTTCGAAAACGAGCAAAACTGCTAATAAAGGCAAAACAGTGAGGGATTTGATGGGATTAGAAGACTAAAATGAAACCATAAGTCTGACCATGCCACTGGAAAAATAAATCAAAAGAAATTTGTGAAAGAAAGGAGATTTTTAAAAATAACAAGACAGGGTCAAGCAATAAAAAACAAAACATTGCATTCCCAAATAACGAAAGAAAATTCTACCAGCAAGTAGGGGTAGAATGCACGAGGGTAAACCAACCACTGGATGCAAAAGAATCAAAAGAATTTTAGAGCAAAATATGGGAACAGAAAGAACGTAATAAAAAAGCCGAATGGATAAATAAGATAGAAAACAGATTTACATAGACTCAAAGAAGGCCCTAAGGCGGACATACATTTTGAAATGCTCAGAGCAACACTCAAGAAAAAACGAATTGGAAAATGCCAGGTCATGATGCCATACAGGGATTCTAGTTTAAAAGATTCACGTTCATCCATGACAGACAGGCTCTTCAGCTGAGTTAACGCCTACAAGTAGCAAGAATACCCAAACAAATAACTTTGGGAAAAAAATGATATCGTGTCTACCTATGATGTGGAAAATCCAAACCGGATAGATTAGAGCTAAGATATATATAAGTTGAATGTATCCCTTGAACTGTTTCATGAAGAACAGAAAGGATACTACAGGGTAACAGCTGACTTACTTTATATTGATCAACACATCCCCAAAGAGAGCAAAACGACGTGGTTTGACAAGAAGGCCTATAATGCGGTACAGAAATCCTTGACAGTAGAATGTCTTTGAATGTACAAGATATCTGGCGAAGTTATAAAAACCATTATGAAAGCTATAAAACTAGAAAGTGGAATTGACAGCAAGAGCGAAAACCTTTGAAGAGGTGAAAATCCAGAGAGGCATCTTCCTGTGAGATGCGCTTTTGTCATTACTTTTTGTAATAGCAATGATTCCATTCATTTACATATTTAGGAAGTGCAGTATGTGTTATAAGTTTACAAAATAACAAGAAAAAATCAATCTCCTTATATACATGGATGACATGAAAATATTTGCAAGAAATTAAAAGTAATTAAAAACTGTGTTACAGATAACAGAAATAAGAAATGAGATCGGATTAATTATATTAAGGTACTCTTAGTGGGTAGAGTGTTCGCCAATGGTCCGGAAGACCTGGGTTCAATCCCAGGTTTCGTCATACCAAAGACTAAAAATGAGGTCCTCAAATCCTGGTGTTGATTCATCCACGCTAGCGAGTCTTTCTCCTCCTTCTTTTCTCAACACTAAGACACTAAAATTACATTGACTAAATATCTATGTCACCTCCAGCATGTAAGGCTTTGTGCATCGTCATCAATCATTGTGTCCTTTGATCCATTTGTCTTAATTCCTCCCTTGCTCTTTTTCAGAATTGCCCCGAATATCTTACGCGGGGGACGGCTCAGCTGTTGTTTTTTTTCCTTTGCTGAGTTGCTGAGTTTTGTTTCGTGAAGTTTTCTTATTCTTCTGTGGTAATCTTTTCTTATTTTTCCTTTCATCTCTATTTGTCTGATGGTATCTTCTTCTAATATTCCCAAGTACTTGTAATTTTCCTTTTCTCCGAGCATTCTGATTCTTTCTTGATTTGGCTGTCCTATTCCTTCTCTTATTTATCTTTTTTCACTTTTCATTATGAGACTGGCACATTCTATGCCTAATGGCATTATTATTATTATTATTATTATTATTATTATTATTATTATTATTATTATTATTGTTGTTGTTGTTGTTGTTGCTGTTGCTAATGTACAAAATAAAATCGTTAATAGACGCAATTTTGAATGTCTGTGCACAGGATTTGAACGGCACGAACTTATTAAAAATGAACTTAATTTGAATGTCGCATAGAAAAAAAGGACAATATATATATTCATGCATGTGTGTTTTTGTGTGTATGTGTGTGCGCACGTGCATGTGTGTTTTGGTATATCTAATGTGCGTATTTAAATGCATTTAAATGTGTGTGTGTGTCTGGTTCCGTTTCGTTTGTTTATTTGTGTAACGGCTTATACCCCTTATGTTCTTGTCTGTCTATATATATATACATATATATACATATTCGTGTGTATGTGTGTGTGTATGTGTGTATCCTCACATAGTTGCTGTATGTATGTTCGAGCTGGTCGTCCTGCTTTTGCCCGGCCATATGTGGGGGTCCATAGGAGTACATCCCTTATGAGCTCGTCTCTGTTTCTCCAGCAGTGTCCTGCATGTCTTGTTCGTCTAGCTTGGATAGTTTTTGTGATGGGTGGCTGGTGGTTGTATCGTTAGTGCCTTGTGGGGTGTTGCCGCCGGGACTTGTTCAATATTGCTGGCAACATTTTTGTGTAATTGCCGTCTAGCTTCTTCTCCAGTTGTTTAGATAGCGTCTAAGTAGTGCATCCATACAGCAGTATCGATACAACCGCTGCCTGGAAGAAACTGTGTTTTATTTTATCGGTCAGGTTTGATTTCCATATGATCGATAGCCTATCGATGTCTGACCATGCCTTTGTTAGGCATGTGTCGATGTCTTTTTCGGTTGATGAGACACTGAAATATATATTACTTTTTATATATAGCATGAATGTCAATGTACGACCCAAGGTTTCATTCCGTCTTATTACGACAATCAACAAGCAGAGATAGAAAAAATATTTGAGAAATCGAAAAAGTCAAAAAATACTCTCAAGTTAATGTTTACGTTGAGACTCTTTGTGTATATGTTTACCGAAACTGTGTTATCACCCTGGATGGCGGCTGATGAGGCTAGGGTATCGCACGTGCTTCCACACGTTGTATGATGAAAAAAAAAAAAAAGAAAAAAAAAATGTGCCTATGCTAGATTTTTATTGGATATTGTTAGTGTGTTTAGTGTGTGTGAATGTGTGTACGATGAAGTATGCGTGTCGCAGCTGGATTGAGGTTGTCTCTTGGAAATGGTTGTAGCAGAGCGTAGCAAAAGTTCTTAGTAAATGCGATTTTACCGAATAAAATTTGTTTTATGTATTCGTTTGTGTGTGTGTGTGTGTGTGTGTGTGTGTAGTGATGATTTTAACAAAGAAACGCATTATCATCATCATTGCATAACGAAGAAAATCAGTTTTAATTTGTAAGCCTAATTAGTGGAAATGTATGGTACGTTAAGATATATCATCATCCTCATCATCATGTCGTGCTGGTAGCACGGATATCCCTGTTCCTCTCTTGCCACTTTTCCCTATCGTTCATCGCCTCTGGCAGGTTTTCTAGACTACATCCCGTATCCTCACATAGTTGCTGAATGTACGTTCGTGCTGGTCGTCCTGCTTTTGCTCGGCCATGTATGGGGGTCCATAGGAGTACATCACTTATGAGTTCGTCCCTGCTTCTCCAGCAGTGTCCTGCTTGTCTGGCTCGTCTAGCTTGGATAGTTTTCGTGATGGGAGGCAGGTGGCCGTACAGTTGGTGTCTTGTGGGGTGTTGCCGCCAGGATTTGTTCAAGATTGCTCGCAGCATTCTTGTGTAATTGCCGTCTAGCTTCTTCTCCAGCCGTTTTGTCAGAGTCCATGTGCTGCATCCATATAGCAGTATCGATGCGACCGCTGCCTGGAAGAAACTGCGTTTTAGTGTATCGGTTAGGTCTGATTTCCATATAATCGATGGCCTAGTTAAGATATATAATCAGGTATTATACAATATTATTTTTTTATGTTGTATACAATATTATTATTTTCTGTTATATAATCGGGTATTATACAATATTATCATTCTATGTTGTTTTGTGTGAGAATACAATAATAAAATGCATTAGCTGTTTATGCTGTGTAAATGTTTTATTACGTATATGTTATCGAAATCTATGATTGTACGTGTTGGGTAATACCCACCTTTTTCCACACAATGAAAAAATCCATCTGCCAAATATAGCAGTAGCTACTAATACCAAGGCAGACTAGAAGGCGAAGAGCAGCTTCTTATAGGAATAGTATTAGAGCGTTGGAGACTGGAGATCGCACTAGATCACCTTACTTGCTACCGTAATAACGGAAGCCAATACTATCGTTGGACTATATCTTTATTCTATATCCACTAATCCTATGTTCTTGTCTACTAATAGTCTCTCTATTGTATATACTTTTTCCTGGGAATATATCTCTATTACCTCTCATATCATGGTTTCTCCTTTATTTAATATTACAAGCGTTCACTAACCAGAAGGCAGCAGTATGTATGTAAGGAATATAATGTATTAAGACATTGCAGTAAGAGTTTGTATTAGCTATGCCGTATTAATGCTTTTTATGTATGTATTCGTGTGTGTGTGTGTGTGTGTGTGTGTTAGTGCACGTGTATTTGTGTTAGTGTGTGTATATTAGTGTGTATGTGTGTGTGTTAGTGTGTGTGTTGGTGCGTGTGTGTGTTTTAGTGTGTGTGTGATAATGTGCGTGTGTTAGTGCGTGTGTGTGTGTGTTAATGTGTATGTGTGTTAGTGTGTGTGTGTGTCAGTGTGTGTGTATGTGTGTTAGTGCGTGTGTGTGTTTTAGTGTGTATGTGTTAATGTGCGTGTGTTAGTGTGTATGTGTGTGTTAGTGTGTATGTGTGTGTGTGCGTGTGTGTCAGTGTGTGTGCATGTGTGTTAGTGCATGTGTGTGTTTTAGTGTGTCTATGTTAATGTGCGTGTGTTAGTGTGTATGTGTGTGTGTGTGTATTAGTGTGTATATGTGTGTGTGCTACTCTGTGTGTGTGTGTGTGTGTGTATGTATGTGTGTGTGTGTGTGTGAGTGTGTGTGTGTGCTAATCTGTGTGTGTGTGTGTGTGTGTGTGTGTGTGTGTGTGTATGATGACTTTAACTGAAGAAAGAATTATCATCATTATTGCATTACGAAAAAAATAAAACTTAATTGGCAAAAATGAATGGTTGGTCTAAAATGTAAGAATGAATGAAGTGGAAATGTATTATGAACTATCATTCAATAATAGTATTTTCTGTTGAAATTTGTCTTGTATTGGATTGCAATAATAATTTGTATTAGCTGTCTATGTTGTGTTCATGTTTATATTATGTATATGCTATTATAATCTACGGTTATATGTATATAAGGAATATGGAGAATATATTGTATTAAGGCGTTGCAATAATTGTTTGCATTGGCTATGTTGTTGTATGCACTGTGATGATTTTAACTTAAGGGCAATTATCATCATCATTACATGGAGGTGCTCGTGGTGTAGTCGTTATCGTCGTAGGAAATGGACACGGCGACACGAGTTCAAATCCTGGACGAGACTGATTGCATTTCACATAGTGAAATAGCACTAATACCATTGGGAAAGGTATGAATCCAATTATTCTCCCTCCAGCTATGGGTAAATAGTAGGACAGACTAGGTTCTTCGGCCTTGGTTAGGCAACTAGTCTAGGAGAAGGAATACTCTGAATTGAAACCTGTTAAACTCCGCTTAAAAATTGACCTTGTGTCATATCCTGCCGGAGCGGAGGGGTTGGTAAATAGTATCATCATTATTAGTAAAATGAATTTTTGATTTGACTTTTAAGTATAATAGACGAAAATGCATGCTGGGTCTGGAACGTAAGTATAATAGGTGAGGAGGGAATATCATTGTGAAGAGACAAGTTATATCATACTGTAATATTATGGGGTATTATATACCGGCCATTGGCCTAATGCACACAACTGGACCATGGTCCGAATGAGTAGAGTGTTCGCCAATCGTCCGGGAGACCAGGCTTAAATCCCAGGTCGAGTTATACCAAAGACTCAAAAAATGGTACTTGATGCCACCTTGCTTAGCTCTCAGCACTATAAGGTAAGGATCAGCACTATAAGGATCCAGGGTAAAGTGGAGCAATCCAAGGGATGGAGTAGCACCCTCCTTTACACCTTGGTGTAGTAGCTATTGAAAAAGGAGCCTTCGGGTCACCCTCAACTTAGGTCGCTAACTTTACTACTTAGTATTATAATCACTTATGTTTGCATTAGCTGTCTATGTTGTGTTAATGATATATTACGTATACGTTATTGTAATCGATGATGGTATGTGCGTAAGGGATATAGTAAATGTACTGTGTGAAGTCCTATTTCTAACATTCATGAAAACATAGCTAAAGTCATGTCAATAGGTGGTAAGGGGGCTTGGAGATGGATAAAGGATTAATGGAGGAAAACCTACTGTGCGTCAGGTGTGTTATTTAACGGAGGAAAGTGGTACTTGGGGTACGTCGGGTATGTTGTGGAATTTTCGTGAAGAGGTGTTGAAGATTTTTAGTAATGGAGATGGTATTGGCATGGTGGGTGGGTAATATGTATGGGTCGAGATGTGAGAGTAGATGTTTGTTCTCATGACGGCTTTTGGATAGGATTTCTATCCAATCATTGCCAGTGATTTGTGTCATCATGAGACGTTATCATACGTCTAGTCTTGTGCCAGACTAAGCTAAGTTTTGTGAATTACTTTGAGTTTTAACTAGATAGTGATGAGATTGTCTAAAATATTTTTCTTGAGGAATCACCTTGATGTAGTGGCTAACGTGCTGGACTGTGACCAAGAAGTCGGTGAGTTTGAACCCCAGGCACGTTATTACATTTACATTCGTACTAATACTCATGGGGAAGGTATGAATCCCATTTTTACCCCTGCTTTAGGTTGAAAAGTATCACTGCCGTTTTCTACAAGGATGGCTTTGACTTTCAATAGTCCCCAAAGGTTGGTATTCCATTAAACAAAGAAGCCAAACGATGTCGTGACAATGCAGTCGTCCCTTGCCAAACACGGGGGTGATTCCGCCTTCAGTTTACTGAAAATTCCCCTGGATGGATAGCGAATTATCCAAGATAGTCCAAGATAACACGAAATAATTCACTCTCCGCCTACATTGTTTTTTATAAGATCCGGACAACGAATCAAACGCTAATCGGAGCCGCCGGTCAACAAGTATTCGAATGCTATAGTACAATTAAGTAAAAAGAAAAGTCGACGCCATGAAATAGAGAACAAACATGGCTTTCCAACAATAACAATATTTAGAACATATAAAAAATGCTGTTAAAAGTACTTACATTCAAAGTTCTTACATAAGTTGCAAGTTCTATCAGAGACCGTCAGTTACGCGTATAAAGCTTTGTCTATCTTCCACTTTCTATAACCAGAGTATTCCGGTGAAAGGCAATCTTAAATGATGGCTATGTTTGTTTTTCACATCGTTATATTTTTCTCCCTTTCTCTTCTCAGGGCGGTTTGATACAAGGTGAAAAAAAACCCTCTGAGCTTCGGGGAGATGCCACATCGCCAAGCCTTCGGCTTACTACGCCTTCTCTCGGTTCTTGGTGCTTACTACTATACTGGTCAATTTATGTATATTCTCAACGGGGTCAGGGTCGGCGTGGGGAGGATTTGTTTCGGGACAGTAAATTCCAAAAACAATCATGATTCTAAAGTTAGATAAAAGGTTGCTTTGAATTCATGGCAATAACTTTGAGGTGCCAATGCTTTGCGTTCATAATTCCCTTTGTCATCAAACTAACTCAATTCCTACGATAAATTGCCGTCTCCTTTTTCTTACACAACCTATCAAAAATCTATTACGTCATTATATATCCGTGATGTATTTCCCAATTCTTCTGTAATTCAACGGCCAAATCGGCTGGGGCTGTAGAATACACTAACTGCACTCTGCAGAGGGTCAAGACTCCCCCATGAGTGTCCTTGATATGACACTAAACAATCAGATTGTGAGTCTACAGTAATGCTGGAGCTTTGTGGGATGTGGAGTACCCATTCATTGTGTTGTATATTGACCTTCGACCCGGCCAAAATTGCCATTCCAAAGACAGCGGAAGTGACACATTCCGATGGCAGTTATGAGAAGAAATCGCGTAGGCAGGCTTGGCTGACAAAATGGGACAAGGTAAAATCCCATGGTACAGTCATAGACTGATTCACCGGGAGAGAGTGACCTGTGAACTGCATGACAGTTATTTCCGCTTGATGACGATCAAACATGCCATTCCAAAGATTGAGTGGGCGATTGAACTATTATATAACTCTGTGTAGACAGGAAGTCGGTGAGTTTGGAGACCAGACCCGTTGGTGACAAGATGTGGTAGAGAAACCCAGCACTCAGCAGAAAGCTGGGCCCCGGGCCTCCGGTTGAGCATCAGGAGAACGAGAAAGACACAACGCCGATGGCCATAAGAGTAGTGGTCAATATATTGCAGTTCTGTTCGGTCTCCAACTCCCTCTCACACACAAACCTTTCAAATAAAGTGAGAGGTATATCTTTTTAAAGAAGTCTTCGCTCGTCTTTATTCATTGCGTCAATATGTATTCTGCATGTATATGTGTATATATGCATATTTATTATGAGGCTATACAACAATTGCCATCGCTCCCAGGTTTATTCTGGTCCGGAGGGTATAACACCTGATAGGGTCTAATCTATGGATCAAATAGAACTAAACTGAGTACTTATGCTAAAGTGAATTGTTCGAAGTAGAACTTTTTTTTAAATTTAACTGAACTGTTTTGAGATATAATTCTTTGTAAACAAAAAAAAAAACTATACTTATACTAAACTGAATTGTTTGAAATAGAACTGTTTTGACATATAACTGTTTGTAAACAAAAAAAAAACTATACTTATACTAAACTGAATTGTTTTAAATTTAATTCCACATTAAATGAGTTGAAACGCCGTAAAACAAAACAACCAACCAATATAAAATTCAATTCGATTTCTTTTTCCTCTGGTTAATAAACCCCTTTTGAACGGTCTCTGAATCCCATATAACAATATGCAAACAAGTTATTGTGTTTTAGGGCATTCTGCTGCGGTGTCAGTTTGAAACATATTTCATGTCACCCTTGAGAAAGGTACAAATGTTATATAGTCATTTACATGTTCATGCAGCATCACAACGACACCATCATTAAGACGCATGAAGGAAGACACAGGAATAAAGGAAGCAGGAAGGAAAACGCAGGAAGGTAGACGCAAGAAGAAAGGACGCAGGAAGACTTCTTTACAATTATTTACCTCTCTCTTTATTGCAAGGGTTCGAAAGGTTAGCATGTGAGAGGATGCTAGAGACCGAACATAAACTTCATATTTTGACCCCACTGTTATGACCGTCACGTTGTGTCTTGTTCTCCTGATATTGGGGTCTACTCCATCGGGGCTTTCCAAGGGCCCCCTCGGTCTGGTGTGGCCTTCCCTACCACATCTGGTCTCTACTGTCTGGAATTATACTGGCAACTGCTTTTGCACCCCAAACTCAACTGAGTTAAATAATAACTCAACGCCCACACGATCGCCTACTGGATCTTTGAAATCGAATGTTTAATCGTCATCAAGCGGAAATAACTGTCATGCAGTTCAGAGGTTACTCTCTTCCGGTGCATGACTGTAATGGCACAGTGGGACCTTCACCTTGTCCCATATTATCAGCCTTAATCCGCCCACGCGATCTCTTTCGATTACTGGCCATTGGAATGTGTCACTTCCTTCCGGTGTATTACCTTGGAATAGCATTTTTAGGCCGGGGCGAGGGTCAAAATATAACACAAATCTTACAGCTAAGAGTTAAATAGTACCACTACCGCTCTTCTACAGCGATGGCTTTGGCACTAAATAACCCACGAAGTTTAGTATGCTATTAAACTAAGAAATCGGTTTGGTTTGGTTTGGTTTGGTGGGTTTTATGGCATATCAACCTTTGTAGGTTATTTAACTCCAAATCCATTTTTATGTAAATAATCAGTTCTATTTAAAACAATTCAGTTTAGCATAAGTACACAGTTATTTGTCAAAAACATTTCTATTTCAAACTATTCAAGGAGTTATATATAATAAGTCAGTTTAGTGTAAGTACAGTTTCAATGTCAAAAATAGTTCAATTTAAAACAATTCAGTTTAGCAAAAGCACGCAGTTTAAATGTAAGTACAGTTTCATTGTAAAAAATCATTTCTATTTCGAGCTATTTAGTTTAGTCAAGCAATTCTACTTCTGCTAATTCAGTTTAGTAAAAGTACAGATTTTGTTTACACACGGTTACAAGTCAGAACAGTTCTATGTTAAACAATTCAGTTTAGTGTAAATACAGTTTCAATGTCAAAAAACAGTTCTATTTGAAATAATTCAGTTTAGCACAAGCACGCAGTTCAAATGTAAGCACGGTTCAATTGTCAAAAAACATTTCTATTTCAAGATATTCAGTTTAGCATAAGTATGCCGTTAGTTCTATTTAACCCATAGATAGGGCCCTACCAGGTGCTACCACGCCGAGCCCGAGTGGACCTGGGAGCATATTTCCCAAGGCCCCAGCATTACTGGGATTTCACCATCAGACTGTTTAGTGTCATAAACAGGACACTCGTTTGGGGGATCTTACCCCTCTGCAGAGGTGCAGTCAGTGTATATTACAGCCCCTGCCGACTGAGCAAACAAAGAAACCGAACCAATTTTTATCTCCCTCAAAACATTTTGGATCGCTGGCACAAGATATACATTGTTTATGGATTTAACGGAAGCTGTTTAAGTGGATTAGTATTTTTTGTGTTTTTTAAGCGTGAAGGGCACGGTTGGATTTGTGTGTAATTGTGATAAAATGAATAGATTGCCAATTAATTTTATAAAGTAAGTGTAGATAGAATTCAGAATGTATGAATTCAAAAGTTAACTAGTAATTCGTTAGAGGAAGAGTCATGGAAAATAGCTAATGATATGATAGACCAGACTTGACCCCTGGCTGACCTTTTTCGCAGTTCGCTGATTAGTTGGTTCAGTCGGGAGAACGGGTCTGTCAGGTAGAGTCATTAGAGAAATCCAAGGCGCTGTGATAAAGGGACACTTAAAATCGCTATATCTTCCGCCGCACGGTTGACTTGGGAAATTGTGTGAATAAAGACGTCAAAAATCCAACAAAATCTTTGTGTCCAATTATAAGAAAAGAAACCTTCAGTTACTCGTATAAAGCTTTGTCTATATTCCACTTTTTATACTCTGAGTAGTCTGGTTCAAGGCAATGTTTTTTGAGCCGTTTTTTTTTTTTGTTGACCTTGCACAGATTTCAAGTCGTGAAATGAAGAGGGTCCGAATGAACTTATCTGCGGGAATAGACCCGACATCTTTCCCCGCTGTTGTACATAACTGATTTGGTTGTTTAACCCTTGTACATGAACAGTAGGTGTATTATCTAACCCATAGCTAGAAAGATACGAAATTTGTTTCTTTGTTATTTTGTTTACTTGGGTTTTATGGCATATCAAACTTTTTAGGTTATTTAATGCCAAATCCATTCTTTAATAAATAGACAGTTCTATTTCAAACAATTCAGTTGAGCATAAGTACACAATTTAATTGTTAAAAACATTTCTATTTCAAGCTATTCAGATTAGTCAAACAGTTCTAATTCAGCCAAATGAGTTTAGTCTTAGTTTTTGCTTACTCACAGTTAAAGGTCAAAACAGTTCCATTTCCAACAATTTAGTTTAGCATACAAAATCAGTTCTATTTCAAACAATTCAGTTTAACGTAAGTACAGTTTCAATGTCAAAAACAATTCCATTTCAAGCAATTCTGTTTAGCATAAAAAAAAAACAGGTCCATTTAAAACAATTCATTCTAGCATAAGTACGCAGTTTAAATTTCAAAAACGTTCTATTTAGAGCAATTCAGTTTAACATAAGTACGCAGTTTAAATGTCAAAACAGTTTTATTTTAAGTAATTCAATTTAGATTAAATAGAGTTTAGTTCTATTTGATCCGTAGATAGGAACCAATCAGGAACTACAATTCCGAGCCAGAATGGACTCGGGAGCGATAGCAATGACATCCCCAAAGCTCCAGCATTACTGGAACCTGACCATCAGATTGTTTAGTGTCTTAAACAGGACACTCATTGGTTGGGGTCTTACCCCTCTGTTGAGAAGCAGTCGCTGTATTCTACAGCCCAAGCCGACTGGGCAAGCGGGATCCGTATTAGGAAAAATATCTGATTCCATAAAACTGTTGGAAGCCAGACCGTTTATACTAAATGAAGCAAGAAAATTGGTAGAGGAGTGGCAGCGCTGTGCGGTAATGGTTGGGTTTGTCCACTGTCCACAGTAGTTTGGTTTCGTTTCCTTTCGTTTTAAGGCATATCAATCATTGTAGGTTATTTAATGCCGAATCCTTTTTATACATGTATTTTAAGTATATATGATTTGGTTTGGTTTGGTTTGGTTTTATGGCATATTATCCCTTATGGGTTATTTAATGGCAAATCCTTTTTATGCATATATCTTAAATATCTATGACTTGGTTTGGTTTTATGGCATATCAACCATTGTAGGTTATTTAATACCAAATCCTTTTTTATACATGTATTTTAAGTATATATGATTTGGTTTAGTTTGGTTTTATGGCATATTATCCCTTACGGGTTATTTAATGGCAAACCCTCTTTATACATTTATAATAAACATATATGATTTGGTTGGGTTTTATGGCATATCAACCATTGTAGGTTATTTAATGCCAAATCCTTTTTTATACATAAATCTTAAACATATATGATTTGGTTTGGTTTGGTTTGGTTATATGGCATATCAACCATTGTAGGTTATTTAATGCCAAATTCCTTTTATACAAATATATTATATATATGATTTGGTTAAGTTGGGTTTTATGGCATATCAACCATTGTAGGTTATTTAATTCCAAATCCTTTTCATACAAATATATTATATATATGATTTGGTTTGGTTGGGTTTTATGTCATATCAACCATTGTAGGTTATTTAATTCCAAATCCTTTTCATACAAATATATTATATATATGATTTGGTTAAGTTGGGTTTTATGTTATATCAACCATTGTAGGTTATTTAATTCTAAATCCTTTTCATACAAATATATTATATATATGATTTCTTAACACATTTTGAGGATATTACTCTTAAACAAGCCTGAGCCAATTTTTTCCTTCTTTTGTATACATTCGAGTGGTTTCACTTATTTTTATCTTATATGAATAATTCTATTTACTTATAATCATTTCATTGCACACAATTAAATGTTTTCAAGAATTGCTATTTGTTTATACACTCTGTGATAATTATTGTCTCCTATTTGAAACAATTCAGTTTAGCATAAGTCAATAAAGTTCTGAGAATAGTTATGTATCGCTATTAATTCAATTAAACATCTGTCATTTGTTTACACTTAATGAAATGATTGATCATTCATTCATCAATTCATTTTAGTATAAGTATACTGTTTAAATATCAAACAGTTCTAATATGTTAAATTGAATTCTTTGAAATAGAACTGTTTGATCATTCAACTGTGCAATAAACAAATGACTAATGTTTAATTGAATTGTTAGTGATAGATCGCAATACTTGGAACAATCTAATATTGTTGACTTAGGGTAAATTAAATTGTTAGAAATAGAACTGTTTGTGTAATATAATGGCCGAGGGATTTCGTTTTATATATCTTGCCTTTGGGTTTAGTTAGACTGAGAACCTTTCGGCTCAGCACATGGGTTAGTTAGGCGCAAACTTGAGCGCAGGTGTTAACGCGCGCGGTGGGAGGATGTGTCGTTCACAGACGTCAAAATAAAAATCCCAGAATAGAAAGGTTGACCGGTGGATGTGAATGAAGTCATGCACCGGAAGCACGCGCGGAGGATTTGGGGGATTTTGAAAAAGTCAGGGAGTTGAGTTCCTGGCTCGGAAGAAGACGGTTGACTTTCGCTTGCTCGCCGAAGCCAGGCCAGTGGCCTTGTGTCGGGCGCCGCACGTGATGAGGGGGCAGATGGAAAAGCCAGAATAGAAAGAATGTGTATCCTTCTCCTTATGTCGAAGAACCTTTAAACTCAAAGGTAATAAAATGTTTCGTACCTGAACTAAGAAGTCGTGAGTGTTTTTCGTGTTTCGGGATTCCGATGTTCTCTGTATATATGTTATGAACATTCTATGTACATTTCACATACTCATGTATTGGTATGTTATATATTCATATTTGGTGCCAGGGGCTAGGCATGTCGTTCATGACATGGTTACGACTGGGTCCACAAGTATGTCCACACGATCAGGTAAACGGCTAAGAACATAGGATCTATTTCGAACGGCTTGTTCAGGTGATGGAAGGAGAGAGAGAAAACACAAGGCTCCCAGAAAAAAGAAAAGAAAAAGAGGCCAAAAACAAGAAAAACAAAATGCGGCGCCCCCAGAAAGAAGAAAAGAAAGAAGAAGAAAGACAATTGTCGACACAAGGCCTCCAGAAAAAAAAGAAAGGAAAAAAAAAGAAAAGCAGCTCAACTCTAAGAGAAGAAAAAAAAAAAGCATGAAAAAAGAAAAAGAAAAAGAAGGCAAGTGGCAAATGAAAAAAAAAGATTGCAACCAGCGAAGTCAAGAAGAAAGGCATGAAAAGAAAAGAAAAAGAAAAAAAAGAAGGTAATTGCTCATTGTAAATGTGTGATCTTTTTTTCTGTCTGTCATAGATTAATTTGTGAACAGAAGTTAAATAATTGTGAAATATAAAATTGGAAATGATTTAAAAAAAAAAAGAGAAAATCGCGTGAACTCTAGATAGAAATTACTGCTGTGTGAAATATTGTATCGCAGTGAGGGAGAAAAAAAGAAAGAGTAAGAGGGAATTATGTAGGCAGTGAAAAGAAGTGAATGAAAGGTGACTATGGGACAGATATACCGTACGGAAGTGATTGGCATCTTATAGTAAACAACATTCTATGTACGTTTCACATACTCATGTATGGCTATATTATATTTGATCATTTAACTGTGTATCAGCAAAATGTGTTTACAGATCATATATTCGATATATATATATATATCAGTGGCGACTCTAGCCTATTTTTGCTACTCGTGCCCCCACCCCTCTGTCAACTTCAGTTCCCAACCCGTGGTCCGTGGACCCAAAGTAAGTCATCATAGTTGCTATTGCGTGATTCTCCATTGTATAGCACAGATTGACAAACGTACCTTGCATGGTGGTTTTTTTGTAAACAATCAAGATACTATATAATTTGTAGTCTTGTTAATACAGTAGATAAGATAATTTTTTTCCTTTCAAAAGTATAGAAGAAAAGAGAAGATGTTCATTACTATGACTTGAAAAATATGTTTGTTAGAATAAAGAAACTGATGACAATATACACAGACACAGCTAGTAGTTTCAATTTCGCTTAAGATAAAGATTATTTGTTGAAAATGTATTCAAATAAACAAATTTTAGTTACAGAATGTAATATATGCAACATTCATTAAAGAAATAGAGATCTGTCAGTGAAAAAACGAATTAAAACACGCCGTTTAACCAACATTTACCATAGCGATGATGATGACGTCGGCGACGGCTATAATCTGCTTTCCCCCTCTCTCTCTCTCACTCTCTCTCTCTCTCTCTCGGTCCCTCTCCCTCTTCCCAAGACAGCTGTCAGCAGTCACAATGTGCTAATATTTTTGAGCACGGTGTTTTGAGTTGCTCTTGCTATTGGCTACAGCCAAAAGCGGATTTCTCTAACATTACTGTTATTATAAGGGTCTAGTGCCGGGCCCGGATTGCGCGTGTTCAACATTATAGCCGATTTTATGGGATGTTCAATGAATCTGACGGTGGCCGGACAAAGACCATCCGTTCAAAACAGCATCGTTGTATTATTCCCAGATATATTTATGAACTTTTGGCTACTTAGTTATCGAAACTTGAATAGATACGTAATTTAATTGAGATCAGACTAAGTATGTTTGCTTGAAATTAATGGATGATTTTTAATCCATTTTGAATAACGTTGAACGAGTTATTGGTCGTGCCGGGCACGAGTAGCACTGGTCCCGTCTCCGCCCCTGATATATATATATATATATATATATATATATATATATATATATATATGTGTGTGTGTGTGTGTGTGTGTGTGTGTGTGTGTGTGTGTGTGTGTGTAAAACAAGATCTCTCTTTGAATAACCAACAATGGTTGATATGCCATAAAACCAAGCCAAACCAAGCTGGTAAAAGTAAGTTTTACTGTCTTTTCTTTTATTCATAAAGAGGTGTACTTTAAAAAATAAGAGATTTTAAACTCGTGTAAAATCTTTTATCCAGTTGCTGGCTTTTTGTCTTTTTTTAATGTCTTTTTGTTTTTTGGGGGGTTGGTTTTTTTTTAATATCTTACAATGTTACTCAAATCTGTCTTATCAATTCTTGTTGGGGTTGTTTTTGGGGGGTCTTAATTTTTCTTTCTTTCTTTCTTTCTTTCTTTTTAATTCTTTGTTATCTTTAATTCTTGTAAAATCTGCGTCTACAATGCAACAATTCGCTACACGCACATTTTCATCCCATTCGTGTTTATCTGCAAATGATGAAAAACAGAACGTGAGACATTTAACTACGTAACGCAGAAGATTCAAAAAGCAAATAAAAAAAAGACAAAATAGAATAAACTTTGAACAACTCTCCATATTTACACGGATCTTACAAGGAATATCATTGACCCAGTTATATCAAAAGTTGTGTGTGGATGATGTGAGAGACAATAGCTGGAATCATTATGCCGTTCCCAATCCTTTTGCATATCATTGATATTTCTTTAATGTTGTATTTTTGTTTTGTGGATAATGCAGGTTTAAATAAACCTGTCGTAAACACATGGTAAGTTTGTGTGTAAACCGTTCTAAGAAATTGTGTTTTTACGTGAAGCAATACACCATACGTCAGCCACGATCCGATCTTAGGAAGAAAAAAAGGACCAGGATAGATAGATATGAACAGATTGAGATAGATAACGAACAGATGATATATTGGCTGTGTAAAAAATTAAAAAAAAACGTCTATTGTGATATATATATATATATATATATATATATATATATATATATATAAATATATAAAGAGAGAGAGAGTGAGAGAGAGAGAGAAAGAGAGTGAGAGAGATTGATAGAAACAGATACACAGTGATAGAGAAAGATAGACAAAACAGATAGATAGATAGATAGATAGATAGATAGATAGATAGATAGATAGATAGATAGATATGAACAGAGGATATATTGGCAGTGAAAAAAATCAAAACCGTCTATTATGATATATATATATATATATATATATATATATATATATATATATATATATATATAAAGAGAAAGAGAGAGAGAGAGTGAGAGTGAGAAAGAAAGAGAGAGTGATATAAAAAGATACACAGTGATAGATAGATAGATAGATAGATAGATAGATAGATAGAAAATATGAACAGATTGAGATAAATAACGAACAGATGATTTATTGGCAGTGTAAAAAATCAAAGCCGTCTATTGTGATATATATATATATATATATATATATATATATATAAAGAGAAAGAGAGAGAGAGAGTGAGAGTGAGAAAGAAAGAGAGAGTGATATAAAAAGATACACAGTGATAGATAGATAGATAGATAGATAGATAGATAGATAGATAGATAGATAGAAAATATGAACAGATTGAGATAAATAACGAACAGATGATTTATTGGCAGTGTAAAAAATCAAAGCCGTCTATTGTGATATATATATATATATATATATATATATATATATATATATATATATATATATATATATAAAGAGAGAACAAGAGAGAGAGAAAGAGAGTGAGATTTATAGAAACAGATACACAGTGATAGATAGATAGATAGATAGATAGATAGATAGATAGATAGATAGATAACGAACAGATTATATGTTGGCAGTGTAAAAAATCAAAACCGTCTATTGTGATATATATATATATATATATATATATATATATATATATATATAATGAGAGAGAGAGTGAGAGAGAGAGAAAGAGAGAGAGAGTGATAGAAACAGATAACAGTGATAGAGAAAGATTGACAAAAACAGATAGATAGATAGATAGATAGATAGATACGTACAGATTATATATTGGCAGTGTAAAAATAAAAATCGTCTATATATATATATATATATATATATATATATATATATATATATAAAGAGAGCGGGAGAGAAAGAGAGAGAGAGAGAGAGAGAGAGAGAGAGATAGAAACAGATACACAAAAACAGAAAGATTAAGATAGATAGATAGATAGATAGATAGATAGATACGCATAATCATTATTCATTCCGTTGGTATTAAATGAAAATTAGATTTCATAAATTCAAATTAAAAAGAGAACATTCACTGATATATTAAAAAAATGGTATAAATAAATATCCTTCTGATGCTATTGCTGCAAATACGTTGCTATGTTTGTCACTTGAATGGTTAATCATCCAATGACAATACCGCATATATGGCCTCTATAAAGCAAGCAGTTGTCCGCTTTGAATTCTTTTAAATACTTTCACCGACTTGGCACAGCAAGAACATAAAGGAAACCATTTTACAACGAGTTTTGATATTGCAGAGAGCAATGAAATTCATAGCAACGTTGAAATCAAATTGTCACGCTGTGCAATAATCTGCCAGTTGGAACCTTTAGCAATTTTTCCAAAAGACAGAATGCATTTCCAATAAACGTAAAACTCTCACAGTCGTAATGAAACAAGTAGGACATTGAATTAATATCAACCAGAACACAGAAACCTCGTAACAATGATTCAGTACAATTTGCTACTTTTATTTATCGAAGTTCTTTGCTGGTAGTGCAATCGCCAAATTGTGTTTGATTGTGGCCTAGAAGGAAGCGGGTTCGAACTCCCGTCGCACTGTTTAGCTCACTTTCGGAAAAATACCCTTGAAATGGTGTAAATCCCATTATTCCCACCCAATTAGCCATAGGTTTAATAATATCATTAATGTTCTTCTCAAGAAAGGCTATAGAAAACACCGACTGCTTCTCTGATGGTGTTGTATTCTCATATACAGATTCATGCACATATATACATATATATGCTGAATACACACCGACGCAATGAATAACAGACGAGCAAGGCCTCCTTTATAAAATGATATGTACCTCTCACTTTATTGTAAGGTTTGAAAGGGTTACTCAAGGTTTGCGTGTGAGAGGGAGTTGGAGACCGAACAGAACTGCAATATATTGACCCCCCACTCTTATGGCCGTCAACGTTGTGTCTTTCTCGTTCTCCAGGGCTGCTCAACCGGAGGCCCAGGGGCCCAGCTCTCTGCTGGATAATGGCTTTCTTTACTGCATCTTATCAGCAACATTTCTGGACCCCAACTCTATCGGGGGCCCCGAGCCCCTTCGGCCTGGTGTGGCTTTCCCTACTACTTCTCGTCTATAACTCCGTCCGATCTCTAACTGTCTGACTTTTTGTCTTGACCGAGTTATATTATAGTTCAACGCCCACTCAATCGCCTACTTGATCTTTGGAATGACATGTTTGGTCGTCATCAAGCGGAAATAACTGTCATGCAGTTCACAGGTCACTCTCTTCCGGTGCATCAGTCTAAGAGTGTACCATGGGAATTTTAGCTTGCCCCATTTTGTTAGCCAATTTCCGCCCACGCGATTTCCTCTCATAACTGCCATTAATATGTGCCACTTCCTTCCGGTGCATCACCTTGGAATGGCATTTTTGGCCTGGTCGAAGGTCAAAATACAACAATGGGAGGTAACACTTCTCCAACCAGTGTTCCAGAGGTGACATTAAACAATCTGATAGCCATATTTACCAACCCCTCCGTTCGGACAGGATATGACACAAGGTCAATTTTTAAGTGGAGTTTAACAGGTTTGAATTCAGAGTATTCCTTCTCCTAGACTAGTTGCCTCACCAAGGCTGAAGAACTCAGTCTGCCCTACTATTTACCCATAGCTGGAGGGAGAATAATTGGATTCATACCTTTCCCAAGGGTAGTAGTGCTATGTGAAATGCAATCAGTCTCGTCCAGGATTTGAACTCGTGTCGCCGTGTCCATTTAAACAATCTGATAACGAGGCTCCAGCCTCGGAGATTTGGGGAATGTGAAGTTCTCCTTCATTGCCATTGTTCCTCGGTCTGTCCTGGAGTGGCAGCATCTGATAGGGTCCTATCAATGGGTCAAATAGAGTTGTTTGACATTTAAAATAGAACTGTTTGACATTTTGTTGCATATTGACTGACGACCCGGC
>OY757941.1:40605238-40612738 GCA_963585895.1 Sepioteuthis lessoniana
CACACACACTCTCTTTCTCTCTCTTTCTCTCTCTCTCTCTCTCTCTCTAAGTATCTCTCCTCTCTCTCTTTCTCTCTCTCTCTCTCTCTCTCTCTTTCGTCTCCCTTCCCAAAACACACATACATATACCCACTACCTGTCTTTCGAAATCCCTTCCCCTTAATCTATCTATCTATCTATCTATCTATCTATTGTTTTTTTTCTGTTCATATCAAACTAGATACTTTCATATCTATCTCTCTGTCCGTCTCTCCGCTTATCTATCTATCTATCTATCTATCTATCTATCTATCCTTGGCTTATATTTCTCTTCTATTCAATCGGAACGAACCGATTCAGTCATCCGAAAGCTGTTTTTGTTCCTTTGTTTCTATTTACAAACGAACAATTGCTTGACGCCAGCAAAAGGGTTAACAACCTCTGAATAGATACACAAACGTATCTTTTACTTAAACACGTATTAACTTATTCGGATATTTCGACAAGCTTTTTCTACGCATGCAAGTCACTTACCACGATTAATCGATTTTAAACTCGTCAAATAAACTGCATTCTCGTTTTGCAAAAGTCGCATATTTTAAATTATATATTATAGTCATCATCATTCGTCTTATTCCAAATGCATTCAATTTTCTATCAATTAGATATTGATTAATTACATTGAAATGATCGATCTATATTTATATCAGCTTGTTTTTCTCATTCTGCTCTGATCTATCTATCTATCTATCTATCTATCTCAGTCCCTTTGTATCAATGTAAGGACTCATATATCTATCTATCTATCTATCTATCTCAGCCCCTCTGTATCAATGTAAGGACTCATATATCTAAATCCCTTTATCTATCTATCTATCTATCTATCTCAGATCTTTATCAATCTATTAATCTATCTACCTATATACCTACCTACCTACCTTTCAAACTGTCAATCTACCTATTTTCGTGATTATCTACCAATTTACCTTTTTTTTAACTTAACATATTGTTTCTAAAGTGAAGCACAAGTGAAAGTTAAAATACAGCATCAAGACTGCAAACCAGTCACCATAGCAACGAATAACTAGTGGTTGAAAAGTAAAGATTTGGTTGGGCACTCTCTGTTTTCCATAATTTTCATCCGACTTTCGCCTTTAGAAAACTGTCAGCTTATTTACGTTGACAAGAATTAATTGAAAATAAATAAATAAATGAAAAAACCGCCCTATATTTCTATCGTTAAGAGTTAGTTCTTAAACAGAAAGCCGAAAAAATAAATAATTTGATCTAAGGATTTTTAATATAGATACATAACCTTTAATTATAAGAAGAAAAAAAAACAACAAAAAAATCATTAAAACAACTAAGGGATGTGCTAAGAATTTTCTATCTATCTATCTATCTATCTATTAGTCTAACTAACTATTTTTCGTACAAATTAAGTTGCTATCAATCTATATATCTGGCGCTAGATACGTAGATAAATATATATATTTATATAAATACTAGAACCGTTATTTCATACGTAAACTTAAAGAAATCCATGCACCACTTGTGAAAGTTCTTCAGTACATACAGTATGAACGACATATAATATCTTTGTTTCTGAAAATTCATGTATGGGTATATACACGCATACACACACATATATATATAAGTAGTTATTTATTAATATACTCATATATAACAGTTGCATAGTACCTACATATAGGAATATATCATTACTTATATGAGTCAGACAAAACACCCTTGTAAGAAACCCCATTAAGAATTAGAATCGTTGCACTTGAAAAGTTGTCTCCGCAAATAACTTGCCATCAGTGTAGTAGATTTTGTGATATAATTTTGTGATTTAAAAAAAAGTGTAATACATCTATGAAAAATACAAATAGAAAATTCAATATCTCTTTACTTGCCAAGTACTAAAAAGATTACAACGTATACATGTGAGCGTGTGTGTGTGTACAAATTAGCGGATACATCCATATACACACACATATATATATATATATACATACATATATATATATATATATATATATATATATATATATATATGCATGTGTGTGTGTGTGTATGTGTGTGCATGCATCACTCTAATAGAAAGTTTAACTTACGAAGAATATGTTAATACCCTATATATAATTGTTGGTAAAGTTTATTAAATGTTTCCAGCTAATGGTGATCTAATATTCCAGATGCCATAAATAAATACTATTAAATAAATAGATATAACATGTCTTAATACGAATAATTAACTTGATATCCAATTACATAGTTCACTATATCCATAACTGATTCAATATAAAATGCTATATTATTGAAGTAATTAGAAGGGGGAAAAAGATTGTTTATCAACGCCATATATAAATTTATCCCACAACTCAGTTGTGTAATCGAGGCCCTCTGTATAGACACAAGTTTTTCTTCTTTTAAATTTGTAATATTATTTATATATATAAATATATATTTATATACATTTATATATATACATATATACTTGTTGCGAATACCGCCATTGTTACTTCTAACTTCCGTAGTCGTTAAGGAAAACTCTATCATTGCTTCAGTGAGGGGTTTTCTGTTCTTGGCCTCGCATCAGTATATATATATATATATATATATAGTTATTTAGCGTTCCATTTGTCGTTGAGACGGAGAGGTTTGGTGCTCCTGTAACGATCGTAAGAGCAGTTGGGAAAATTCCGCTGGGAAACATAGGGTGGGGCCGGTGTTCGTGACTCTTCCCTTAAAGAACAATCACAGCCACACTACCCTTTACACCTATCAATACACATTCACTTGGTGCGACTTCGCGTTTCGTTGTCAGTGCTGCTACATACAACTTTTCATTCGCCTCTTGCGTTAGGAAATCGTCCTTCATTACCTCTCTCTCTCTCTCTCTCTCTCTCTCTCTCTCTCTCTCTCTCTCTCTCTCTCTCTGTGAATGAGTGTGTGTGTGTGTGTAAAAAATATCTATCAGTGTATGCTCTGTAATTAGCTCTCTGCAAGACTGCATTCATGTCCATTTAAATCAATCAAAATCAATCTATCTATCTATCTCTCTATCTATCTATCTATCTAACTGACAAACAACAGCCAATATTTATTTTTCTATTTAACTAAATTGTTATCTGTCAATCTAACTAGCTATTCGATTATTTCTGTATCGATCTGTCTGCCTCTATTATCAAGGATTGATCTACTTCCATCGATATCCGGCAACTTCATTTCGTATACCTAATAATATATCTAAAAAGAAAAAAAACATCCCACTCTATAAAATAATTAATTTCTGAACAATAACGTCTTTGTATCTGTCAATATATCTATATTTTTCCCGAACTGTCACGCTCAAAATAATTGCTTGTCTATTGCCAAACTATTTTTCTAATAATACCTGTCTCTTTTAAAACAACTATCTGTTGCATCTCTCTGCCTGTGACAATCTCTCGTCTGATCTTGCGTAACAATTTCAAACCCTACCCGACCATAACAGTTCATTGTAATCGATCGAACGATCATTCAATCGATCGATCGATCGATCTTTGTCCATATCTATTTATCTATCTATGTCTGATTAACTTGGTAACTCGAAATTTATCCGGATATCAATATATATGTATATATGACAGATTAACTTCGTAACTTATCTGTCAGTCACAGCCTGTTTCTATCTATCTATCTATCTATCTATCTATCTATCTATCTATCCAATAATTTGCTAGATATCTGTCTGTGTGTCTGTCCATCTATTCATCCCTCTCTATCTTTCTTTCTCTTTCTCTCTCTCTCTCTCTCTCTCTCTCTCTCTATATATATATATATATATATATATATATATATATATATATATTTGTGTGTATGCTGCGTGTGTGTGTCTGTATTTCTATCTCTTTAGATATCTAGATATCTGCCTATATACCTGACTGGTTAAGTAAATCAGAATCTTTTTCATCTATCTATCTATCTATCTATCAATCTATCTATCTATCTATCTATCTATCTATCTATATATATATATATATATATAACCTGCCTATCTATCTATCTATCTATCTATCTATCTATCTATCAATCAATATATCTATCTAAATTCAATATGAATTAATCATTACTTTCAGAAAAATTCTGAAGGCCTGGCCCAAATTAGACAAATGAAAGGATTGTCATTATTCATTCTGTAACAAACCCTCTACAATACAAGCTTAAATACGAGCATATTTATAAACAGAACCCACAAAAAAACCTGGACTTCTTAAAGATAGACAGGAATTAAATTTACAGGGGTCCAGACAAGCCAATACATCCACATATATTTATACAGATATATTAATATACCCATTTGCGCGCGGCTTTTATGTACGTGTGTGTAACAGAACGATGTCAAGTTCAAATCAGGATTTTTAATAGGTAGATAACGTTTGCAAATATATTCATGCATGTATGTACATATATATGTATGTCTATATATATATATATGTATATACTGCTGTTTTTGCATCCGCTCAAAGATACTAGGGTTTTTAATCTATGCTTTCATATACCTAAAGAAATCTATAATTTTTAATATCGATAAACAATTTTTCAATCTCTCAATCTGTTTATATGTTTGTCTGTCTCCTTAGATATATTAAATAAATATTTGGATATAGTTATATATATACGTATTGTGCTCCAGCGATATCTCAAAAGTAAATTTACTACATTGAAGTTTGATAAAAGTTGAACTCTTCGGAAATAGAGTTACAAAAATAATTTAAAAGTATCAAAAAAAAAAAAAAAAAAAGAAAAGAGAAAAAAACAAAAATACAAAGAATTATACAATATTGCATAGTCGGCATCTTCATTTATGAAATTCATCTAAAACTTGAAACGTTTCTCACAAGACGAAAGAAAACAACTTCGGAGGTTTTAGTTTTGTTTTTGCTTTTTTGTTTTTATTGGTTTTTTTGCTTTGTTGTGTTTTGTTTTTTGAGTTTTTGTTGTTGGTTTGTTTTTGCTTTTTTCGTCAACAGTTTATTTACTATTTTCTTTTTCTTTTTTTTTTTTTTTTTCATTTTTTTCAAAAAAAATTTGCTCTCGATTGCAACTGGTTCTCACCGGATACATATTCATCAACTTGCTTTGTTTATTAATTAATAAGTGGAGAGATCAGTAAGGCCGCCAGGGTGGACATATAGACATCAATAGATGTCTATCAGTTTATCTATCTGGCAATCTATCTATTTGTATTGATTGGAAACGCAATACGGCGCTGTCGGTTGTTCATATTGTAAACAACAGGTGTACATTCGATATAAGTATACGTATATGTAAATAGAGACACGTGGGTGTGCGTTATTGTTGCTCCTAATCGGCACGTGATGCAAATTTTTGATTACCAAATAACTACGTTGAAAAAAGAAAGTGTTTAGTAGATAAGCGTAGAAACACACACACACACACACACACACACACACACACACACACATATATATATATATATATATATATATATATATATATATTCATATATATGTACACACGTATATATAAGCATTTGCTTATATATATATATAGATAGATAGATAGTTAGATAATCAGTACTTGAGTGAGTGCATTTAGAGATTATATATATATATATATATATATATATATATATATATATATAGTGTCTCCTGTTGATATAGTGTCTTGTTTATTTTCTGTAAAATTGTGTTGCTAGTTGATTGCACGCAATTGTTATTATCTTTTGAACTCTTTACTCAATTGCCACCCTATTTACACTACTGCTCTCTCTCTCTCTCTCTCTCTCTCTCTCTCTCTCTCTCTCTCTCTCTCTCTCTCTCTCTCTCTCTCTCTCTCTTTCGGCGGGATTATTTTGTCCAACGTTTTCCTCTCACGCTACCTCTCTCTCTTTCTCTTCTTCTTCGTCTGGTCTCTTCTCTTCTCTTCCACACACACACTCTCTCTCTCTCTCTCTCTGATCAACCGTATCTCCACCGTAGCCGCTTTCTCTCTCTCTCTCTCTCTCTCTCTCTCTCTCTCTCTCTCTCTCTCTCTCTCTCTCTCTTTCCTTCACCATCTTGGTCTACCTGACTATTTCGTCTCGCTCTTTTCTTCCTCTCTATATCTTTTTCTTCTGGCTCTATTCCTTGCTTCGCAGTATTTTTTTTTTTTCTTTATCACTTCTCATAGGTACTCTCGTTTATTCACTGAATCTCTCTTTCTTTCAACCCTCTCTCTCTCTCTCTTCTTCTTCTTCTTCTTCTTCTTCTTCTTCTTTTTCTTCTTTTTCTTCTTTCCTTACTTTCTTCCTTTCATTCTTTTTTTCCTGTCTCTTTCTCACTTTTTTCCCCTTTCATTTCATTTATTTGTTTATTTATTTATTTATTTTTTGTTTGGGCCGTTTGCAATCTTGCACAACCCTCGGACGTTTAAAACACTTCATATTGCAGCCGAATATCAGGATTTTAACAACTTATGGAGCTTTACTGATAAAAAAAGAAAGAAAAAAAGAAAATGATAATTTAAAACGGTCATAAGAATACATTCATCGAACTCACACGACTACGATACATTGGCTTCATTAAAAAAGAAAGAAGAAAACAAAGAAAGAAGAGACAAAGAAAAAATAAAGAAAGATTGTGAAGAAAAAAAATGAAACAAATTCATGGACAAAAAAGATTCATCCAATAAACAAAAAGATATAATTTATATATAATAATTTATATATATTTATATAAATATCGTATATAAAAATCATATATATATATATATATATATATATATATATATATATATATATATAACCCAGAGGGAAACTTAATGCTATTTGCCTCCAAAGGACCTGGAACGATATAAATGATTAATTAACGAAAAACAATATATAATTATTGAATAACTAAATTCTTGTGAATACTATCGACGCGACTATCAGTTTCACGGACAGTAATATAAAAATATTTGAATTTTATTAACAAGATCAGTAAAGTAAGGATTGTTTCTGTGAAAAGAACTGAAAGCTACAAACTGTTTTAAACAAGTTCACGTAAAGTGTATTTTACGTAAATAATTGAAAGAAAGATACTAGAAAAGGAATCTAAATATACATATACATATATACACACCAAGAAAATAGAAAAATAAAAGAAAATAATTTTTTTTAAAAAGGCGTTATAAAAAGTGGTGTCTGCCTTTACATTGCTTATAAAAATAAAGGAATTTAAGTAAAATATCAAATCTTAAGGAAATAGAAAAGTGGAAAACGAAAAATCCAAGAAGAAATTTAAAGTTTTCTTTTGTTTTGTTTTGCTTTTTTCTTAAATTGAGATTAAGGATAATCTTTCTCAGATTTTTTAATTGTCATTTGGGAAATATTTTCTAAAAAAAAAAAAGTAAGAAATTTAAGGACAAGAAACAAATAAGACAATTTTGAATACGAAACTAAGTAATTAACAAGAAAAAATTTAATTGCTTAAAATATATTCATAAAAAATATAACTTTTGAATTTGTTATCCACAAGAGGAAAAGAATCC
>OY757941.1:40617738-40725238 GCA_963585895.1 Sepioteuthis lessoniana
TACAAAGATTAAAAAGCACAAGCTGCCCTACTACTTACCCATTGCTGGTGAGAGAAGAACGGGATTCATATTTTTCCCAATGGTATTGGTTCTATGTGAAATGCTCACAGTCACATGTAAGATTTGAACTCAGGTTATATATATGGCCCGTATCAGCTGTCCGTATTTGGCAAGCCCTCTGAACTCTCTCTCTCTCTCTCTCTCTCTTCATTTGTGTATATATATATATATTTATATATAAGATACATTGATTCACATACATGCTTACATACAAGTATATATATATATATGAGATACATATAAAATCAACATACATATATATATTGATGTGTGTGCGTATGTTTGTGTGGGTATGTATGTGTTGGGTGTACGTATGAAAAAATAGTACATTTGTAACTTTTTTCCTTTTGTTATTGTTATAATGATGATGATGAGAATAAATTATCGAAATATCCTCCAACTACATCTCCAAAATTGTCTATTAATCTGATTTCGGTGATGCAGAGATGCGTCATTCGAAAGCTACACGAAATATATATATGAATCCTTCAGGTGTTCCGTCTTCCTTTCAATAGGTATACATTTAAAAAAAAAATTCTTGTTACTGGCATGCCAGGATTTATGACGTGAAATAAGGACGGTGAATGAGAACTGGAGAAAAACACACTACCATCATTAAACAATGTACCATCTACAGTGTAAGTAAAAATTGATACAGCTAAACCAATTTCACCCGTATATATATATATATATGTATAAGCAGATTAGAACAATACTGATTTAAAAGCGTTGGATAAATCAAAGTGCCGGTATACTACCCAGTAGAATCGTATAAAAACTAAAATGATTGCATACCTAAAGAGGAAACCTGATTTTTTCATTACTTAGAATATTCAGACTTTTGCCTTCATCTTCATCTTTATACCTACAACGTTTCAGCCGATACGCCCTTCGGTCTTCTATTATGTTGAACTCGAAAGCCCACACAGAACTTCGAACTGAACACTTTATTTAACCCATTGCTGTAGATTGTTCTGATTCCTTTAACCATGCAGTGGATATAGTGTTGGTCTAAAAGTGCTTTTGATTAAAATCATCTGGACGTCTCAGGTTCAATCCCACCAACCGGTCAGATAAAGACAACTTAATATAGCTTAACACTTGTACCTGGTTATGATTTATCGAATTAGAACAACCCAGGACATGAATTTATTTTATACAGATATGATGTCATCATATGAACTGCCCAGTCTATGAACTTCTCCCTACATGGTCGTATATAACCCATAGATGAGACCCTAACAGGTTCTACAGCTTAATCAGAGAGTAACGGCAACGAAGGTGAGACTTCAAAACCCTTTGAGATCTAGAACAGTTGCCTCACGACAGGATGCAGCTTTAGTGACAAACCCAGGACAACCCAGGACATGAATTTATTTAATACACAATTTCCACTATTGCAAATTTAATAAGACCCTCTTCAACGAACGTCCTATTTATGACTCTAAACCGCAACTAAATATGAAACGTTAATCCTGGAGCTTTGGGAAATGGGAAGTACCCCGTCATTGGCACTCATCTCATTTGTCCCCTGACCCAGATCGACAGTACTTGTTAGGGTGCCATCTATGATTCAATAAGAGCTGTTTGACCATTTAACTGTGTGCAAACAAATGACCGATGTTAATTTGAGTTGTTAGTGTTAGATAGCAATACTTAAAGCTACTTAACTGTGCAAACGCATGTGGATTAAATAAAGGCTTCAGTTCAAAGTTCTTTGTTAGTTACCAAGTTCGACATATACGCCGGAAGAAGGCCAAATGGTGTATCGGCCGAAACTTTATTAGTATAACAATAAAGATGAGGTCAATAGTCCGAATATTCTAAGTTATAAAAGAATGATATTATTCTCATTTTCTTTTATCTGTTGCATGAATAGTAATTTCCTTTTTTTAATTGAAAGATTTTATATTAATGGGAGGTACCCGTGGTGTAATGGTTATCGTCGTACGAAATGGACACGGCGACACGAGTTCAAATCCTGAACAAGGCTGATTGCATTTCACATGGCACTAATACCCTTGGGAAAGGTATGAATCCAATTATTCTCCCTCCAGCTATGGGTAAATAGTAGGGCAGACTGCGTTCTTCGGCCTTGGTGAGGCAACAAGTCTAGGAGAAGGAAAACTCTGAATTCAAGCCAGTTAAAATCCGCTTAAAAATTGACCTTGTGTCATATCCTACCCGAGCAGAGGGGTTGGGTAAATATGGAATAGAAAGATTTTTTTAAAAACGAAGAAAAATTTTTTGAGTAAGGTCTTCGCTTTCGATTTATCAAACATTTTTTAAAAATTAGAAAAACACTGAAACTGCTCATATATATATATATATATATATATATATATATATATATATATATATATATGTGTGTGTGTGTGTGTGTGTGTGTGTGTGTGTGTGTGTATTTAAACTACATACAACAGCTCTGTGAGGATACGGGATGTAGCCCAGAGGACCAGCCAGAAGCGATAAACGATAGGGAGGAATGGCTAGAGAGGGTCAGGGATATCCGTACTGGTGGCATGACACGATGATGATGATATATAAACTATATATATATATATATATATATATATATATATATATATATTATATAGTTTACATATATAGTTTATATATCATATATATATATATATATATGTGCCTGTTTGGTTTGGTTTGGTTTGGTTTTATGGCATATCAGCCATTTAAGGTTATTTAATACCAAATCCTTTTTATTCATATACATTAGATATATAATTTCTAAATACATTTTGTAGATAACATTTTTAAACGAACTTGAGTTAAATGGTATCACTCATTTCTATCTTATCGGAATCATTCTATTTACTATAAATCATTTGTTTGATCACAGTTTAATGTTATCAAGTACTGCTATGCATGACTAACAATTCAATTAAACATCAGTCATTTGTTTACATACAGTTAAATGATCGAACAGTTTTATTTTTTTAAAATTCAGTTTATCATAAGTAGACAGTTCAAATGTCAAACAGTTCTATTTGACCCATAGATAGGACCCTATTTGTCGCTACCACTCCGGACTAGAAGCGACGGTGATGAAAGAGTACTCCGCATTCCCTAAAGTTTCAGCAATGCTAGAGCTTCACCATCAGATGGTTTAGAGCCATATCCAGGACACTCGCTGGGGGAGAGGGCTTACTCCTCTGCAGAAATGCAATCGGTATATTCTGTAGTTCCTACCGACTAGGCCAGGTTGTGTGAGAGAGTGTGTATGACGTGCATTTTCTGGGTGTGGTTAGTCTGCTCCGGTCAGTCAAAAGACATGTTAAATTCAACATAAAGTTATTTCTTGGTTTACTGGTTGATTATTTTACGGCATGTTGGGTTACTTAATGGGTTACTTAATATCATTATTTTACGGCATGCTGGGTTACTTGTTGGGTTACTTAATACCAAAGATAGTCTTTCTTCGTTTTGCTAACAATTATTTGATTTCAAACGTTTCTTGTCGAACTCGGAAGCCTACACGGAACTTCGAACGACATTCTTTATTTCATCCACAGTGATTGCTTGCTCTGATTCCATTAACCATAACCGGATATAAGTATCAAGTATCCCTGTACAGTTACTTGTCTGCAGTCAGGATTGAACCTGTAATCTCCAGATGAGTGTCACTTAGAAGCTTAGGGAACCAACGCCTATAACCATTACGCTATGTGTCTATGTAGACTCCCGAGTTCGACAAGAAACACCTGAAGAAGGCCGGAGGACATATCGTCTGAAACTTTGAGAATATAACAATAAAGATGAAGACAATAGTCCGAAAATCGTGAATGATAAAAATCATCGAGCTTCGTCTCAGAAATTCTGACAACAAACACCTGAAGAAGGCCGGAGGTCATATCGGCCGAAACGTTGCGGAAATAACAATAAAGATGAAGACAATAGTCCGAAAACCCTTAATGATAAAAATCATCGAGCTTCGTCTCAGAAATTCTGACAACTTCACACAGTTATACGGTTTCAAGTAACTTCCTATTTGATTATATTAATTGGCTAACAAATGTATAATTCTATTAATCATTACAATCAAATCGCAATAATTAACAAGTTATTTTTAAAAGCCTTAAATAATTATTCCAATCTAATACAGGAGTCATCGTGGCGTAGTGGCTAACGTGTTTTACTGCAACATCATAGTAAGTGAGTTCGAATTCCAATGACCTTATAACGTTCACTTTTGGAGGTGCCCGTGGTGTAATGGTTATCGTCACAGGATGTAGACACGACGACACGAGTTCAAATCCTAGACGACCCTGATTACATTTCACATAGCACTAATACCCTTGGGAAAGGTATGAATCCAATTATTCTCCCACCAGCTATGGGTAAATAGTAGGGCAGACTAGGTTCTTCAGCCTTGGTGAGGCGACTAGTCTAGGAGAAGGAAAACTATGAATTCAAACCTGTTGAACTCCGCTTAGAAATTGACTTTGTGTCATATCCTGCCCGGAGGAGGTGCACGTGCTGTAATGGTTATCGTCGCAGGATGTGGACACGACGACACGAGTTCAAATCCTGGACGACCCTGATTACATTTCACATAGCACTAACACCCTTGGGAAAGGTATGAATCCAAATATTCTCCCTCCAGCTATGGGTAAATAGTAAGGGGGACTACTGAAGAAACTCTGAATCCAAACCTGTTAAACTCCGCTTAAAAATCGACCTTGTGTCATATCCTGCCCGAGTGGAGGGGTCGGTAAATATTATAACGTTCACTTTTGGACCAATACCCTTTAGGAAAGGTAGGAAACCCTTTATCCCCCAACTGTGTGTAGCCCAGTCGGCTGGGGCTGCAGAATACACCGACTGCTTCTCTGCTGAGGGGCAAGAGTGTTCTGGATATGTTACTAAACAATCTTATTATGAGGTTCCCGTAATGCTGGACCTTTGGGGAATGCAGAGTACCTCTTTATTGCCATCGCTCCCGGGTCCACTCTGGCCCAGAGTGGTAACACCTGATAGGGTCCTATCTATAGGTTAAATAGAACTAAATAGTTTACTTATGCTAAACTGAATCATTTGAAATAGAACTGTTTTGACACTTAAACTGCGTACTAATGCTAAACTAAATCGTTTGAAATAGAATAGTTTTGACATTTAAACTGTGTACTTATGCTAAACTGAATTGTTTGAAAATGTGTAAAATAGAACTAAACTGCGTACTCATGTTAAAATGAATTGTTTGAAAAAGTACTGTTTATATGTGTAAAAATGAATTTGGCATTAAATAACCTCCAATGGTGGATATGCCATAAAACCAAACCAAACTAAACTAAACCTGCTGTGTGTTAGATAGTAAATTACTGTTCTACTTGGATGGTTTTGGCATTAAATAACCCACAAAAGCTGGTATGGCATAAAATAAAGAAATCAAACCCAGCAAATACCAATTGTTTTACAGAATAATGATAGTAGACATTTTATCTTTTATACAATCAATTTCCAACTAATTATATATAGTCAACAATCGTTTGAAAAAATTTATATTTAGTTGCAATATCCACGTTTTAAGTGTCAATGTATTGATACTGCTCGAAATTATTTCAAACTTAATCTCCCACAGATCTTCGAGAGTCTGCTGAAAAATTAATTGACTGACCAAGAACATCTCATAGAATGTGACCAAATGAGGTTTACTATTATTCATTATCGTATACTTTGTGGTCCAAACGCTTCATTCATTGGTGTTTCACTGCTTGGATATCATTGGTCAAAAAAGTCAACAGCAGATATGATGTCATCATATGAACTGCCCAGTTTATGAACTTCTCCCTACATCGTCGTATATAACCCATAGATGAGACCCTAACAGGTTCTATAGCTTAATCAGAGAGTAACGGCTACGAAGGTGAGACTTCAAAACCCCTTGAGATCTAGAACAGTTGCCTCACGACAGGATGCAGCTTTAGTGACAAACCCAGGACATGAATTTATTTAATACACAAATTCCACCATTGCAAATTTAATAAGACCCTCTTCAACGAACGTCCTATTTATGACTCTAAACCGCAACTAAATATGAAACGTTAATCCTGGAGCTTTGGGAAATGGGAAGTATCACGTCATTGGCACTAATCCCATTTGTCCTCAGACCCAGATCGACAGTACTTGTTAGGGTGCCATCTATGAGTCAAATAGAGCTGTTTGACCATTTAACTGTGTGTAAACAAATGACTGATGTTAATTTGAGTTGTTAGTGTTAGATAGCAATACTTAAAGCTACTTAACTGTGCAAACAATCGAGCAATGTTGAATATAATTATTAATGTTGAATAACAATTCCTGAAACCCCTTCACTGTGTGCAGAAACTAATTTGTTGGTACTTCATAGCAATTCTTGGAACCATTTAACTGTGTACAAATAAAACTATTCGTGTTTGCAATACTTAAAACCACTCCACTGTATGTCAACAAATGGTAGAATTATTAGTGTTAGATACGAATACTTGAAACCATTTAACTGTGTGCAAGCAAATTAGCTCTATTCATTTAAAAATAAAATTACCTACGAAGTATTTCCTTTCAAATCATATAACCGTATATGTACAGCCGTTTAACTGTGTGCAAACAAATGACTGATGACAAACTGAATCGTTAGTGTTACATAGTAATACTGGAAACCATTTAACTGTGTACGTATAAACAAATGAGCCCTGGTTTCTTTCAAATGTTACTGACAAAGTATTCGTTTACAGATCATATGTATACATATAAAGTTTGTTAAATTGGCGACCGTAGTCGAGGGCGGCCCGAAGTTTCCCTTTTCATTATCTACTACACATTTCCCTGGATTGCTCCACTTTACACTTTATCCCTACCTGATAAGTAAGGCAGCAGCAAGTACCATTTTTGAGTCTTTGGTATGACTCGACCTGGGACTGAACGCCGGTCTTCTGGGCTATTGGTGAACACTCAACTAACCAACCTACCAACCAAAATGAACTTCTATAATCCATTTCTTTGAAACCAACTTACATTATAAGTTTGAAAGCTTTTACTAAAGTTTTCCTCAATTCCTGACACTGACAATACCTTTCTGTCTGGATATGAGTATATTTCTACAGGGGTGCATTACTCCCACAGGAAAACTCCCAACATATTCATAAAAAGAGACCGGGGCACGCAAAAACAGTTCCCTCTCACCGATCGATGATTTTATTCATTAGGGGGTGGTTTATATCTCTGAAGAATTTACTGTTTTTTTGTTTTGATTTTGTGTGTGTGTGTGTGTGTGTGTGTGTGTGTGTGTGTGTGTGTGTGTGTGTGTGTGTGTGTGTGTGTGTGTGCAGTCCTCATCTAAGCACACCGAGAATATACAACTTACAATATCTCTTGATATACAACTCTAAACCATACAGGGGAACATTCGAAGTTAAAGTGATGTTTGCAATTGCTGTTGTTTTATAATCTAGCTCAAACGTGAGGAGACTCCATGTCATAATGGCGAAAGTGCTGAACGGCAACCTTGAAACACCATTCGCGACATTACTTTCACTTTCACTTTCAGATTCATACCCTTGGGAATGGTATTGAAACCCTCTTCCCCCCCCCACAAGCTGTGGGTTGAATTGTATGGTTTCCGTTTTTCTACAAAAATGGTTTTGTCATTAAATCACTTATGAAGGTTGATATGCCATTAAACAATACCTAATAACCTCGAGCTATGATTTCGAGACTTACTAGCTAATAAACGTCATCGATTAGTTCATTTCTGGGGGCCATTGCTCCTACGTAAAATTTCTATAGAAGAGGGAGTTTTTTTTAATATTGATTAGCCGTGGAAAATCGTGGAAAAAGTCATAATTCATTTTTCTGGTCAGGTAATTTTTCGCAAGCAGTCTATTATATACTGTTAAATAAAAGGATAAGGGTTTGGTTGGGCTAACCTGAAGGACACAAAACAAAGGTCAAGATTAACATTATACATACGTTGTAAGAAATACCTGTTAGCTAAAAAAATCTTTAAAACGAATGGAATTTTCTAAAAAAAAATAATGCGTTAGAAACATATTACGATCTCTTAATAAGAAGAAAAAAATCGTGACAATGGCTCAAAAGAACACAGTCTGTGCGATGAAATATGTATATTCTTGTTCTATCACACCACCAGCTGATATGTTACAATGTAAGATATATCACCCACCCAAATTTCTAACAAACCAGAAAAATATAAATCCCTTTAGTTGTAGAATACACCGACTGCATCTCTGCAGAGGGTTAAATCGTTCCCAACGAATGTTCTAGATATGACTCTTGCAGAGTACCCCTTCATTGTCATCACTCCCAGGTCTCCTCTGACCTGGAGCGGTAGCACCTGATAGGTTCCCATCTATGCATCAAAAAGAACTGTTTCACATCTAAACTGAGAGCAAACAAATGACTTATGCAAAATTGAATTGTTAGAAATAGACCTGTTTGATCATTTAACTGTACATAAACAACTGACTGGGGTTTAATTGAATTGTAAGCGATTCATAACAATACTTGCAACAATTTAACCGTGTGAAAAAAAAAGATTGATATTTAATAGAATTATTATTGTTAGTAAAATGGTTTCAATTTTTGTTATATAGAAACAATACCAATACTAGTAAGCAAACAAATTTGTTCAAACTAATTTAACAAGGAAATTACCAACAAACTAATCTCTAAAGTGTGTGCAAACAAATGACTGATGTTAAATTGTGGTTGTTATATAGCAATACTTCATCATCATCATCATCATGTTGTGCCGCTAGCACGGATACCCATGACCCTCTTTCGCCACTTCTCCCTAGTGTTCATCGCCTCTGGCAGGTCTTCAGGGCTACATCTCGTATCCTCACATAGCTGCTGAATGTATGTTCGTGCTGGTCGTCTTGCTTTTACCCGGCCATATGTGGGGGTCAATAGGAGTACATCACTTATGAGTTTGTCCCTGCTTCTCCAGCAGTGTCCTGCATGTCTGGTCCGTCTAACTTAGATAGTTTTCGTAACAGGAGGCAGGTGGCCGTATAGTTGGTGTCTTGTGGGGTGTTGCCGCCAGGACTTGTTCAATATTGCTCGCAGCATTCTTATGTAATTGCCGTCTAGCTTCTTCTCCAGCCGTTTGTTAGCGTCCATGTAGTGCATCCATATAGCAGTATCGATGCGACAGCTGCCTGGAAGAAACTGCGTTTCATTTTATCGGTTAGATCTAATTTCCATATGATCGATAGCCTATTGATAGCTGTCCATGCCTTCGTTAGCCGCGTGTCGATGTCCTTTTCGGTTGATGAGACGTTGCTTCCTAGGTAAGTGAATTTGTCTATTAGTTTAAGAGGGGTTCCGTCTAGTGTGGAGATGTCACCTGTTTGATTATAGCATATATATTCTATTTTGTGTGCATTGATATGAAAGCCTATGCCTGCGGTTGCTCGTTCCAAAATATGCAATAGTGTTTCGGCTTGGTTGGGTGTATTTGCCAGTATCGTTATGTTATCGGCGTAATTTAACTGTGTACAAAAAATGTGCTCAGGCTCGTTTAAAAATGTTATCAACAAAATGTGTTTACAAAGTATACATATTTCATATATATGTATTTGAATTTGATGTTAAAGGGTTGATATGCCATAAAACCAAACCAAACGAAACAAAACCCCTTGCTTTGAAAATTCAAACCATTTTAAACATTTTCTTTAAAACGATGAATTTTCATAAGCTAATATTATACAAACATCCGACGGAGTCTTATTTGTAAGAAGAGGAAAAATAAGGCAATAGCTCAAACTGTTCTTGAGTCCTGCTTTGATAGATGGACCGGGTTTCACAAATCTTCAATTTATTAAATGATTTGTACAATCAAATGGAACCTGATTTTTATATCTCCTGTGATTAAATGTTTTCGCACTTGTTTTGAGTTTTCGGTATTTATCATCCCCTTAGCCACACCCATAGTTTCAGAGCATGACACAAGGTCGGTTTTTTTGCAAACCACTCGATTAGTGCCACAAATAGCTTAGCTTCGTCAGTATTCCTCTTTCAAGATACCCTGGCAATAAACGCAGCTATTCATTCTATTAGACGAGGAGAGAAGGTGATGTTTGGTCGTGGTGAGTAAAACGACTCCCTCCGATGATGACCTGATTTATTATGTCCCTCACCCAAAACAAATGTGATGAGTAAGCATATATATATATATATATAGAGAGAGAGAGAGAGAGATTTGCTATTGGGATAAATGCGCATCAACACATCTATTTTTAATTGCCGTTTGCTGGGATGATTGCAGTATGACAGAAGTGAGAGATAAGAAGTTAGTGACATTCTACTAATCTATCTAGCCATATTTACCCAAACCCTCCGCTCGGGCAGGATATGACACAAGGTCAATTTTTAAGCGTAGTTTAACTGGTTTGAATTCAGAGTTTTCCTTATCCTAGACTAGTTGCCTCACCAAGGCTGAAGAACCTAGTCTGCCCTACTATTTACCCATAGATGGAGGGAGAATAATTGGATTCATACCTTTCCCAAGGGTATTAGTGCTATGTGAAACGCAATCAGTCTCATCCAGGATTTGAACTCGTGTCGCCGTATCCATTTCCTACGATGATAACCATTACACCACGGGCACCTCCATAAATCTACCTCTAATCTACCTAACGTCTTCGTTTCATGAGGAGATGTTGAACGAGTGAATTTGTATAGTGAATCAGTATATTTATGCTTTGAAAAAAAATGTAAGTAATGATTTCAAATTATTAAATCAAATCATATTTATAAGCATGTCTAAGATTTATAAGCATGTATTTTTCTATAAAGAAATGGATTGTACCAAACGCTTTCAGAATAACCATTATAAATCACTGATATATATACTGATAGATAGATAGATAGATAGATAGATAGATAGATAGATAGATAGATAACATGTTTGTAACACATGCAGTAGGGTCGGTTTGTCCACAGCCAGACTTACTTGTCGTGTGAAATCTCATGACAGCAAACTATCGAAGACTAGTTTTACCAAAGTCTTTCAGCAGCGACCATCAGGGAACTCGTGTCAATTCTGTGATAAAGTACTCGAGTCTACAGCAGGTTTGAGAAGTTATAGGTGGATGCAAGGGGGGAATGTTAACGGAGGAGACAGCTAACTCATTTGTCAGACATGCAATAGGGTTTGCAAAGATATGTTTGACCTGAGGCGTCACATACACTCCCAATGACGCTTTTAATGAATCAAGGAGATAGCTTTCTTTTGTAAAGAACTGGCTATATATATATATATATATATGTGTGTGTGTGTGTGTGTGTGTGTGTGTGTGTGTGTGTATAATTGAAAATGTAGCGTGTTCTATTAACTAATAGAGTGCTTAATATCGGTGATAGAGCATATGCAGATCTAAGTTAGGATAGCATAGGCAGAGGAGCAATGGTCCTTCGTAACTCTCAGTTTCTCGCTTGTCTACTCAATGCAAACTTAGATCTATACAGACACATAGACAAATACACACGCATATTCTTATAAACATATATGTATATATAGGTAAAGTTAGCGACTTTAGTCGAAGGTAACCAAAAGGCTCTCTTTTCAATAGCTACTACACCGAAGTGTTAGGGATGGCGCTACTCCGTTCCCTAGATTGTTCCACTTTACCCTCGATCCTTACCTCATAGTGTTGAGTACTAAGCATAGAGTCATCAAGTACCATTTTTTGAGTCTTTGCTATGATTCGATCTGGGATTGAACCCCGGTCTCCTGGACCATTGGCGAACACTCAACTCATTAGGTTAATATATATATATATATATATATATATATATATATATATATATATTGTGTACTTAGGCATCAAATTGTTATCTAAGTTTGTTCGGTTAAAGACCGCGGATTGTTTTCTTTTCAAGATCTTCTAGTGAAGACGTTCAAGTTCTTTATATTTTTCTTATGTCTGGGTCAAGATGGAGAAGATGGTCAACATTATTCACAGACACATTTAACCCATCGAACATCAAAAATAAATATAACTCATTATCTCTTACAATAAATTTAAAACGTCATACCTTTCAGTTAAAAATTACGCAAACTCTACCAAAACCTTTCTAAATCAAACTTATACAGTGTATAAATTTACATGTCCATTTCGAGAATGTCTCTCGGAAAATAAGATCACAGCTAATACCTACATTGGTCATACAACAACCACACTTTCTTGTCACCTTGCGTACCACCTCTCTGATATAAAACAGCATCTAATGACAAAGCATAACAAAAACTGACAAACTCAAATCCCTGGATTAAAGAAAGATCCCAATTAACCATACAAAAATTATATATATAAATAACAATAAAAACCGTTAAGAAATACTCAAAGTAATAACCATAAAAATTTTTTTTAAAAACCTACTATAAATAAAATGGAGGTGCCCGTGGTGTAATTGTTATCGTCGTAGGAAATGAACACAGCGACACGAGTTCAAATCCTGGACGAGACTGATGGCATTTCACATAGCACTAATACCCTTGGGAAAGGTATGAATCCAATTATTCTCCCTCCAGCTATGGGTAAATAGTAGGACAGACTAGGTTCTTCAGCCTTGGTTAGGCAACTAGTCTAGGAGAAGGAAAACTCTGAATTCAAACCTGTTAAACTCGGCTTAAAAATTGACCTTGTGTCATATCCTGCCCGAGCGGATGGGTTGGTAAATAGGATAAATAAAATGGTATTCAACACAGCTATTAACATATTAAACATATTCAATAATTAACGCAACAAATCATTCGATCAGAATGAGCCAACTACATTAATAGAAACTTTTTAAAAACATCCCAAATAAATTTTTATCATTAAGGGTTTTCGGACTATTGTATTGTCTTCATATTTATTGTTATTTTCACAACGTTTCGGCCGATATGTCCTCTAGCAAGACACATAGCGTAACACTTATAGGCGTTGGTTCCCTACGCTTCTAAAGAGACAACCATCTAGTGGTTGCAGGCTCAATCCTGACTTCAGGCGAGTAACAATACAGGAATACTTAACACTTGTACCCGGTTATGGCTAACGGAATCAGAACTGGCGACCCCCGTGGATTCAATAAAGAACGTAGTCCGAAATTCCGTGTAGGTTCCCGAGTTCGACAAACACCTGACGTAGGCCGGAGGGCATATCGACCGAAACGTTGCGGAAATAACAATAAAGATGAAGATGATAGTCCGAAAACCCTAAATGAAAAAAATTATCAAGCTTCATCTAAAAAATTCAGACAACTAATTCTCCAAATAAATATAAATAAAACAACAACCCATGAGGATGACCAGCAAAATGATGGAAAGCGCTTGGTCTACTATGGGATACTTTCTTCGCCATCTTGACCCAAGAAGACTTGAACATCTTCACTTAAAGGTATTGAAAGTAAAACAACCTGCGGTCTTTTACTGAAAATGCTTATATATATATATATATATATATACACGAGGTGCATACGATAAATTTCCAAACATTCTTTGTATTGGCACTTTTATTGATAGTACACACATGAAACTCTAGTCCCCTTCGAAGTAATCTTCTCCGGCTGAAATACACTTGTTGCACAATCCCAACAACTTCTGCAAGACCCCATGAAAGTCCTCTTGTGTGAGCGTGTCAATGACCTTCCTCACAGCCTTTTTCATCTCCTCAATTGTCTCATAACGACAGCCTCTGAGCTTAGGGAATAGCCAAAAGTCACGGGGACCAAGGTCTGGACTATTGGGAGGCTGAGGAACTGTCTCGATGCCCATCTTGGTCAAATAGTCTATGACAAGGATGGAGTTGTGGACTGGTGTATTGTCCAGATGGAAATGCCACTGACCCGATTTGAAGAGTGCTGGCCTCTTCTGACGGAATCTCTTCTTGAACTCCCTTAAAACCTCAACATACTAACCCTAACCCTTTGGCCAATCAACTTTGGTGTATTGACTTCCTTACTCCTCCCAAACCTCTCATCATCCCTTACAGACTCCCTGCCTTCCTTGAATCTCTTATGTCACTCAAAAACTGATGCTCGATTCATGCAAAATGGTCGAAAAGCAGTCTGAAGCATCCCATACGTTTCTGTGGCATTTTTTTCCAAGTTTAAAACAGAATTTTATTGCATATCGTTCTTCTAAAGTGTCAGATTGCATTTTTGAAATTCACCAGCTGTAACAATCAGGTTTTAGTAGGGTATATTCCAATTGCTGTTGTAGCTGTTCATTTGAACCTGAAATCATAACAATTGGTCAGTCATCTCATAAGATGTATAGCACTAACATACTGAACTTTCAAGAGTCTACGACAATTTTAGATGCCCATACGAAAAAGGTCTGGAAACTTATCGTATGCACCTCTTGTATATATACATATATACTAGTTGCGTATAAAAAGTATCAAATCTAAAGGTATATTTACCAAAAGAAATATACGATAAATGAAAAAATTGGTACTTGATGCTGCCTTGCTTAACACTCAATGATCAAGTGCAATGTGGTTCAATCCAAGGAAGGGAGTGCACATCCTCTACACCTCGATGTAGTAACTATAGAAAAGAGAGCCTTCGGTTCAACTCGACTAAGGTCGCCAACTATATATATATATACAACACACACACACACACACACACACATATATATATATGCGCTTGTGTGTGCATATATATATGTATATATAAGGGGAAGCTCGAGGTGTAATGCATATATATATATATGTATATATATTGATCAGAGTGGATTTTGGTGTAATACCATTGAAGGGGTGATTCCATAATCCAAAAAGCTCCACAAATGTAGCCTTACCACTGGATACTCAAAAAATTTGTATTGGTGTCTGCAGATGTTGTAAACAGCAACGACAACAACGTTACTGAATAAAAGAAATAATCTGCTTTTTTTTCTTTTCTTTTTTTTTTACCGGAAGTGTATGTATAGAGAGAGAAAGTGGGAGTCGGAAATGTCCCAGATGCGCACACTCAGAAGCGACGGTGCTGCCTTTCTACTTTATTCTCACTGGGTCGAAATCTTCCCCGGTTTATATAATTTTCCGAACGCCCACGCAATCTTCGTGGTCACACCTCCCGCCTACATGCAGCACTTGAATATACCTTTATGCAGCATATCCGTCAGTTTTTCTCGTTTCTGCTGGGCCACCTACATTCTGTTTTCTTTAGCAAACAGGCGTGTTTCCTGTTGTTTTTCTGTATCCAGTTTCCAGCTTCCGACTTTACTAGCAATCCACTCACGCAATTCATGTGTCCAGTTTTCTTTTGGCCACAGGTGATTTTCCTGTTATGCCACCAATGCAATTTGCACGACATGTCAAAGAGATCTTCAAGTCAATATTCAACACATACAAGAGCAACTCAGCATCTGCGATCCCCAAATAAAAATATTTTCAATGTTCCGTTACATATTTTTTAAATTAACCTTCTGTTTATTAGTTGTCTGAATTTTTGAGACGAATCTTGACGATTTTTATTGTTAAGGGTTTTCGGATTATTGTCTTCATCTTTATTGTTATATTCCCAACGTTTCGGCCAATTTGTTCTCCAGCCTTCTTCAGGTGTTTGTCGAACTTAGGAGCCGACATGGAACTTTGATCCGCGTCCTTTATTTAATCCATGGGGTCGCTTGTTCTTATTCCGTTAACAATAACCGGGAATAAGTGCTAAGTATTCCTGTATTGTTACTCGCTTGCAGTCAGGATTGAACCTGCAACCTCCAGATGATTGTCCCTTTAGAAGCTTAGGGAACCAATACCTAAAACCGTTACGCTATCCAAGCTGCAGACTTGTAACAATACAGGAATACTTAGCACTTATACCCGTTTATGGTTAACGGAATCAGAACAAGCGATTCCCGTGGATTAAATAAAGAACGTCGTTCCAAGTTCTGTGTATGCTCCCGAGTCCGACAAACGTCCGAAGAAAGCTGTAAGACAAATCGACCGGAAGGTTGGGAATATAACAATAAAGATGAAGACAATAGTCCAAAAATCCTGAACGATAACCTTCTGTTTGTCTAATACAAATACTTTGAATGCACTCGTCTGGATTCAAGTATTCCGATCTAATACCAGTTATTACCAATTATATAGACTCAAGTATCTATTTGTATTTAATAATAATTTTGTTATATACAGTACCCTTTAACATTAATGAATATGTCCCATTCATCAAAAATACGGGGGGGTGTCCTCGTGGCGTAATGGTTAAAGCGATGGACTCCGGAATTGTAATACGCGAGTTCGTACTCCAGTTGCGCTATTACGTTCACTTTCGGGCAAATACCCTTGGGAAATGTATGAACCCCCTTATCCTCCCAGCTATGGGTTAAATAGTACCACTACTGTTCTTCTAGAAGAATGACTTTGGTATTAAATAACCTAAAAAGAGTTGATATGCCATTAAACAAAGAAACCATCAAAAATGCGTTGTACACTATTGTGAGGGGTTTGGTTTTAGTTTCTTTGTTTAATGACATATCAACCTTCTTGGGTTATTTAATGCCAAATCCATCTTTCTAAAAAGAACAGTTGTGGTACTATTTAACCTATAGCATGTGGGAATAAGTGGGCGTTTATACCATTTCCCAGGGGTATTTATTCGAAAGCAAATGTATTAGCGCGACTGGAATTCGAACTTGCATTCTACGATTTCGCATTCCAGCACTTTAACGATTACACCATGAGGACACCCCCTATTGAGAGGAGGAGCTGAAAATTTACTAAATAGTCACTACTAGTAACGGTTACCTTCTTCACGCCGCGGGCAAGTATTGTATTTTGATAATGTTATAAAGATTTCCATTTCATTTCTAACCTCCGTTTTGGTTATTTCTTATTCAGTTAATATTTTGGTTAGGTCACAGCAAATTTCTTGCACAAAACTTTAAGCAAAAATTAATACAATTATTTTGCAGGCTTCAAGTATTCTAATATAATTAAGGATGATAATTAATTATATTAGTTTATCATTTTATTTGTTGTGATGGATTGTAAGTGAGCTAAAAACTTTGAATGGAAATCGTTGTTGTAGACCGGATATTGAAAAGTAAACATTCTCTCGCTGGACTTAGGAAGATGACCTTGCATTAAAAGTTCATGACACGTATTCTTAACATCATTAGCAAAGGATGAGATAATTAATATATCATATAAACAGAGTTTTACATTTTAGTTAGAGCAGTTCAGAGTTAGAGACAGTCGGTTGAGTTCAGAGATTCGAGCCCTCGGGGAGGGGGGAAGAAGGACGAACGGGGTAAAGAAATCAAAGTCGGGTATTTTGTTTAGTTACAACCCAAGAATCTCATAGCGTTTCTATATAACAAGAGTATATCTTTTATTTTATCTTTTTCTCATGTTTCGATGACTGACTGCTATGAAATGTTGCGGTCAGAAAATAAACTTTTCGTATTTGAAACAACTAGGTCCGTCTTGTATTTTGCATAATGTAACACTAATTGATGTTCGAGAGGGTGCCTTGGTATTACAGTATACCTATTCAATAAAATTCATTTTTAAAACGATCTATTTAACCCATAAATGTGACCTTTACATGTACTAAAACATCAGGTCAATATGAACGTTGGTGTGCTGGCAATGAAGAGGTATTCAATACTCCAAAGATCTCCAGAACAGGAGTCTCACCATCAGATACAGTTTAGTGTAGAATACGACGACTTCAACTCTGCAGAGGAGTTAGACCCAACGAATTTCTGGATATGACACCAATGTGCATGGTGAGGTTCCAATTCTGGCACTTTGGGATATGTGGAGTACCCCTTCGTTGCCATTACTCCCAGGTCTACACCTGTTTGGGTCCAATAGAACTGGTCATTCATTTATTAAGGATTATTTCTATTGGTTACTTGAAAGCAAAAATGTTGTGTCCAAATTACTCGATATATAGAATTAATGATGTTGAATAACTCTACTTAAAACTGAGTGCAAACAAATGATTAGAATTAAGTAGAATTATTAGTGTTAGATAGGAATACTTGAAACTATTTAACTATGTGCAAATGAGCTGCAATTACTCGTTTAAACATAAAATAACCTACAAACTATTTGCTTGCTTTGGTTTTATAGCATATCAACCATTGTAGGTTATTTAATGCCAAATCCATTTTATTCATTTGAACAGCCCTATCTTATATAATTCAGTTTAGCATTATTACACAGTTTAAACGTCTTGGCTAATGAGCTGAGTGTTCGTCAATGGCCCGGAAGACCAGGGTTCAGTCCTAGGTCGAGCCATACCAAAGACTCAAAAAATGTTACTTGATGCCGCCTTACTTAACACTCGGAATTATAAGGTAAGGATCAAGGGTAAAGTGGAACAATCCATGGAAAGAAGTAGCGCCCTCCCCTATTGAAAAGGGAGCCCTCGGTTCCCCCTCGACTAAGGTCGCCAAATTTACTTACTTAACACAGTTTAGTCCCATTCGACCTATAGATAGGACTATATCAAGTACTACCACTCCGGGCCAGGGTAGACCTGGGTGAGATAGCAATGAAACTTTTCTCTGCATTCCCCAAAACCCCAGGGGTGTCCTCGTGGTGTAATGGTTAAAGCGATGGACTGCGGAATCGTAGTAAGCGAGTTCGTACTCCAGTCGCGCTATTACGTTCTCTTTCGGGCAAATACCCTTGGGAAAGGTATGAACCCCCTTATCCTCCCATCTATGGGTTAAATAGTACCACTACTGTTCTTCTAGGATAATAGCTTTGGCATTAAATAACCTACAAAGAGTTGATATGCCATTGAACAAAGAAACCAAACCAAACCAAAACTCCAGTATTACTGAAGCCTCACCATTGGATCGTTTAGTGTCATATCAGGACATTCGCTGGGGAAGTCTTACCTCTCTGCAAAGATGCAGTCGGTGTATTCTGCAGCCCCAGCCGACTGGGCTATACAAACTATTTGGTAACAGCTAATATATATAAACAAGATTTAACATTAAATAACCAGTTGAAACAGTAACTGGTGTTCAATTTTGAGAAGTTAACTGTCGCATTTAACGGTTAACGTTGATATGACGTATTGTATTAGTAAATAAGCGTTATGTAACATGATGAGTGTCCTGGATATGACAATAAACAATCTGATGATGAGGTTCCAAATGGTTATTATCAGAATAAAACTGTTCGACATTTAACTCTGTGTATTGCCCAGTCAGCTGAGACTGTAGAATACACTGACTGCACCTCTGCAGAGGGATAAGACCCCACTGGATATGACACTAAACAATGGTGAGGTTTCAGCAGTGCTGGAGCTTTGGGGAATGCGGAGTACCCCTTCACTGCCATCGCTCCCAGGTCCACTCTGGCCCGGAGTGGTAGCACCTGATAAGGCCCTATGTATGGGTTAAATAGAACTAACAGCATACTTATGCTAAACTGAATTGAGTAAACTGAATAGCTTGAAATAGAAATGTTTTTGACAATTAAACCGTACTTACATTTAACAGCGTGCTTATGCTTAACTGAATTATTTCAAATAGAACTGTTTTTCGACATTAAAACTGTATTTACACTTAACTGAATTATTACATATAACTGCTTGAATAGTTTGAAATGGAAATGTTTTTGACAATTAAACTGTGTACTTATGCTAAACTGAACTGTTTTCAATAGAACAGATTATTTACATAAAAATGGATTTGGCGTTAAATAACCTACAAATGTTGATATGCCATAAAACCAAACAAACCAAATCAAACCAAACCTGTACAAGTCTTAATGAAATAAATGTTTTTGGTGATGTCAGTAAGAAAGTCTTCTATGAGTCAATAAGTTTTCGCTCGCATTATTCGTTCGCGGTCTTTAATATAATCTAGAAAGAACGGTGCCTGTTTTATTCACAGAACTGTTGCGATCTATTCACATTTTGATTTTGTTTACTTCGTATCTGTTCGGTACTGACGGCTGGCAACCTTGTGCACGCAATCTCCATCATTGTCAGCAGTGTGAACCGTTTTGTTTTGTTTGTTGTTGTTGTTGCTTTTTTTTCTTTTGAGGTGGGGGGTCATCGGAAAGAAATCAATAGTGCCAGTCATGGATAGGGGGCTGGAATAAAAGAAATGCCGGCCGAAATGACCTGGTTACTGCAGAGCAAGGAACATCTAACAAAACCATAAGAAACGTAATAATCACTGAAATAGGATTCCATGAACAATTCAATTCGTTAATTTACGAAGAAAAGAGGAACAAAAGAGCAGATGTCGCTTTTGTGGAGAAAAGTGACGATAGGATAAATGATAGGATTGGATAGATAGATAGATAGATAGATAGGTAGATAGATAGATAGAATTGAATTGAAAGAAACTTGTCTGCGAGGAAACGTAAGAAAAATGTTGGACATCCAGCTGTGGATTAATGATTAGTTGGATTGTGCAGCGTTCGTATATCTCACAAGACAATTGATCCATCCACGCTTAGAAAATCTTGCATTCTCTCCAGGGCATAGGACTGGCAAGGTTTTAGTCAATTAGTTCGGCTCAACGTGCTCCTAAAAAATAAGCTGGCCCAGTCGGCTGGGGCTGTAGAATACACCGACTGCTTCTCTGCAGAAGGGTAAGACTCCCCCACCCAACGAGTGTCCTAGATATTACACTAAACAATCTGATGGTGAGGTTCCAGCAATGCTGGAGCTTTGGGAAATGCGGAGTACTCCTTCATTGCCATCGCTCCCTGGTCCACTCTGGCCCGGAGTGGTAGCACCTGATAAGGGCCCTATCTATGGGTTAAATAGAACTAACAGCATACTTATGCTAAACTGAATTGAGTAAACTGAATAGCTTGAAATAGAAATGTTTTTGACAATTAAACCGTACTTACACTTAAACTGCGTGCTTATGCTGAACTGAATTATTTCAAATAGAACTGTTTTTCGACATTAAAACTGTATTTACACTTAACTGAATTATTACATATAACTGCTTGAATAGTTTGAAATGGAAATGTTTTTGACAATTAAACTGTGTAATTATGCTAAACTGAACTGTTTTCAATAGAACAGATTATTTACATAAAAATGGATTTGGCGTTAAATAACCTACAAAGGTTGATATGCCATAAAACCAAACAAACCAAACCAAACTAAAAAATAAGCCTAATTTAGATTTGGCGCAAGAGAAAAAATATAGAGAGTTGTATGACCATATTAACCAACCCCTCCGCTCGGGCAGGATATGACACAAGGTCAATTTTTAAGCAGAGTTTAACAGGTCTGAATTCAGAGTTTTCCGTCTTCTAGACAAGTTGCCTCACTAAGGCTGAAGAACCTAGTCTGCCCTACCATTTACCCATAGCTGGAGGGAGAATAGTTGGATTCATACCTTTCCCAAAGGTATTTGTGCTATGTGAAACGCAACCAGTCTCGTCCAAGATATGAATTCGTGTCGCCGTGTCCATTTCCTACGACGATAACCGTTACACCACGAGCACCTCCAGTTGTTTGACGATCGAACTCTCAACTCAGTATTTATTATCTACTCAGCTTAGTTTGACTTGACACAAGGTCAGAAACATAGAGCGCCCAGATATAACCAAGGCTACAAACTATTATACAATTCGAGGTGCCTCTAAAAAGATCCTGGTAATATTGTATGCAAAAGATTGCAGTTATATTAAGAGATTAAAGAAATTAGGATAAGTAGTTTATCATTAAGAATAATGTACCATCGCCTTGATATGGCTATTTGGTAAATGTACATCGATTGTCCATAACTCATTTAGATATAACATGTATACATGAAGAACATAGAAATCTCGAAATTCGAAAACACGTAACGACTTCTTTGTTTAGGTACGAAACCTTTTTATTACTTTTAAGTTAAAGGTTTCGACATAAGGAGAGAGACACAATCTTTTTTATGCTGGCTTCTTCATCGGGCCCCTATCTCGTGCAGCACCAATGGCGCGCAAATTCGTCTCGCCTCAGCGAGCCCCAAAAGAAGAGCCTCTTCGTTTGGCGTCTAGTTTCAACTCTCTGAACCTTCTTCAAATTCCCAAAATCCTCCGCGCGCTGCCGTTGCGTGACGTCATTCGCACTCCGTCACCCATTTCTCTTCTCAGACTATTGTAACATCTCTGAGTGACACGTCCGCTCTGCGCGCACCCGCGTTAACACCTGCATCAATGTTGCACCTAACTAACCCATGTGCTGAGCTGAAAGGTTCTCAGCCTAACTAAACCCAAAGGCATGAAACGAAATCCTTCGGCCATTATATTACAATAAGATGTAAATTAATTGAAACGTTCAAAATAATTGATGGAATTTCTGATTATGGTAGACATTTTTTCAATACTTCTCCGCGAACAGGGAATCTACAGTCAATACAGATTTCAAAAACCCAGTCTTCTAACCAACTGATTTTTTTTTTTTGGCTTATAGACCAATATATTTGTAGAACAAATTGTTCAGTCAAATCAAAAAGAACAATCGTATAAAAGATTTTAAGAATGAATTTGATGATTTCAGAAAAAGAATTTAAGAAGGTATTTTGGAGATTTGTATTCGGATATTTTATATTTTCTGTGAAAAACATAAAAATTGATAATTATTATTATTGACACGACTGGGTGGGCAAGACGATCAACTGAGAATTTTGCAAGAAGTTTAAATTTGACTATACGAACAAATGGCTTATGCACAACCCAGAATCCGTCCTGGAAAGTCAGGTTGGGGTTCTTTGTTTTTAATGGCATATCAGTCTTTGTAGGTTATTTAATGCCAAATCCATCCTTCTAGAAGAAACAGCAATGTTGCTATTTAACCCATAGCTGGGAGGGGTTCATACATTTCCCAGGGGTATTTGTCCGAAAGCGAACATAATAGCGCGACTGGAGTTCGAACTCGCTTACTACGATTCTGCAGTTTATCGCTTTAACCGTTACACCACGAAGACAACCCCCCTGGAAAGTGAGACACACAAACTTCACAAGGATTTTGAAATACAAACGGGTCATCTAATCTCGGCCAGACGACCAGACATAGTGATAGTCAACAAAAAAGAGAACCTGCCGAATAGCGGACTTTGCCCTTCCAGCTGACGACAAGGAAAAACTGAAATAAAGCGAAAAGAGAGATAAATACTTAGACCAAGCTAGAGAACTGAAAAACTCTGGAACGTGAAAGTGATTATGATACCAATTGTAATTGGTGCGCTCGGCACAGTCATGAAAGGATGGGTATAGAGAATGGAGGACTTGGAAATAGGAGGACGAGTGGGGACCATCCATAGTACAGCATTGTTGAGATCGGCCAGAATACTAAGTAGATTGTTTTGTTATTTTACTTGTTTCGTTGTTTTAATGGCATATAAACCTTCGCGGGTTATTTAATGCTAATTCTATCCATCTAGAAAAACAGTAGTGGTACTTGTCTTTAATTGGAATCATTTTGAGATGAGGCTTCTTAATCTGAGAATTAATTTTTTATTTATTGCGGACTTTTTGTCTTCATCTTGGTAGTTTTTGTGTTGTTTCATCTTCACTACGTTTCACTAATTTCACCTCTGGCCTTCTTCAGGTAATTAACCGCGACCTCGGATAGGAATCCTGAGTCTTGTAACCGTATCCCCAGTAATTACTGCCTTCCACAGTTGTTGTCTATCGCACCACGTTTTTTGACCAAGTAAACTTCTGGCCGGCTTGTATAGGAATTGAAACCGCTACCTTCTGACAATGCTCACCTGGAACCGTAGAGACTCAACGCCTCAATCCGCTGCGCCACGGGCCCCGAAGTAGGGGTAGTATTTAATCCATAGCTGGGAGGATTACGGAATTCATACCTTTCCCAAGGGTATATGTCTGGAAGTGAACGTAATACCGCGACTGCAGTTCGAACATGCTTACTACGATTCCGAATTCTAGCGCTTTAACCATTACACCACGAAGACACCTCTCGACTAAGAAGAGTCAAGGAGACCACGGAAACTCGCTATCAATTAGACTCCAGTAGAAAACCATCTGTTAACGCTGTTTCAATTAACCAATGTTAATAACCTGTGGAATAATAGACTGGGCCGTCCAGTCAGACCACAGACTGATAATTAAAGAAAACGAAAAGAGAGAAATAAAAAAAAGATAAGAAGTTTTTAGGTTACAGTGATATCGATTGTAAATGGTACATCTGGAACGATCACCAAAGGCTTAGTAAAAAGACTGGAGGGGTTAGATATCGGAGTATGAGCCGAGACCATCAAAACTATAGTATTGTTGAGGTCGGTCAGAATAATAAGAGTCCTAGTGACCTGAGGAGACTTGCTGTCACTTAGACTCCAGTGAAAGACCGTTAGCTAGCGCTGGTGTGAAAAACTCACAAGTAGTGATAATAATAATAATAATAATAATAATAATAATAATAATAATAATAATAATAATAATAGGGAGGAAGAAGACTTGCCAGAATCGAAGACACCGTAGACGCATCGATACAACGGCTCGAAGACGACATAGAAAAATACAAACGAGGACTGATTAGAGCCATCAGAAACGATACGGACAACTCGTTAGACGATAGAACGACAACAACTAGGAAATAAAAATGGGGAAAAAAAACAAGTCTATGGCCGCTTCAAACGACTAATAAACAACATTTCACACAAGAAAACCAGGACCTGGCAAAGAAAAGGAAACCATAAGAGAGAAACGGAATCTCTCCCAATAGCAGCACAGGACAACGCCATAAGAACCAATCATATCAAAACGAGAATAGATAAGACGCAACAAAACAGCAAATGTTGGCTATGCGGTCACAGAGATGAAACGATCAATCACATAATAAGCGAATACAGCAAGTTAGCACAGAAGGAGTATAAGGCGAGACACGACTGGGTTGGCAAGGTGATTCACTGTGAAATGTGTAAGAAATTTAGATTTGACCATACTAACAAATGGTATATGCACGACCCAGAACCTGTCCGAGAAAATGACACACATAAACTCCTATGGAACTTTAACATACAAACGGATCACTTAATCCCGGCCAGGAAACCAGACCTTATAATGATCAGCAAAAAGAAGAGAATTTACAAAATTGTTGACTTTGCTGTCCCGGCGGAACACAGAATAAATTTGTAGGAATGTGAAAAGAAGGATAGGTACCTTGACCTTGCTAGAGAATTGAAAAAGCTTTGGAACATGAAAGTGACGATTGTACGAATTGTGATTGGTGCTTTTGGCACAATAACAAAAGGATTATTAAAAGGCCTGGAGGACTTCGAAGTTGGTGGACGGGTAGAAACTATCCAAATGACAGCATTGCTGAGAACGGCCAGAATCCCGAGACGAGTGCTGGAGACTAAAGGAGACTTGCTCTCACTCAAACTCCAGTGAAAAACCATCAGCTAACACTGATGTGAAAAACTCTTAAGGAGTAAATAATGATAATATTAAGAAACCCAACACCTGTCCTAGAAAATAACACACATGAACTCCTATGGGACTTTAACATACATACGGATCACCTAGTCTTGGCCAGAAGACCAGACCTAATGAAAATCAACAACAAAACAAAAAAAGAGAACTTGCTAAATTATCGACGCTGCAGTCCAGGCTGACCACAGAATAAAACTGAAAGAATGTGAAACGAAGGATAAGTACCTCGACCTTGCTAGGGAATTGAAAAAAAATCTATGGAACATGCAAGTGACAATTATATCAATTGTAATTGGGGCGTTTGGAACAGTAACTAAAGGATTACTAAAGGGACTGGGGAACTTGCAAGTTGGCGGACGAGTGGAGACCATCCAGACTACTACATTACTGGGAACGGTCAGAATACTGATCAGAGTCCTGGAGACTTGAGGAGACTTTCTATCACTCAAACTCCAGTGAAAGACCATCAGCTAAACGCTGATGTGAAAAACTCTAATGAGTAAATAATAATAATAATAATAATAATAATAATAATAATAATAATAATAACTTACGAGACAATTGATTTACGCCTGGCAAGACTTGCTTTCTCTCCAGAGTACATAACTGGGCAAAGTCATTGTCACTTAGTTTGACACAAGTCCAGCGGAAGAGGGAACCAAGTGAGAATCTAACTCACAAAAAAATAGTCTGCTAGCCTAGCTTACTAGCCCTTATATGATTCTATGTGCCTCTAAAAATCTAATATCGGGCAAAACAATAGATCTACACTTGGAAAGTCTTGCATCTTCTCCTGGGCTTGCTCTGTCAGCTGGGGCTGTAGAATACTCCGACTGCTTCACTGCAGAGGAGTAAGACCCCACCAACTAGTGTCCTGAATATGACACTAAACGAGCTGATAGTGAGGTTCCAGTAATGCAGGAGCTTTGGGGAATGCGGAGTATCCCTTCACTGGCCCAGAGTGGTAGCATCTGATAGGGTCCTATCTATCGACCAAATAGAACTAATGCTTAACTGAATTGATTGAAATACAACTGTTTTGACATTTAACTGTGTGTGGACAAAAACTATAATATACTTATACCAAACTTGAAATGGAACTGCTTATATTGTAAAATGGATTTGGTATTAAATAACCTACAATGGTCGATGTGCCATAAGATCAAACCAAACTTTTTCAGAGCACATAAAACTAGTTATATTGTAAAAATAAAAAATAAAAGAATCATTCCGCTCCGTCAATTCGGCATTAAGCACTTTTATTTTTTTGTTTTACTTCCAACATATAACTCATTTTCTTGTCAATGCACTTAATCCAACGGTTCTCTATTAAACGAATATATCAAATTTTCTTTTTCATATGGCAACTGTTTTGCCTCGGGCGATATCAAAAGATACTTGCTGGTGCGGGAAAAATTGTTTCGTCAAGAGTCGAGAGTAACACAAATGATACGACGTCCGGGTGACCAGTTAAAAATGTCAATTTCTTCGTCACGCGTTCCAATAGTTATAAAAAAAAAGTTTGTATTGCTTTGAAAAACACTGGGTGCGCCAAAAATACCCCCACCCGATGTTATACTGTTCGCTACGTGGTGCAAGCGGACTTGAGCAAGTACTTCCCAACCAACTACTGCGCCATATGTCCTTGACGGACAATTCAGAGTGAATTTTGGGACTCATAAACCTGATGTCTTCATCACGTTTTTTAGGGTTTTTTTGTTTGTTTTTTGTGTTTTTTTACTTCTGAATGAAATCATCTAGGGGTTTAATCCCAACAACCTGTATGACTAAAATGTAATATGACTTAAAATTCGTATCTGGTCATGGTTAACAGAATTCGAACACTCTACCCCTCTATGTTCAAATAAAGGGTTCAGTTCGAGGTTCTGTATAGACTCCCGAGATCGACATAAAACACCTGATGTGCATTGAAATCTCAGTCTATAGATATCTATCTATCTATTTATCTATCTTAGACGAGTCATCTGGGGCTATAGAATTCGCTGACTGCACCTCTTCTGAGGGGTAAGAAGCTCCCCGACGCCAACGAGTTTCCTGTATATGACACTCGACTCATTAATGTTATAAAGATTTCCATTTCATTTACAACCTTTGTTTAGGTTATCTCTCATTCAGTAACCTTTTGTAAGGTTATAACAGATAGATAGATATCGGGGTTTTATGGCATATCAATGTTTGTCAGATATTTAATGCCAAATCTTGTTTATGTAATAATAATAATAATAATATTTATTTATTTATTATTATTATATAATAGCACTATCCTAGATATTGAGCACTCTCCATATTATATTGCACTTTGTTCGCCACAAACCCACAAAGTGATTTAGTGACAACCAACACTGTTATACTGTATATGTATATATATATATATATATATATATACACGAGGTGCATACGATAAGTTTCCAGACTTTTTTCGGATGAGCACTTTTATTGATAGTACACGCATAAAATTCCTATCCCCTTCGAAGTAATCTCCTCTGGCTGCAATGCACTTGTACCGTTCCAACAACTTCTGGAAGACCCCATGGAAGTGTCAATGACCTTCGTCACAGTCTCTTTCATCTCCTCAATTCTCTCATAACGACAACCTCTGAGCTTAGGGAATAACCAAAAGTCACAGGGACCAAGGTCTGGACTATTGGGAGGCTGAGGAACTGTCTTAATGCCCATCTTGCTCCAATAGTCTATGACAAGGATGGAGTTGTGGACTGGTGTATTGTCCTGATGGAAATGCCACTGATCCGATTTGAAGAGTGCTGGCCTCTTCCGGCGGAATCTCTTCTTGAACTCCCTTAAAACCTCAACATACTAACCCTAACCCTAATCACCTCTGGTGTATTGACTTCCTTACTCCTCCCACACCTCTTATCATCCCTCACAGACTCCCTGCCTTCCTTGAATCTCTTATGTCACTCAAAAACTGATGCTCGATTCATGTAAGATGCTCCAAAAGCAGTCTGAAGCATTCCATTCGTTTCTGTGGCATTTTTTCCCCGTTTAAAAGAGAATTTTATTGCATATGGTTCTTCCTCACGTCCAGATTGCATTTTTGAAATTCACCAGCTGTGACAATCAGACTTTAGTAGGCTGGATTCCAATTCCTGCTGTAGCTGTTCATTTGAACTTGCAATCATAACAGTTGGTCAGTCGTCTCATAAGATGTATAGCAATAACACACTGAATTTTCAAGATTCTACGGCAATTTTAAATGCCCACACGAAAAAAGTCTGGAAACTTATCATATGTACCTCCTATATATGACTTTCAAACCAGTAGTTCTAAGGGAAGATTATTTCTAAATAAACTACAGCACATTTGTCTGCGCATAGTTAAATGGGTTCAAGTATTGCAATGAAACACTATTAGTTCAATTAAACATTTATCATTTGATTGTACACGATTAGGTGTCTTACCAATAGGTCGGGCCAAAGCAGGTACTACCAGTCCGAGTCAGAGTGTACCTGAGAGTAATAGAAATGAAAGGGTAATCTACATTTCCAAAGCTCCAGAACTGGAACATCACGACCATATGGTCTGGTGCCACACCAGGACACTCGTTGGTGACGGAGAACTTCTTACTCCTCAGAAGAGATGCAGTCAGCGTATTCTACAGCCCCAGCTGACTCGGCTAAGATAGATAGATAGATAGATAGATAGATAGATAGATATCAACAGAGTGAGATTTATACGCGCATCAGCACTTAGAAATAAGCTGAGACGAACAAAGATAGATTGATAGATCAATGGATCGATCGATAGATAAAAAGAGAGATAGTGACTAAGAGAAAGAGTGTGTGTGTGAGAGAGAGGGGGGAAACTAATTCATACAAATAACTTGATTGTATATAAACGAATGTCTATATGTATTAAGACTAATCGCCAATCCCTACAGTAAAGGAAATAAGTGAACCTGTTTCTCGCCTTTGACTAAGTCGTTTTCTTGGCTTTTAGAATCACTTTCTTCTATCCGCCGACGCATTCTTAATTCTATCAAAGAAAAAGCGTTTTTCTTGTGAAGTAAATCCCATTTTCCCTTCTCTCTTTCTTTCTTTCTTTCTTTCTTTGATTCTCTCATCTGAACGGCGTCTCCATAATGCTTGCAAATCTTTTCACCTTATCTTGCACAGTGGTTAGTATATTTTTTTCCATTTTATCCAGCCGTCATTTACTTCGCGCTACCTATCGGAGGTTTTTTACAGCTTGGTCTATAGTAGCGTACGACTAAAATTCCAAATCAACATCTATATATCTATGGCTTTTAATATGTATCTATCTATGTTAATATCTATCTATCTATCTATCTGTCGATCTATCAATCTATCTCCGTTGATATATATAAAAGTTGGCGACCATAGTCGAGGGTAACCCGAAGGCTCCCTTTTCGATAGCTACTACACCAAGGTGTAGAGGAGGGCGCTACTCCTTCCCTGGATTGCTCTACTTTACCCTTCATCCGTACCTTATAATGCTGAGTGTTAAGCAAGGAGGCATCAAGTTCCATTTTTTGAGTCTTTGGTATGACTCGACCTGGGATTGAACCCAGGTCTCCCGGGCCATTGGCGAACACTCTAACCGCTAGGCCAATGTCCGGTATTTGATATATATGAGGATCATTAAATAAGTTTCCAGACTTCTTTCGTATGGGCACTTTTATTGATAGTACACACATGAAACTCTAGTCCCCTTCGAAGTAATCTCCTCCGACTGCAATGCACTTGTTGTACTGTTCCAACAACTTCTGGAAGACTCCATGGAAGTCCTCTTGTGTGAGCGTGTCAATGACCTTCGTCACAGCCTCTTTCATCTCCTCAATTGTCTCATAACGACAGCCTCTGAGCTTAAGGAATAACCAAAAGTCACAGGGACCAAGGTCTGGACTATAGGGAGGCTGAGGAACTGTCTCGATGCCCATCTTGCTCAAATAGTCTGTGACAAGGATGGAGTAGTGGACTGGTGCATTGTCCTGGTGGAAATGCCACTGACCCGATTTGAAGAGTGCTGGCCTCTTCCGACGGAATCTCTTCTTAAACTCCCTTAAAACCTCAACATACTAACCATAACTCTAACCGTTTGGCCAATCAACTATGGTGTATTGATTTCCTTACCCCTCCCAAACCTCTCATCATCCTTCACAGACTCCCTGCCTTCCTTGAATCTCTTATGCCACTCAAAAACTGATGCTTGATTCATGCAAGATGCCCCAATAGCAGTCTGAAGCATTCCATACGTTTTTGTGGCATTTTTTCCACGTTTAAAACAGAATTTTATTGCATATCGTTCTTCCTCACGTCAAGATTGCATTTTTGAAATTCACCAGCAGTGACAATCAGGCTTTATAAAGTGTATTCCAATTCCTGCTGTAGCTGTTCATTTGAAACTGAAATCATAAAGATTGTTCAGTCATCTCATAAGATGTATAGCAATAATATACTGAATTTTCCAGGGTCTACGACAATTTTAAATGCCTGTACAAAATAGTCTGGAAACTTATTGAATTCACACCGTATCTATGTATCTATGGCTTTTGATATGTATATATCTTTTTTGATATCTATTTATCTGTCGATCTATCGATCTATCTCCTTTAATATATATATATATATATATAAGTAAAGTTGGCGACCGTTGCAACTACACCGAGGTGTATAGAAGGGCGCTACGCCTTTCCCTGGATTGCTCTTTACCCTTGATACGTACCTTATATTGCTGAGTGTTAAGCAAGAAGGTATCAAGCACCATTTTTAAAGTCTTTGGCATGATATGACCTGGGATTGAACCCAGGTCTCCCAGACCACTGGCGAACACTACAGTATTATTTCATCGGACAGATCAGACTTCCAAGCAATGGCTCTGTCCATATTACTGTATGGATGCACCACATAGACTCTAACAAAACAAATAGAGAAAAAGCTTGAGAGCTATTTCAAACAAATCCTGAAAGTAACACCCCACAAAACTATAGCTATATGGCTACTTACCTCCCATCTTAAAAGCCATTCAAGTAAGACGAACAAAACATGCAAGACGCTGCTGGAGAAGCAAAGACGTTCTTCTATGCACCCGACTCATGGACGTGTCATTGTTAGCCGACCAGCAAGAACTTACATCTGCTCTGTGCGAACTAAAGGTGTAGTTTGGAGGACTTACCAGGAGCGATGGTTAAATGGGACGGATGGTGCTATTTTCGCGATTTAATGATAAGGATGATGATCACACACACACACACACACACATATATATATAATTTTAAACCTATGTATCTACTTATATTTGTTAATAGGAAGCCCTTAATTTATCTGACTCGTTCATTTAATATCTATCTCAGTTTATATATATATATATATATATATATATATATATATATATATATATATATTTCATCATACAATGTGTAAAAGCACGTGCGATACCCTGTCCTCATCACCCGCCAACCAAGGGTGATAACACAGTTTTGGTAGCTCAAGGCGGTACTGCCACTCTTGGCGCTACCAAGCAGCTTTTGCCACCGGACAGGGTATTTAAAAGAATTATATATATATATATATATATATATATATATATATATATATACGCCATATCAATTAAGAGCAGAGATTACATTGGACGTTCATCTTCATTGTCGGTGTGCAGTTTGTGAATTTTTAAAAACGTGTTCACTTTCGGCCGTTGATGTTATTACTCGTTTACAATTTCTTGTTATATATATATATTGTCATCCACAGACAGACTGTTTCGTTCTATGAGAACTCTTTAGCGCGGCTAGACACGTAAGACGCTTGGATCCGGGAACGAAACCTATCCAACTTTACGTTAGACTTAGTATCAGACCACTCGGCCAACAAGCGTACCACGTTGGCTAAGGGAATTATAAGGTCTTCATGTAGCAACAGCAATAGCAACAGCAGCAGCGTCCGTTTGTTTACATTTTTATTCCTTATCGGCTACCAAAGTGCTCAATTCTTCCGAAGAGCGTTGCATTATGCGAGCGGCGGCCAAAAATTCCTTCGCCAGAGTGCTCAAGGAAATTTATGTATCCAACAATTCTCCCTCCAGCAGTGGGTAAATAGTTGGGTAAAACGTGTCTTTTAACAGAAGGAAAACTCTGAATCCTAAGCTATTATACTCTATTTGAATAACTGACCTTGTGTTACATCCTGCTCATGCCTTGATGTTGTAAATACATATATATATATCTTTATATATATATATATATATATATATATATATGTATGTGTGTGTGTGTGTGTGTGTGTGTGTGTGTGTGTGTGTGTGTGTGTCCTAGGATAGAGTTAACGACGGTTGGTGACGGTCGCCAATGGGACCTTAATCTCATGATTTCATTGGCGAGAAAGTGACAGAAAATGTTGTTGACTACGTGTCTACCGTATTATTAGATATACATGGTTTATTACTGATATTGAGCATTGTTTGTTTATAAATATACCCATATATATATATATAGTTGTAATTATATAGCTTGTTATATATATATATATATATATATATATATATATATATATATAAGGGTTTCCGCTAAAAACGATCGAAATCAGTAAAATACAGTGTTCATGATACAAGAATCATGATTATGAATATAAAATATCAAATAGGATAAGAACTCATGTCTCTTATATTTAGATAACCTTGTATCGACACGTCTGAGTGAGAGGGAAAAAGAAAATGTGTGTGCGTGGAGGAGGGGGGTACAAATATCGCAATTAATCGAATGACACGAAGTTTTGATTTCCCAGGGTATATAGAAGTTATTCCTACACTATTCTGTTGTCTATTAAGTCGGCAATAAGAATACTTAATTAGAAATACTTAATTAGAAATATTTAATTAAAAATACTTAATTGCTAAAGGCGCTCGTAGCGTAACGGTTTTCGTCGGGTTCAAGTCCTGAACGAGGAATGTTTACATTTCACATAGTGCTCATAAACTACGGAAAGGTGCGAATCCACGTATTCTCGTTCCAGCTATGGACAACGCAGTCTGCTGAGGCTGTAGAATACACTGCTCTGAAGAGGAGTAAGACTCACCTCCAACGAGTGTCCTGGATATGACACGAAACAATCTGATTGTGAGGCTCTAATAATGCTGAAGCTTTGAGGGATGCGGAGTACCCCTCCATTGATATCACTCCCAGGTTAACTCTGACCCGGAGTGGAAGCACCTAATAGGGTCCTAAATATGGGTTAATTTAAACTGTTTGACATTTAAACTGTCAGCGAACAAATGAATTATGCTAAATTGAATTGTTAGAAATAGAACTGTGTGATCATTTTCTGGGTGCAAACAAATGGCTGATGTCTGATTGAATTGTTAGTGATGCATAGCAATACTCGGAACTATTTAACTTCGTTGGCTTATGCTAAATTGAATTGTTAGAAATAGAACTGTGTGATCATTTAACTGTACGTAAACAAATGACTGGTGTTTTCATATAATTACTAGTGATACATAGTAGCACTTGCAACCATGTAACTGTTGTTCACTAACAAATTGTGCATATTTGATATATATATATATATATAACTAGTAGACAAATTCACTTACCTAGGAAGCAGCGTCGAATCAACAGAAAAGGACATCGAAACGAGGTTAACGAAAGCATGGACAGCTATCAATAGGCTATCGATTATATGGAAATCAGACCTAACCGATAAAATGAAACGCAGTTTCTTCCAGGCAGTGGTCACATCGATACTGCTATATGGCTGCACTACATGGACGCTAACAAAACGGCTGGAGAAGAAGCTAGACGGCAATTACACAAGAATGCTGCGTGCAATCTTGAACAAGTCCTGGCGGCAACACCCCACCAGACACCAACTGTACGGCCACCAGCCCCCTATCACGAAAACTATTCAAGTTAGACGAACCAGACATGCAGGACACTGTTGGAGAAGCAGGTACGAACTCATAAGAGATGTACTCTTATGGACCCTCACACATGGCCGTGCAAAAACAGGCCGACCAGCACGAACATACATTCAGCAGCTATGTGAGGATACGTGATGTTGTCCTGAAGACCTGCCTAGGGCGATGAACGATAGGGAGGAGTGGCGAGAGAGGGTCAGGGATATCCGTGCTACTAGCGCGACACGATGATGATGATATATATATATATATATATATATGAACCGGATTTTGCATTAAATAATCAACAATGTTTGATATCCCATGAAATCAAACCAAACCTGTAAACTGAGCTCTATAACTTTGATATTGCAGCCGTTAAAGAAAAGAAAGACATCTGAATTCAAATAACTTGTAAGCCTGGAGAGAGATAGGCTTGGCTATCATTTGGCCAAGACACGCTGAATGGGTGGCACCACGACGACCAAATCAGGTTACAGGACCAGTAAGAATTGCAGAAAATGCAAATTATAATTTGAGTTTCAAGCCTAGCTCCAATCTTTTTGCTGTTGGGGGGTCTTAACTCTGCAATATTACGGACGGGCGCTGTCGTTGAGAGCACGCGAGCACATCAGCTGTCGTCAATCAGTGAAAATGTCACGAACCTAGCGTGTGCGGGCAAAATGACCAGCTAAGTTAGACGTGATTTTAAAATAATCACACATGAATTATCACGTGTTTTACGACAATTTCACTGGTGACATCGAACATTCTGGGATATTCGATTTGTTCCTCAAAATCTCTATATAAGAAAACAAGTCAGGAGATTTGGGCAGAGTTGAAGGCAGGTTTCAAATCAGGTGCGTCAAAGGTTCAGGAGACCCCAACCCGTCCTACCCAGCCTGCTACGATACAACTGTCAGGAACGTGTCAATAGCCGGCTATCATCGACCTCGCCGTCGCCACCAAGAAGAAGAGAGAGGAAGAACGTAACGAAACGAACTTTTCGAGCTGTAAAAGTAAAGTTAGCGACCATAGTCGAGGGTGACCCGAAGGCTCCCTTTTCGATAGCTACTACACCAAGGTGTAGGGGAGGGCGTTACTCCATTCCCTGGATTGCTCCACTTTACCCTTGAACCGTACCTTATAATGCTGAGTGTTAAGCAAGGTGGTATCAAGTTCCATTTTTAAAGTCTTTGGTATGACTCGACCTGGGATTGAACCCAGGTCTCCCGGGGCATTGGTGAACACTCTAACCGCTGGGCCAATGTCCCGTACAAGTGAATAAAAACGACTACTATTTTCTCCCTTTAATTTCGAGTTTGTGTGTTTTTTTTTTCTGCGGACTCCTTTCTTTAAAACACAACATTTTGGTCCTATGGTACAACTGTTATATAGTCATATATTAAATACGCTTATATACACATATACATATATATGTTGGATACATACCGACGCAATGAATAACAGACGAGCGAAGTCTTCTTTAACAAAAAATGTACCTTTCACTTTATTGTAAGGGTTCGAAAAGGGTTACTCAAGGTTTTACTGTGAGAGGGAGTTGGAGACCGAATATAACTGCAATATATTGACCCCCACTCTTATGGCCGTCAGCGTTGTGTCTTTCTCGTTCTCTAGGGCTTCTCAACCGGAGACCCAGAGGCCCAGCTCTCTGCTGGATGATGGCTTTCTTTACTGCATCTTATCAGCAACTTCTCTGGACCCCAATTCAATCGGGGGCCCCGAGCCCCTTCGGCCTGGTGTGGTTTTCCCTACTACATCTCGTCTCTACTCCAACTGATCTCTAACTGTCTTGACCGAGTTATATAATAGTTCAACGTCCACTCAATCTTTGGAATGGCATGTTTGATCATCATCAACCGGAAATAACTGTCATGCAGTTCAGAGGTAACTCTCTTCCAGTGCATCAGTCTATGAGTGTACCATGGGATTTTTTTACCGTGTCCCATTTTGTTAGCCAAATCAACCTACGCGATTTCTCCTCATAAATGCCATCCGAATGTGTCACTTCCTTCCGGTGCATCACTTTGTAATGGCAAGTTTGGCCGAGTCGAAGGTCAAAATACAACACAACTCGATCTTATTGGCTGTTGTCTGATCTGGGTGTCGGTTATAGAAAATCGGGTGGGTTGTTCACGTTTCCCCCAACGTAACACAATGCCGTTTGCCACATCAATTTATTTATTCATCTATTCGTCTATTCATGTATTTTTACTCTCGTATTCACGAAGTGTTTCTCTGTAACATGCAATGCTTTTTTAATAGCATTTTACCCACAGTTAAAAGTTTAAAAAAAAGAATAAAACAAAAAAGAAACCTCCTTTTGAAATTGGAGTCGGACTTCTTGTACATTGCTTCTGATTGAGTATTTCTATATTTTTCTGTTATTGTCTTCGCTTCGCTAACCCGTGCGAGTTGCAATGTTTTTAAGCACCAAGGAATTAAAAGATGAAAAAAAAAAATACTTGTCGAAATCAATAATAACAAGACGAGCCGTAAAGCAATTGGATTCCCGTTATCTAAGTGGTCCATAATGATATTAATGCTTCTGTTTAGAAAGGAGAGAATGATTATAATTAGCGTTTCATAGTTAAAAGTGGTCCATAATGATATTGACGCATCTGTTTAGAAAGGAGAGAATGATCATTATTAGTTAACAGGGATCCATGATGATAATGATGCTTCTGTTTAGACAGGAGATAATGTTTATAATTAGCGTTTTATAGTTAAAAGTGGTCCATGATGATATTAATGCTTCTGTTTAGAAAGGAGAGAATGATCATTATTTGCGTTTCATAGTTAAAAATGGTCCATGATGATATTGATGCTTCCTTTTAGAATGGAGAGAATGATTATAATTAGCGTTTTATAGTTAACAGTGATCCATGATGATATTGATGCTTCTGTTTAGACAGGAGATAATGATTATTATTAGCGTTTTATAGTTAACAGTGATCCATGATGATATTGATGCTTCTGTTTTGAAAGGAGAGAATGATCATTATTAGCGTTTCGTAGATACATCGTGATGATAAAAAAATCATTTAGCAAAATCTTATATCAAAGCAGTTACAAATTGTAGTGTAAATTGATTCATCCTCTAAGGTATTCTTGTGTATAATTTCACTTCTTGCAAATTTTTAAATCTTTCATTGGAGTAACAACAAACCTCATCAAGCTATATATATGTGTATGGGCGTGTGCGTGTGTGTGAGAGTCAGTCCAGTCAGCTGCGGCTATAAAATACACGAACTCTCTTTGGAGAGGGATTAAGACGCCCCGCCTCAATGAGAGTCCTTTAAATGATATCAACAGCCTGATGGTGAGGCTCTTGTAATGTTGGAGCTTTGGGGAATTTGTCATACCTCTTCACTGCAATTTCTCCCAGGTCCACTATCGCCCGGAATGGTAGCACATGATAGAGTCCAAACTATGGGTCGAATAGAACTATTCTACATCTATACTGAGTGCAAACAAAAAACTTTAGCTAAATTGAATTGATAGAAATAGAACTGTTTCATCATTTACCCGTGTAAGCTAATGACTGATGTTTAACTGAATTGTTAGTGATACATGGCAATACTTCGAACCCCCTAACTTTCTTGAATACTGCTTACAAATCATATATATCTAAAATATATATATATATATATATATATAAAACAGAACTGGCATTAAATTACCTACAACGGTTGATATGCCGAAAAACCAAACAAACCAAATATATATATTAGTGTGTGCGTGTGTCTCTGTGTGTATGTGTGTGTGTATTAAAATTGATATCGCTCTTTTCAAAACTAAGACGTACTAATGATTGTTGGATAGATTTAGCTCTTATTTTTACATATATTAAATATGTGATTTGTAAACACATTTTGTTGATACACGCAGTTAAAAGATCAAACAGTTCTATTTCTATTTAGCATAAGTCAACAAAGTTAAATGGTTCCAAGTATTGCTATGTATCACTAACAATTCAATGAAAACATCAGTCATTTGTTTACACACAGTTAAATGATTAAACTGTTCTGTTTTATACAATTTAAGTCATTTGTTCGCCCTCAGTTTAAATGTAAAACAGCTCTATTTGACACATAGACAGGACCTTATCAGGTGCTACCACTCCGGACCAGACTGGACCAAGGAGCGATGGCAATGAAGGGATTCTCCGCATTCCCCAAAGCTCCAGCATAACTAGAGCTTCATCGCCATAGTTTAATGTCAAATCCTGGACACTCGTTAGGGATGGGGATGTTACCTTGCCGCAGAGAAGCAATCGATGTCCGATTGGAGTTAATTTTCCGTGAAAACCTTTCACCTCTGCAGCTGTTGAGCATAGTCATATGAAATCGAACTTATTATACCACATTCAAATTCATTTGTAGACCAATTCATTTTAAGATATTCACTGTTCTCTCCTTGGCCCAACATGAAGAAAAAAATTTTAAACGAATATGATGGACTCTCCCGACGGTTTCGATGAATAAAATCAAACAGATCTTATCAGTTCTTATGCCTGTGTTTCACACACACACACACACACAGATATATATATATATATATATATATATATATATATATATATATATATATATTTCAAACTTACAAGTCGGCTGGGGCTGCAGAATACACTGACAGCTTCTCTGCAGACGGATAAGATCCTCCCAGTGAGTGTCCTGAATATGAGAGTGTCCTGGATATGAGCCTAAACAATCTGATGGTGAGGCTTCAGTAATGCTGGAACTTTGGGGAATGCAGAGTACCTCTTCATTGCCATCGCCCCCAAGTTTACTCTGGCCCGGAGTAGTAGCACCTGAGAAGGTACTATCTATGGGTCATCATCATCATCATCATATCGTGCTGGCAGCACGGATATCCCTGACCCTCTCTCGCCACTCCTCCCTATCGTTCATCGCCCTAGGCAGGTCTTCAGGACAACAACCTGTATCCTCACATAGCTGCTGAATGTACGTTCGTGCTGGTCGTCCTGCTTTTGCGCGGCCATGTGTGGGGATCCATAAGAGTACATCTCTTATGAGTTCATCTCTGCTTCTCCAGCAATGTCCTGCATGTCTGGTTCGCCTAACTTGAATAGTTTTCGTGATAGGGGGCAGGTAGCCGTACAGTTGGTGTCTTGTGGGGTGTTGCTGCCAGGACTTGTTCAGGATTGCACGCAGCATTCTTGTGTAATTGCCATCTAGTTTCTTCTCCAGCCGTTTTGTTAGCGTCCATGTAGTGCATCTATATAGCAGTATCGATGTGACCGCTGCCTTGTTTTTGACATTAAAATTGCGTACTCATGCTGAACTGAATTGTTTGAAGTAGAGCTGTTTTGACATTTAACTGAACTGTTTTGACATTTAATTGTGTGTAAACAAAGCACTAAACTTATACTAGATTGAATTGTTTGAAATTAAATTCGGCGTTAAATAACCTGAAAAGGGTTGATACGCCGTAAACAAACAAACCAACCAACCACAGACTTGAATTCAAATCTGCAGATAGTGCGTGCAGAAGACTTATCAGATGAATTAGCTGGCCTAACCGGTCTAGTTTTCACATTCTTCGTCAATATTTTGAGATACTGGAGATGGTTTTTGTTAAAGTTTTTATGACTTTGCTAATTATATGACCGAGCGATCAGTCAGAGATTCTCTAAACAGGACGCACATGTGAAAACAAGTAGAAGCAGTCTCGTAGTTGGTCAGAAATCGTGGGCGTGATGAAATGATATAAGCAGATATGGGGGTCTCAGTCAGTTGGACTCAATGTGAGCTTGCAGTCACGGAAAGCCCCCCCCCCCCCACTGAGGCAGCGTCTCACAGCTGGGCTTCGATTAAGTGCTCCCGGCCGAGTATTAGAAAAAATGCTTAGTGGGGTCGTGAAGATATCACAGTGTGGTATGGTCAAATAAAGAAGCCATAGGTCGATATATCAGTCTGTCTTCGTTTCCCTCTGTCTGTCTGTCTCTCACACAACAGAAGCTTTGACCCCTTTCGAAAGAATAAAAAGACCGATAGGTTTTTATAAAGAAAGTGTCATTCCTATATTTTTTATGGCAATATAGCACTGGTTCGATTGTATCAATAAGTATACCCAGAGTAATAAGATCATTTTGTTTGTTTTTTTAAGCTTGTTCCCATGTGTGTGTGTGTGTGTGTGTGTGTGTGTGTTCATTTGACTTTATTTGTGTGTTCTCATTTTTCTATTGATTAAATGATGCTAGAAAATTTTTCTTTTTAAAAATCCGTCATGAATGTGGTAAATATTATTGGTGCTTTAAACACCTTAAGTTTCCTATTCGAAGAACATTTATATGTATTTTGATTTGTAATATTTTAGTAACGTGAGTCACAGTTCGGCAGCTTTGGATGCTACTGCCGAGGTCGTGAATGTGACGAACCACACTGGACTGGGAGATGCTGAGTTTGCCTGATACTCTCCATGTGATACTCAGCGAATTTGCCTGTACGGCCAGGATCACGACAGCAGACGCCATCTTCACTTTATGTGGCAAGCCTTTGAAATTAGTTGACCAGTACACGTACACCGGTAGATCAGTTCGCATACTCTGGTAGACCGGATCCCCTACCCCGGTAGATCAGTTCACATACCCCGGTACGACCAGTTAACATATCTCGGTAAGACCAGTCCGCACACCCAGTAGACTAGTTCACATACCTCTGTAGAACAGTTCTCATACCCCAGTAGACCAGTTTGCATATTTTGGTAAACCAGTTCACATACCCTGGTAGACCAGCTTGCATACCTCGGTAAACCAGTTTGCATACCACGGTAGACCAGTTCGCAAACCTTGGTTGACTAGTTCACATACCCTGGTAAAACCAGTTCCCATACTTCAATTGACCAGTTCGCATACCCCGGTAAGACCAGTTCACAAACTTTGGTATACCAGTTCACACACCCCGGTGGACTAGTTTGCATATTCTGGTAGACCAGTTCACATACCCCGGTAGACTAGTTTGCATATTCTGGTAGACCAGTTCACATACCCTGGTAGACTAGTTCACATACCACGGTAGATCAGTTCGCATAACACGGTAGACCAGTTCACATACCTCGGTAAAACCAGTTCTCATACCTCGGTATATCAATTCGCATACCCCGGTAAGACCAGTTCACATACCCCGGTATGACCAGTTAGTACACCCCGGTAGACCAGTCCACATACTTCGGTAAGACCAGTTAACATACCCCGGAGTATCAGTTGGCATTCCCCGGTAGACAAGTTCACATACTATGGTAGATCAGTTCACACACCCCGGTAGACTAGTTCACATACCTCGGTAGATCAATTCGCATACCCCGGTATACCAGTCTACATAGCTCGGTAAGACCAGTTCACATACCCCGGTAGATCAGCTCGCATACCCCGGTAGATCAGTTCACATACCCCAGTAGACCAGTCTACATAACTCGGTAAGACCAGTTCACATACCCCGGTAGATCAGCTCGCATACCCCGGTAGATCAGTTCGCATACCCCGGTAGACCAGTCTACATAGCTCGGTAAGACCAGTTCACATACCCCGGTAGATCAGCTCGCATACCCCGGTAGATCGGTTCGCATACCCCGGTAGACCAGTCTACATAGCTCGGTAAGACCAGTTCACATACCCCGGTAGATCAGCTTGCATACCCCGGTAGATCAGTTCGCATAACACGGTAGACGAGTTCACATACTACGGTAGATCAGTTTATATTCCCTCGACGGAAAACGATGTCTCCACACGCATAAGAAAGGCGCGAACTTCTATTGACAGTTTGTCGGTCTCATTCCAACAATACAGAAATTATTTCCTGTCTAAACAGACTTCTCTAAGAATGCTTTCAGGCATTTTGTTCCATTTCTCCGTGCAATGATTTATCAGATACAAACAAAATAAAGATGATTATCTGCTGCTGAAAAAAAAAATTCCCATAACGACGTGAGATTTTTATTTTATTTTACAGGAGATTATCGCTAATGTGGGCACAGGCTTTTAAAAATGTTCTTCACCCTCTGACCTCGATTATTCACTGCTCGAGAGAAGTCAACGACCTGCTTCAAAGCTTTTAAAGGTCAAGTTGACATTATGGCTAGGGTCTAATACCGACAGTGAATTAATGTTAAAACCAATGCTTATTTACCATTTCCAAAGATCTCAACCTAATCTGCCAGTGAATTATAAATAGAACAACAAAGTTTGGATAACAGCTCCTCTGTTTCAGCCATAGTTGACTGGATATTTTAAACCCACCGTTGCGGCCTATTGCTTATCCAAAAATATGTCTTTCTAAATATGATTGCTCATTGTCACAGTATTTAATAAACCAAGAATTGTGGAAATGTACAAGATGACTGTTATATACCGGCAGAAAGAAAGACAATAACATAAATAATGATAATATGATATTTAATATATAAGAATATTCACCTCTTCTTCTTTATGGCGAAAGGTTAAGAATTATTAGCAAAATAGTGGCATTAAGAGAGAGAGAGAGAGAGAGAGAGAGAGAGAGGCATACAGACAGGGAACAACTAAGATACGATATCTTCAGAGAGCCTTACTTCTTCGCTCTGCCACCACGAGGTTGGCACAGGTTGACCCCCGGTAAAGGTCGATACCCCGGTAAAGGTCGATACCCCGGTAAAGGTCGATACCCCGGTAAAGGTCGATACCCCGATAGACCCGTTCACATACCTTGGTAGACCAGACATTTAATCACTTTTGTTCCTCCTTCGTTATGAAATCGTACACGCTTTCGATATTAGCGATTCTTGTATATTTAGACTTTATTTTACTTCTCAAACCGAAGCCATCTGGTCCCTCGGGCCGACCCACAGAATGGCGTGAGGTCTAGTGTCTCTTCTGCTCTGCTCTCTGCCTACTGCTCACTGCTCGAGGTTGAAAACTTCCGTAGTTATATGTTTTTCGAACGCCCACGTACCTTATGGTTGTTCTTCCTTCCGGCATCCCACCCACGCAGTTTACGTGGCATTTCTGCTGTCTTTTCTTTACCTTAAGACACAACTGCATCCTGCTTTTAAAATCCACGAACTTACACGGCTTGTCACAAGTCAAATATGTAACACAGCTTGTCATTTTTATGTACACTTTAAGATTATTACATGTCCCTGCGACGAAACGTTTTCAGTCGTAAGAAATAGAATCGGAGACCCGTGTTCAAATCCTAGACATGCATTCTTCGAAAAATCGTAGTATGGGGTTCCATACACAGAGTAGGGAAAATACAATAATATTTTTTGCACTATAAGTATCCTATCAATATGTATTTACCCAACCCCTCTGCATAAACAGAGTACGACAAAAGGTCAATTTTGTAAGCGGGTTTGAACAGATTTGACAGTTTTCCTTCCGCTCGACCGGTTGCCTTACCAAGATTAAAGAGCCAATCCTAGCTTCCTATTTACTAATAACCGGAAGGAACATTGTTGGATACCTAGCTTTCCAAAGTATATTAACGCTATGCTAGTCTCATCCAAGATTCGAACTCGTGTCACCGTATCCATTTCCCATGAAGATAACCATTACACTATGAGCGCTCATTGATTAGTTGTTAACGAGTAAAGAGAGTGCTTGATTAAATGACATTTTTTATTTGATTTAAATAGAAATACTTGAAACCATATAACGGTGTGCAAAATTATTAGTGTTAGATAGGAATACTTGAAACCATATAACAGTGTGGGAATTATTTGATTTCAACTGGAATATTTGCATCTACTGTGACAATATACCTGCTGGCCGGTCCCCACTGTCTCAACCTCCTATACTAGCTCATGGACATCTGATCGTTTCGTCGCTTCTCTCATCTCCGGCCAGGAGCATTTCACATTGCTTTACAAACACACAAGACACAACATACACAACCGAGAGGGTGGAAGAACAGAAGAACAAACAAGCACGGATTTGGGTCATCTCTAAGCGCAAGAAGGGAGAATTTTTTGACACTTTTCGGTGGTTTTCTGTGGGCTATCGCGAGCAAAATTCCCACACAGCCACCAGGAACGCTGACTCATCCTCTCGCATTGGCTGACTTGGCTTCTGAGTCCACAGGTGGGTTTCGCGCCAAAACAGACAAAGGAATCCTCTGACTGCCAATCACCCATTCCCACAGAAACGAAAGCCACCTATCGTGCCACACTATATCAGCGTGTGTAAATCATTTGTATGAGATAGAAATATTTGAAACTATATTAAAATGAATACTTGAATCGATATAACTGCGTGCAAATTATTAGAAGTAGATAGGAATACTTGAAGCTAGAGAATTGTGTATAAATTGTGGGTTATTTAATAGCAAATCCTTTTTATGCATGTATATTAAATTTATAGGATTTGGTGCAGTTGGTTTGTATGGCATATCTACCATTGCAAGTTATTTAATGCCAAATCCTCTTAAATACATACAAATACACACACACACAAGCACACACACACACACACACACACATATATATATACATATAATTCGTAAACACATTTTGATAACGTTTTTTAACAAAACCCATTATTTTTTTTCCATATAATTTGATGGTTTCAAGTATTTCTATCGAATGCGAATAATTCTATTTATTATTAAATATTTTTGAAATATTGAAGAACAAGAACAAGAACAAGAAGAAATTAGAAGAAGAAGAAGAAGAAGAAGAAGAAGAAGAAGAAGAAGAAGAAGAAGAAGAAGAAGAAGAAGAAGAAGAAGAAGAAGAAGAAACATTATGCCTCCTAATAATAGTCTATTTTTTAAGCAAGATGGGAACTACACAAGAATGTAACGTGTTGTTTCGTACAATTCCTGGATGCAGCACCCCCTAAAACAGAAGCAGCACTGCCATTTGCCTCCTATCTCACAAATCATTTAAGTAAAACGCGCAAGACATGCTGGATACTGTTGGAAAAGTTAGGAGGTACTCATTAGCGACGTTCTTCCGTGGACTCTTACATATGGACACACCAGCGTTGACCGACCATCAATGACTTACATTCATCAGCGCGGACACTGGATGCCATCTAGAGGACCTACCGAGAACGATGTCCAATAGGGTCGAATAGCGTTAGAGAATCCTTGTTATCAAGACGACTTGATGATATACACAAATTTCTAAACTTATATTGATATGCTTAAGATTTAAATTTTATTCTGTTTTGAATAAATACAAGGAGTTGACATTTTTCATGTATAGAATAATAAATGGAGCCTTTTTGGTGATAAGTTGATATTTTACGTGTAGTTCTTCAAGGAATATGTTAGGGAATTATCCAAAGATATGAAAAAATTGAGGATTCATCTTGTAATTTGTATTCCTAGAACAAATCCTAGCAAAAGCCTTGATATCTGGCCCAGGATACACCCACTGCATCTCTGCAGAAAGGTTAAACTCCCCAACGAGTGTCCTGGATATGACACTAAACAATCTGATGGTGAGGTTCCAGTAATGCTGGAGTTTTAGGGAATGCGATGTACTCCTTTATTGCCATCGCTCCTAGGTCCCCTCTGACCGGAGTGGTAAGACCTGATAGGGTCATATCTCTGAGTCAAATAGAACTAAACAGTGTACTTATGCTAAACTGAATTGTTTGAAGTAGAACTGTTTTATATGCATAAAATAGATTTGGCATTAAATAACAACAAGGATTGATATGCCAAAAAACCTAAACAAAACCAAAAATTTAACATGGTCCAGTGGGCTGGGGCTTCAGATTACACTGACTGCATTTCTTCAGAGAGGACCCCCGCAACGAGTGACCTAGATATGACACTAAACAATTTAATGAAGAGGCTCCAGTAATGCTGGAGCTTTGGAAAATGCTGAGTACCTCTTCATTGCCTTCACTCCTAAATCCTCTCTGGCCCAGAGTGGTAGCACCTGAAAGGTATCTATCTATGGGTCAAATAGAACAAAACTGCGTACTTATACTAAACCGAATTGTTTGAAATAGAACTGTTAACATATATAAAATGGATTTGGCATTAAATAACCTACAATGGTTAGTATGACATAAAACCAAACAAAACAAAACAAAACCGAGGCCTTGGTATGCAAATCGGTCAAAGGTTAAAACACAGTTCTTGCGTAATATAATTAAGGATAATTATATTCTATTATTTAGTTTTGTAAGGCTTTGAACTATTCGGTGTCTCTTGGTTCAAGTGTCGTATGCCCGCACGGAAAGGATATGACAATCATCTGTCATAATAAACTCCCTGACAGGAAAGAGGGCTGGACACACAGTTGGAGTGAATTGAGTGGGTGGATGGCGTCATGGCCGGAAGGGTTTTAGGATTTTGAAAAAGACAGGAGTTGAGGTACGGCCGTCGAAGGGGGCAGTTTAGTTTTTCGGATCTGATCTGATCAGATCAGTTTGGGTCTCGACCGGCAGAGATGAGTTAAGATCTCAGACACGACAAGATGCGCCGTGCGTTGGGGTTAGGGGTGTTAGCATAGTATGGTTTGCATTGGCCCTAATGAATTATGTCTCTCTCCACGTGTCGCCAAGTGCTGAAAGCAGAAAGAAATAAACCCGTTCGTATCAGAAACGGCAGAGTCCACTCGTGTTATTATTATAATTGATATCATCATAGCTATACAACACTTGCAGTTGGGTATACCTAACTGAAAATAAACCGAGTTAAAAAAAAAAAATGACCAAATAAACAAGCCAACCTCGAGCCAAAAACAAGGAACCGGAAATTTTTAAAACAAACAGACAAATGTTTGTATTGGCATTGTTGTTCCAAGACTAAAAGACTTTTTTTTATTAGACGAATCGTTGGAGCTTTTCTTCTACACGAAAATGAGATAGAGTGAGAGAGAGAGAGAAAGAGAGAGAGAGAGAGTTTCAAAAATAGCTTTCAAGCATATAAATCGAGAATATCGTAGGCAGGATGTTACGGAATTGGGAGAGGCATTGCAAGGGGAGAAGTGATCACCATTGCGTGAGAATTCTGATTGAGATTGCCACATACTACCGTGGAAGGCGGAAGACGGGGGCGGAAGGTGACATAGTCCAGTAAGTTGATGTGCTGGGTCTGGGTGGGTCTTTAGCTGGGCAGTGAGATGAGGGGCCTTTCTTGCGTGATTTGATCGACGAGAGAGAGAATGCGCTGACCCCAGCTATAATTGACATCGAGGAAAGAAAGAACAGAAGGAAACAGACTGATAATAGAGAGAAAGAGAGAAAGAAAGAAAGAAGGAGAGAGATGAACACACTGAGAAAGAAAGAAAGAAAGAAAGAAAGAAAGAAAGAAAGAAAGAAAGAAAGAAAGACGTGTAAAATAATGAAACCGAGTAGATAGAAAGATAGATAGATAAGAAAAACATACAGAGAAAGAAAGAAAGAAAGAAAGAAAGAAACCGAGAAGATAGATAGATAGATTGATAGATATGCAAAATATAAATAGATCGATAGATATGAAAAATGTAGATAGATAGATAGAGAGATAGACAGAAAAGAAAAAAACATGCATAGATAGATAGATAGATATACAAAATATAGATAGATAGATAGATAGATAATGTAAACATAATTACTGAGACCGTGACTAATGAGGTAACTTAAATTTATATTAGGCGTCTACAGTTGTAACTTAGTGCTACACAAAGCAAAAGATCACGAGATATCATAAAATACTTTGCCATGGAGCAATGGTTTCCAAACTGATCTGACAATTCTCTACCATTGAAGTGAGTTCAGTCTTCAATCGGTTATCAGGATGAGTGGCCTTGTATCCAGATTTTCTCAGCTTAGTTGAAAAACGAAGTAGTCAATGCTTCAATTACTGATTTACAAGTATTTTCTTGGCTTTTTAAAAAAAATTCTTTTTCCTATTAGCTAGCTTTGATGAAGATATGAAAACTATAAAGTTTAATGATTGGCTGATTGGATGGATTGATTGATTGGTTTTAACCGCATGCCAACTCGTCTCGGGTGATTTTATGCATAGAGGTTAGAGAATCGCGTTCATTTTATGTTCATATTAACATTTTTTTAAAGTTGTTTCTTACTTTTTTTTTGTTTTTTGTTTTTAGCTGTTTTTTTCACACGGTCCAATCAAATACAAATAATTTTTAAACAAACATATTTGTCCCAATGTGTCTCCTTAACAGGTAAACCGTCTTTAAAAGTATATATTTTTTGCTTTAGATTTTTTTTCCTTTTTACGCTAAACATCTAGGGAGGAATCTCCTTAGAGTAGTGGCTAAAGTTCCAGACTGTGATATCGTAGTAAGCCAGTTCGAACTCCAGTCGAGCTATTACGTTCACTTTCGGACAAATACTTCCTGTTTAGGTATGAAACCTCGTATCTCCCACCAGCTATGGTTTAAATAGTTCCACTACTGTTCTTCTACAAGGATGGCTTTAGCTTTAAATAGCCACGGTATGCCATTAAACCAGAAACTGAAGCTAAAGTTCTACCTTCTTTCCCTCGTACTGACTGACAATTCCACAACTGCGCATGTGCATTACGACCCCCCCCCCATACACAGGCACATTCCTGAACACATACATATATACGGATACACACACACATACGCTTGTGAATCGCAAGCCAAATTTTAAACTCAATCAATACTTCGTTTATTATTCATTCGTACTGGATGGCACACTCTTTCTGAGAATATTGAGACAAGTCGATTACTTTGTTCAAAGACAATGTACCGGTGTGCTTGTAAAATATCGCATACTCGACAAACGAACGGCAAATACTGATGAAGAGATAATTAAAGATTAGATTTCAGACAGAAGATTGAAATTTGGGAGGAGCTGCGAAAGAAAGGGAGGTCCACGGTAAAGATGGATGTACAAGTCGGGTGGAGGGTATTGATAAGAGAAGAAAAGAGATGATAAAGGAAGAGAGAGAGAGAGAGAGAGAGAGAGAGAGTAGCACTCAAAGAATGGCAAGATAGATAGATAGATAGATAGATATTGAATATAAAAGAAGGAAAAAAGAAACCCAGAAAGAAAATAAATAGGATATATTTGTTGAAAGAAAGAAAAAAAGAAAGAAAGAAAGAAAGAAAGAAAGAAAGAATTTAACAAGAAAGAAAGAAAGAAAGAATAACTATAGAAAAAGAAATTTTTGAGAGAAAGAAAAAGAAACTGTAGTAGAGACTAAATAAAAAGAAAGAAAGAAAGAAAGAAAGAAAGAATTTAACAAGAAAGAAAGAATTCAACAAGAAAGAAAGAAAGAAAGAAAGAAAGAAAGAATAACTATACAAAAAGAATGTTTTGAAAGAAAGAAAAAGAAACCGTAGTAGAGACTAAATAAAAAGAAAGAAAGAAAGAAAAAATTTAACAACATTAAAAGAAAGAATTTAACAAGAAAAAAAAAGAAAAAAGGAAAAAGAGATGGAGAAAGGAAGTAAGGAGAGCAAGAAAAAAAAGAAAAATGTACAATGAAATCAACTTAATGAAAGCAGATCGTAAATAATTGGAAGCAGTTGAGGTTTGACAAGAGAAGGCCTGCGAACCTAGTGTATATATATATATATATATATATATATATATATATGTGTGTGTGTGTGTGTGTGTGTGTGCGTGTGTGTGTGAGTAAATATATTTGTGGGTTTGTGTTCATTTGAGGGTTTCTCATTTTTCCAATTAGCTTTATATACTAAAAAAATTTAATTTAAAGAAAATTGGTCATGAATGTAATAAAAACTAACTCTACAGTTGTGTGTCACATTCGATGTATATCTCTATATACATATGTTGTCAACCACAGACAGACTGTTTTGTTCTGTCAGAACTCTTCAGTGTGGCTACACACGCAGGACGCTCGAAGCCGGGATCGAAACCTGTCCAACTTTATGTTAGACTAAGTTTCAGACCTCCCGTCCACCAAGCGGACCACGTTGGCTAAGGGAATTTTTAAGGTATTTATTTAGCAACAGTAGCAGCAGCCTTTGTTTACATTTTTATACCCTATCAGCTACCAGAGTGCTCAATTCTTTCGAAGAGCTTTGCATTACGCTAGCGGCGGCCGACAATTCCTTCGCCAGAGTGCTCAACCCCCATGGGTTATACATATATATATATATATATATATATATATATATTGTCATCCACATGTGACGTTCCCCCTCCCCCCTCACACTTTACATCACTTTTCTAATCATTTCCCTTCACGTCCGGTGATCAACTAGTGGTTCCGAGGGTGGGGGGTAACGCACATTTCTTGCCACTACAAGAATACGATCGAGGGGGCCGGGGAAAATAGAAGGACAAACGAACAAACACTTGGGGTTAACTCAAGAGCAAAAAGAGGAGTTATGCAACACTACATTTGTCTGGTTTCGCGCCAAAACAGACAAAGGAATCGTCTGCTTGGCGGGCCACCCACATAGTGTTACACACAGACTGTTTCATTATATCACATCTCTTCAGTGAGGCTTGACGCGCTTCAAGCTGGAATCAAAACCCGCCTAACTTTACATCGGGCTTAGCATCTTACCGCTAAGCCAACAGGCAAACTACGTCAACTCGGGAATTATAACGCATTATGTATTGGCTTTCGTTTGTTTATATTTTTGCGTTGCTGGATACCGGAGTGTTCAATTCGTAAGAAAAGCCTTGCATTACGCGGGTGGCGCCCGTTAATTCCTTCGCCAGAGTGCTCAACCCCTGGGAGTTGTATCAGTCAAATTTTGGAAATATTTAAGTAACGTGAAGCAGAAATCAGCGACTGCGGATACTGTTGCCGAGGTCGTGATGTTGACGAATCACCATTGACTGTGAGATGCCGAAGTCGCCTGATACTCTCTGATTGCTACTCACCAGATTTGCTTCTATAGCTTTGAGCCTAATCTCGGAATCCATTGTTTAAGTCCTACTTGACCTTTCCTAATCGTCGAGGTTTTTGCTGCCCGTTCGAAATTTCTTAAACCCTCTGCTAATTGTACTGTGATCAACTATTCCTTCATCTTTTACACAATAAATCGGCCCGGTTTTCTGGGGCTGTAGGGTACACCGACTGCATCTCTTCGGCGGATTATGAGCCCCTTCCTCAACAAGTGTCCTGGATATGACATTAAACAATCTGGCGCTGAGGCTCCAGATTAGGAATGCGGAGTACCCCTTCAGTGCCATCGCTCCAAGGTCCACTCTGGCCCGGAGTGCAAACACCTGATAGGGTCCTATCTATGGGTCGAATAGACCTGTTTGACATTTATACTGTGTACATATGTTAAACTAAATTGTTTGAAATAGAACTATTTGATCACTTAATTGTGTGTAAACAAATAACTAATGTTTAATTGAATTGTTAGTGATACATAGCAATACTTAGAAACATTTAACTGAATGCAAAGAATGAGATTACGCACGTTTAAAAATGTTATCAACAAAATGTGTTTACAAATCATATATATTTAATATGTATGTATAAAGAGGATTTGGCATTAAATAACCTACAATGGTTGATATGCCATAAAAACTAAACCAAACCAAATACTATATATCTAATATATATGTATAAAGAGGATTTGGCATTAAATGACCTACAATGGTTGATATGCCATAAAAACTAAACCAGACACTACAGATATTTTTCGTTGTTTCTATAGCGTTATGGTCCTGATCGAACATATGTTAACGGCGCGTTTATTTGTGCGGCTTTCAAACCACAACACGGAATGAAGCAATGCACAACATGTGAGGGCACCAGCTTCCAAGATACTACCAGCTCTTGTCAATTAAAGGTAAATAACAGCAAGTCTTTAAAAACACGTTAAGAGTCTCCTAAACGTAATTAAACACACACGCACACACACATGTATATATATATATATATATATAATACCAATTAAAGACAATTTAATAAGAAAATATTCTTGATTCGGCCTGTGGATATACTACACCACCACCACCACCACTTATATATATGCATCTGTATTCTCTCTCTCTCTTTCTCTCTCTCCATATATATATATATATATATATATCTTCCATGTGTCTATCCACCAATTGTCAAATGGTTTGGTTTGGTTTTGGTTTTATGGCATATTAACTATGGTAAGTTATTTATCCATTTTTATACATATTTATCAAATATATGATTTCTAAACACATTTTTTTTAGATAAATCAGTCATTTATTTACACAAAGTTAAATGTAAAAACATTTCTAATTTAAACAGTTCAGTTTACCATAAGTACGCAATTTAGATATCAAACAATTCAATTTGACCCATTGATAAGGCCCTATCAGGTTCTACCACTCCGGGCCAAAGTGGACATGGAGCGATGGTAATGAAGGGTTACTCCTCATCCCCCAAAGCTCTAGCATTACTGGAGCCTACCATCAGGTTATATAGTGTCAGAATCAGGACACTCTTTGAGGGAGGGATCATACCTCTCAAGAGAGATGAAGTCGGTATATTCTTCAGCCCGAGCAGACTGGTCTACCGGCGAGGATTAAGTTTAAAACACGTGAAACTTTTAGTCATGGACTTAGGAAAGTAGTTGGGTAACATTGGTTTGCTCTCTCTTAAGTATTTTTTATTTTCAATTTCAACGTTTGTTCTAAATATAGCTTTTCATATTGTTGTTATTAACATATATATATATATGTGTGTGTGTGTGTGTGTGTGCATGTTGTCCAAAATGCCGTTTCTTACGTTATATATATATATATATATATATATATTCACATATATGTAAGTATATATATGTAGTGACAAAAATTATTTCGTAAGTCAGGAACTAACCTACTTCAGTTTCGCCTAAGCAGCTCATCAGGGTACCTAATACCTATATGTATATATACAATGTATATATCATCATCATGTCGCACTGCTAGCACGGATCACCCAGACTATCTCCCGCCACCCATCTCTATCCTCTATCACTCCCGGCAGGTCTTCCAGGCCACATCCTGTATCAGCACTTTTAAATTTGTTGTTTGATATTGGCTCTAGGTGGTCATCCAACTTTTGATCGTTGGTGCGAAAGGATCCACAGGAGTATATCACTTAGGAGTTCGTTCATACTTCTCCAGTAGTGTCCATCATGTCCAGTTCGTCTTATTTGGATGGTTTTCGAGATGGGTAGTAGGTGGTTGTACAGTCACTGTTTTGTGGGGTGCTGCCTCTAGGACTTATTTAATACACACACTCACACACATACACACACATATATATATATATATATATATATATATACATATATATATATATAAAATTAACTTAAATCGCGAGTTGGAAATCTTCTACTAAAGTTTCACCTTATCGGATAATCAGGAAGTCTAACTCCAAGTTGGGCTTAGACTTCCTGATGATCCGATAAGGTGAAACTTTAGTAGAAGATTTCCAACTCACGATTTAAGTTAATTTTATAATTGGCTTCACTCGTGTTGAGCACCCTTGTAATTGTAGCATTGCAGGATTCGCGGAAGGTTTTTAGTTTTCTTCTGACCAACTGACTGCGTATCCCTTGATTTTTTTCAAGGGGTCGAATGAGGTTGGCCTTTTCTTTCTTTTTGACCTATAATTTTTTCTTTTTCCCCGGGCAGTGATTTGAGATACTTTTATCTCTTGTTCCTGACGGTTTTTTTTTCGTTTTTTTTTTTTTTGTTTTCTTTTCTGGTACCGTGAATGCTGGTAGATATTAGATTAGTATATATATATATATATATATATAGTTTAAATAGTACCACTACAGTCCTTTTACAATGATCGCTTTGATACAGAATAACTCATGGAGGTTGATATGGTATTAAAAGAAACTGACAGAGCCCAAACAGTGTAAATTTATATCTAGACTGTTGTCCAAATATTGTTTTGATATTTTCTTTCTTTGGAATCGATGTTTAAAAAACTGTTTTAACGACTGTCTGGAAATATATATATATATATATATATATATATATAAAGGCCTATTATAATGAAGTAAACAATATTATACATAGTCAATTAGTCACGAATTTTCTCATTAAATAGTTTTGGGTTTTTTTCATAGTCATGATGTTATCAGTTACTAAAACCTTTATAATAACCATGATTGTTTTCATTCTACTCTGAATAATATCTCGTCTGTGCAATAAAATCGTGACCAAGTAGAATACAACGAATCACGTGACTTTTTTTTTTCTAATTATTTACGGCCAAACCAAATCTGAATGCCTTGCTACCAAGGGGCATCGATCGACTGAGCCTGTACCCCCAGCTCTCCATCATCTACCCTCTACAGAACTAATATATTTTCGGTTCATCACAAAGAAACGAGGGAACCTCTGAAATTAATACCTTCCATTTATATCCATATAAAAGACAGCGGGAACACAATGACATGGTTAGATAGGGCATGTTTTCTGCGATAAAACTATTTTTTTTATATCATCAACACTAGGAGACGCTCGTGGGGTAACGGTTACCATCACAGAAAATGGAATCGGTGATCGTGTTCAAATCCTGAAGGAACCGATTTAGATTTCACATAGCGCTATTGTTCTTGAGAAAAGCATAAATCTAATTATTCTCCCTCCAGCTACGAGTAAATATAATGGAAGATCGGTCTCTTTAATCTTGGTGCGGCAACCAGTATAGAAAAAGGGAAATTCTGAATTCAAATCTGTTGTACTCTGTTTAAAAAATTGACCTGGTGCCGAATCTTGCTAGTTGCAGAGAGATAGGGTAAATATCTCCATGTTCACCCCAACAGACTGGGCATAGCGATGATTAAAGATCTGCATATCACGGTAAAATAGAAATAGGAATAAACAAACAAAAACTGCAATGACGGTGTCTTTGTTGATCACGTTGTCCATCTTCCACAGAAATGGCCTCGTATCCTTACTGATAACTGCCCTGGGTATGATACTAATGATGGGTATTTAGTCCAGAAACATTTGGGGAATGAGGAGTTCCCCTTCATTGCCTTTTCTGACTTTCTGACCCAGGTTGTTAATATCTGTTAGGGTCTCATATATGAGTCAAATAGTAATGTTTGACAATTTAACTGTGTGCAAACAAATGATTGGACATTTGGGGAATGAAGAGTTCCCTTTCATTGCCTTTCTGACTTTCTGACCCAGGTTGGTAATACCTGTTAGGCTCCCATCTATGAGTCAAATAGAAATGTTTGACTATTTAACTGAGTCCAAGCAAGTGATTAGACATTTGGGGAATGAGGAGTTCCCCTTGATTGCCTTTCTGACTTTCTGATCCAGTTTGTTAATACCTGTTAGGGTCCCATCTATGAGTCAAATAGAAATGTTTGACTATTTAACTATATGCAAACAAATGATTAGACATTTGGGGAATGAGGAGTTCCCTTGATTGCCTTTCTGACTTTCTGACCATGGGTGTTAATACCTGTTAGGGTCCGATCTATGAGTCAAATAGTAATGTTTGACTATTTAACTGTGTGTAAACAAATGATTGGACATTTGGGGAATGGGGAGTTCCCCTTCATTGCCTTTCTGACCCAAGGAGTTCATACCTGTTAGGCTCCCATCTATGAGTCAAATAGAAATGTTTGACTATTTAACTGTGTGCAAACAAATGATTGATCTTTAATTGAACTATTAGTGTAACCTAAGTATACTTGAAACCATTGAACCCAGTGCAAAAATGTAATTATTGGTATTACTTTGCAATACTTGCAACTTTTTAACTGTGTGCAAATAAAGCTATTGGTGTCAGCAATATTTGAAAACACTTCCCTGTGTGCAGACAAATGACTTATCTTAAATCGAATTATTTGTGTTAGATATCAATACTTGAAACCATTTAACCCTGTGCAAAAATTTAACAATTGATATTACACTGCAATACTTGAAACCTTTTCACTGTGTACAAATAAAGCTATTAGTGTGAGCAATATGTGAAAACACTTCCCAGTGTGCAGGCAAATGACTAATCTCCAGTCGAATTATTTGTGTTAGATATTAATACTTGAAACCATTTAACTGTGTGCAAACAAATGGCTTTTTTAAATATCTTACCTACAAACTATTTTTTACAAGTTATATATACTTAATATATGTATAAACAGGACTTAGTATCAAATAACCTGCAAGTGTTGATATGCCATAAAACCAACCAACCAACCAACTATTCTTATTTGATTATGATAATTTGTTGGCACTTGGAGAAAAAGCTAAATGCTTCATGCTGTTTTCAACAACTCCTGGGAGCAGCACCCCACGAAACACTTACGGCCACTTACCTCCCATCTTACAAACCGTCCAAGACAAAGAAGACATGCTGATCATTGGTAAAAAAGTAGAGACGAACTTATAAGCGATGTTTTCCAATGGGCACTTGCACATGGACACACCCGTATTGGCCTACCAGTGATAGGGGTGTCCTCGTGGTGTAATGGTTAAAGCGATGAACTGCGGAATCGTAGTACGCGAGTTCGTACTCCAGTCGCGCTATTATATTCACTTTCGGGCAAATACCCTTGGGAAAGGTATGAACCCCCTTATTCTCCCTCCAGCTATGGGTAAATAGTAGGACGGACTAGGTTCTTCAGCCTTGGTAAAGCAACTAGTCTAGGAGAAGGAAAACTCTGAATTCAAACCTGTTAAACTCCGCTTAAAAATTGACCTTGTGTCATATCCTGCCCGAGCGGAGGGGTTGGGTAAATAGTACCAGTGATAGCCGATGGGGACGAATGTGCAGAGAAAATCAATAGAATCTTCACACGTCTAAAGAATGATCCATTTAAAGTTAATCTTAGTCGTTTTTAATCCCAACGGTTCTTACCATCATTCTTTAATTAACTGGTCTTTATTTAGAAAAAATATATAGGGCGCAGAATCAAAATATTGAATAATTTCTTAGATCGTCTTTGTTTTTGTTTTTGTTTTTGTTTTTTTTTGTCTGGTTCGTCTAATTTTTTCAGAAAAAATAAATCTAAAATTTCATGATTAACTCTATTATTCAAACACTTCTTAAATTAAAATTTGCCCAAGATGAACGAGCAAGAAAAAGAAACGATAAAGAATGTACGATTTGTTTAACGCCAAACCCAAACCAAAGTTTCTTTGTCTACCGTATACAAAGCAAAGAAAAGAAAATTACTGAAAAAAGAGCTTTTTTTTTATGGAAAAAGGGGATTTGAGGATTGATCAAAAAACGAAAAGAAGGCTTTTTTAACTGCTTTTTGCTACAATCAGTAAGAAGAACCCCATAATACCAATAAAAATCATGCTAATGAATTAAAAGTCCACTAGAAAACTGTGAGGACAGCAATTTAAGCCAGGACCTTAACCCTCTTGATTACACTGTTGGGTATTTCAGAAAACAAACCAAATGCATCTTCCTATCCAAATATTGGTTCGCTTTAGACTGCTATTGAGGAGGAATGGAATGTCTTAAAAATATATTTTGAAAGCAAGCAAATCGTTTCGAATTCGTGTTGATATAATAATTGATACACAAGAATGCTGCGTGCAATCCTCAACAAGTCCTGGCGGCAACACCCAACAAGACACCAACTGTATGGCCACCTGCCCCCTATCACGAAAACTATTCAAGTTAGACGAACCAGACATGCAGGACATTGCTGGAGAAGCAGAGATGAACTCATAAGAGATGTACTCTTATGGATCCCCACACACGGCCGCGCAAAAGCAGGACGACCAGCACGAACGTACATTCAGCAGCTATGTGAGGATACAGGTTGTTGTCCTGAAGACCTACCTAGGGCGATGAACGATAGGGAGGAGTGGCGAAAGAGGGTCAGGGATATCCGTGCTGCCAGCACGATATGATGATGATGATGATAATAATTGAAAAAAAATAGTGGCCATAATGAGTAAATTTACTGTTTTGTGTCTATCTTTTAATGTGTTACTTATTTTCTTTATTAAAACTAAACTTGTTTTATAATAGTATCTTTTATTATTATACTAGAGTATTCCAAATTTTGTTTCCGCACCCTTTAAACCGTATCATATTGTCGTTTGTTCTGTTGATTCCATTTAAGTACAAAAAATAGGATTTTATCGTTGCGTGACGTCTTAATTTTTCCTGCACATTTTGATTGTTTTTTTTAATGCATATCAATCATCATCATCATCATCATATCGTGCTGGCAGCACGGATATCCCTGACCCTCTCTCGCCACTCCTCCCTATCGTTCATCGCCCTAGGCAGGTCTTCAGGACAACATCCTGTATCCTCACACAGCTGCTGAATGTACGTTCGCCCATTCTCTCTCTCTCTCTCTCTATATATATATATATATATATATATATATATGTATATATTAAATATATATGATAGGTAAACACATTTTGTTGATAACATTTTTAAACGAGCCTGGGCTCATTTTCTTTTGCCCACAGTAAAATAGTTTCAAATATTTCTATCAAATACAAATAATTCTATCAACTATTAATCGTTTGTTTACTCACAGTTATATGGTTTCAAGTATTGCTATCTATCACAAATAATTCTATTCAACATAATTCAAGACTTTCTACATCCCAAAACTAACACGCTTATATATATATCTATATATATATATGTTTGATAAAATAATAAAAATACATTTTTTCTATATCTTTTTATTAAGATCCTTTCAAGTTTGCTGAGAGGTGTCATGGTTTCAGGTTGGAATTGGTGAAGGAATTTACCAAAATTGTCCCGAGCACTTCCAGACCTTTCATAAGCCACCATCAGGGGTTGTTTCCATGTATAAAGAGTGTTTTTGAAAGTTTTTGAAAGAGTTTTTCGGTTTTTTATAACATAACAAAATTACATGAACGCAGAGTTGGATAAAACTAAAATCCAAATTTCGACAATTTTGGTAAATTCATCCACCAATTCCAACCTGAAACTAACACACTTATTAGGAAACTTAAGAGAATCTTAATAAAATTATATAGACAAAATGTGTCTTTATCATTTAATCACACATGCTTCACAATGAAAGACAGCTGCCCAAATACACACACACACACACACATATATATATATATATATATATATATATATATAAATTACCCTTAAATATTCTTGTCCCAACTGAGATTGGCGCGGAACCTAGATAAAAAAATGTGTTTTGAAAAATACAACAGAAACAAAGTGTCGTTTCTATATTATAAAAATGAATTATGCTTAAAATATGACCCCGAGTTGATTATATATATATATATATATATATATATATAAAAGTCATGTTTGCATTGAAAAATATCAGAGACGATCATGAGAGAATCATATATTAACCGTGGTGAAAATCTCCTCTTTGTATCGCTTCTGAAAATACGTCAAAAACTAAAACATTATCCCAAGCTTTTCTCACTACTGACAGTTTCACGATTTTCTATCGATTGTCAGACATTTTATCGATGGTGATTGTTATTACTATTGCTTTTAAATTTTTTCTCATTATTTTAAGCACCGGCTGCTACCATCATCCGCCTTTACTTAGCGGTATTTGGTTCAGATTGATTTTATAGCATATCAACCATTGCAGGTCATTTAATGTCAAATCCTGTTTGTTTGTTTCTTTCTTTGTTCGTTTGGGTTTTATGGCATATCAACCTTTGTAGGTTATTTAACGCCAAATTAATTTTTATACAAATAAACTGTTCTCTCAAACAATTCAGTTTAGCCTAAGTTCACAGTTGAATTGTCAAAAACATTTCTATTTCAAGCCATTCAGTTTAGTCATACAGTTCCAATTCAAACAATTTAGTTTAGTATAAGTATAGTTTTTGTTTACACACAGTTAAATGTCAAAACAGTTCTATTCAGAACAGTTCAGTTTAGCGTGGTACAGTTTCAATGTTCTACTACAAGCAATTCAGTTTAGGTTGAGTAAGCTGTTTCAATGTTAAAACAATTCTATTCCAAGCAATTCAGTTAAGCATAAGTACGCAGTTTGACACATTGATAGAGCCCTATCAGTTGTTACCACTCTGAGCCAGAGTGGACCTGGAAACGATGGCAATGAAGCTCCTGCATTCCTGGAACCTCCTCATCAAATTGTTTAGTGTCATATCTAGGGCACTCGTCTGGGGCTCTTACCCCTCTGCTGAGATGCAGTCGATGTATTCTACAGCCCTAGCCGGCTGGGTAAGTCAAATCCTGTTTATGTTATCTAATATATGATTTGAAAACAAATTTTATTGATGAGTTTCTTAAATGAGCCTGAACTCATTTTTGCTCACAGTTAAATGGTTTCCAGTATTGCCATATAACAGTCACAATTTAACTCATAGTTTGTTATATTTAACCCATTAGGTGCTACCAATCCGGGTCAGAGTGGACCTAGGGATCAATGGTAATGAAGGGTTACTCCACATTACTCTAAGTTCTTATGATCACCATCCGATTGTTAATGTCATGTACTGGACACTCGTTGCGGGTAATCTAACTGCTTCTACAGAGATGCAGTCGGTGTATTCTACAACCCCAGCCGATTGGGCTGTTCAGTTAGTAGTAACAAAAACATTATAAACATATATATATATATATATATATAAGTTGTAAAAGTAAATTTGGTGACCCCAGTCGAGGATGACCAGAAGGGTCCCTTTACAATAGCTACTACACCGAGGTGTAGGGGAAGGCACTACTTCTTTCCCTAGATTGCTCCACTTTACCCTCGATACGTACCTTATATTACTGAGTGTTAAGCAAGGAGATATCAAGTACCATTTTTAAAGTTTTGGTTATAATGCGACCTGGGAATGAACCCCGGTCTCCCGGACCATTGGCGAACACTCTACCCACTTGGTCAATGAGCCGGTCCCCCAATATATATATATATATATATATATATATATATATATATAACCTTAAAATATTGAAATTATGAGTACTGTAAATCCGTTATTTTAAGTTACATCTGATTGGCTCAGTTATGAGAAAAGTAGCTGGTCAAGCGTTTATATACAGAGACAAGATGACAATATATAGGATATTCACACGAAAAAAACCCATATATATAATTTGGGTCAGACTAAAAGCAAGAGAATAAATAATTGGATTAGTTAGGGTTAGGTGGTAGATGATAGAGGATAGAGAATGTGGTTGTTGTCACAATAATGTGCAGATCACATGGAACTAGAAGCAACTGATTTCTAGTATCTTATTCTGCCATAACAGCTTTGATCACTTTTTTATACAAAATCTATTTTCTTGTTTACATTTCTTTGTATATATATATTATTTTATTGTTTTGAATTAATTTAGAAGGCTATTGCAATGCGAAATAATAATTATATGAGTCTAATTAATTTCAAATATCAGACTAAAAGAATTATTATTTCGCATTGCAATAGCCCTATAAATCAGATCCACATTTTTTTTTAAGGAGAGGAATTATATTGTGAATTGAATTACGATGACCAGAAAATCCGGCGAACACCTACGCATGACATACGGAAACACTGGATAGCTGTTTCGACCTTATTAGGTCTTATCAGCAGTGTATACCGTGATCTCCACTACTGAAGATCGAATCAACGACCACAAATTGCAGAGCCGAAACTCTGAATGTGTCTTGCAAGTTACATCCGCACTCTTTACAGAGGACACGGTCACCTCCAGTGCTACGTCTTCCCAAGAGGATTAGAAATACGCATCCTCGTAATATTATGACCTCAATACGCAGTTGTTGAGTTTCGGCTTTGCAAAATATACTACTGTAAACTGTACTTCCGACTGCCAACTCCGGCAGTCGGAAGTACAGTTTACAGTAGCATATTTTTCAAAGAAATCAAGTGATGGGGTCCTTTCATAACCAATTGGCTCATTAGTAAAGTTGCATTTTTTTTTTACAAATTTAGTATTCTTCGTACACATCTCTCATCCTTCAATAAATTTCACGTGGTTTGCACTTCTTAGCTACCAAATATCGATGACAGACCTCTGTTCGAACCTAGGGTGCTCGGTATGATTTGGTTCCATTCTGAATCGCCACAAAACAAATATTTTTGCGAGATTGAAATAATCTTTGTTATAAAAAATTCTGTTTGTTTTTTTCATTCCTTTCATTTAATAAATCACTCTCGCGTATATATAATATATGTAAAGTAAGTAAAGTGAAGTTGGCTACCTTAGTCGAAGGCGACCCGAGGGCTCCTTTTTCAATAGCTACTACACCGAGGTGTAGAGGAGGGCGCTACTCCAATTCCCTGCATTGCTCCATTTTACATTTGATCCTTACCTTTTAATGCTGAGTGTTAAGTATATATATATATATATATATATAAGATAGATAGATAAACAGATAAGTCAGATAGATAGATAGATAGATAGATAGATATTAGTTTTGAGGATTCTTTTTCCTTATTATTATTATTATTATTATTATCATTTCACTCTTAGCAAGGTTTTCACGTCAGTGTTATATCGTGGGTTTTCACTGAGGTCTAAGTAACAGTAAGTCTTCTCAGGTGTCCAGGACTCTTCTCAGTAGTCTAACTGATCTCAACAATACTGTGGTCTGAATGGTCTTGATTCTTCCTGTGTTTACCAATTCCTCTCGTATTTTTTCCTAAGCCTTTAAACACCGTTCCAAGTGCACCAACTATAATTGACATCACCGTCACCCTGATGTTTCATAGCTTTTTTTTTAGTTCTCTGGCAAGGTCCAAGCACATTTTTAATGTTTTTGTTTTTTTTTTGTCTTAACTCTGTAGTCTGCCGAAACTTAAAATCGACAGGATGACCAGGTCTATATATTTATTTTATTTTATTTTTCGTTAATCAACACAAGGTTTAATCTTCTGGTCAGGATTAGATGATCTGCTAATCTATTTATCTATTTACTTATCTATTTACTCCAAGAGTCTTTTTCACATCAGCGTTGGCTGAGGGTCTTTCACCGGCGTTTGAGTGACAGCAAGTCTCCTCAAGTCTCCAGGACTCTTCTCTGTATTCTAGCAGATCTCAAAAATACAGTAGTTTGGATGGTCTCCACTCGTCCTCTTATTTCCAAGTCCTCCAGGCTTTTTATTAATCCTTCGGTGACTGTACCAAGAGCACCAATTACAATTGGTATGAACGTCATTTTCATGTTCCACAGATATTTTTGCAATTTCCTTGCAATTTCTTTCAATTTTACTCTGTGGTAGGCCGGGACAGCAAGGTCCAAAATTTTGCAAGTTCTCTTTTTTTTATTGCTTTTTTCTTTTTTTCTCTTCTTTTTTTTTTTGTTGGTTATTATAAGGTTTGGTCGTCTGGCCGAGATTAGGTGATCCTTCTGTATGTCAAAATCCCATAGGAGTTCGTGAGTGTCATTCTGCAGGACAGATGTTGGGTTGGGCATATACCATTTGTTCGCATGGTCATATCTATTTACTTATTTTATTCATTTTCGAGTTTTTCACACCAGTGTTTCTCACTTATTATTATTATTATTATTATTATTATTTCAGGAGCTATGGCGATCAGTCACGCTTCCAAAATACCACAGATACCATAGAAAGACTTTTGAAAGGATATGACATACGACTCAGGCCACAATTCGAAGGTAAGCACAATTTCATATTATATTTCTCTGAACAAACTTCATCTTCTGTTTCAGTATTTTATGGTAAGTTTTATGCCTTTCTCCGAAAGTACAACGCCAGATATATGGGCCACCTCGTGAGAATTGAACTCAGTAAAAAATTATCTGCTGGCTTAGTTTGCAAACCAGTTAACGACATGAGATAAACATTGTTTTGAAAATATATTGACGCTACAAAATTTTATCTAGAGTTTTGTTCATTTTTGGACTGCCTTCCCCCTTCCCATATTCTTATTTTGATTACAGAATCTCGGTGCAGTAGAGTTTGGTAATAAAAATATTCTTTTTTTAAACTAATGATAAAATCATAGTATATTTAAATTAGGAGAAAATTAACGTTTATCAAATAGGATTGGTAGAGATTTCTTATTAATGGGCCGTCTGTGCCTCTCTGTCAAACAATATATGTACGCATAAATATATATATATATATATATATATATATGTAAATTAAATCACCATGACCAGAAAATCCTGCAAACAACCACACGCGACATACGGAACACTAAAAAGCTGTCTCGACCTTATTGGGTCTCATCAGCAGGGCATACCATAATCTCCACCTCTAGAGATCGAACCAGCAACGCCAGAATGTATAAACTGAAATGCCACCAATTCATGCCACACATAAGTGATGCCAAATCAACTAGTCATGGTAAGAATGCGCAACCGCACGATCATATGTATCTTGTAAGTACGTTTTTTACCTTACAGAGGCCACGACCACCCCTAGGGCCACTTACTTGATATAAATTCCACTGTGTGTGATGACTTCTTTATTCATGTCGACGATATCATCTGATCAAAGCTGGGAAGAAAACATTTGGTTTTTAGAATTAGTAAAGGTGTACTTGTCTATAGATTACTTTCATATATATATATATATATATATATATATATATAAGTATTATTTGGTCCAGTTAAACCAGAGTTGGGAGTAATTCCATCAGGACAAGAAAACTATTCAAAAATGAACATTTAAATTTTCCTGGTAAAGAGCTCAATGTAACAGACATTACAGAGCAATAATTTCATTAAGAAAAAACACAAATCGGTCACATTAGGATTATAAATATATTTCCATTCATTAACAGGACTTCTTCAGATCTTTTGGATCCATAATTTTTTTTTTTGTGTGTTTTTTGATTTTATCAAAAATACATAACAGGATGGAAATAAATTTATAATCCTCATGTGACCGGTTTGTGTTTTTTTTTCATCATCATCATCATATCGTGCTGGTAGCACGGATATCCCTGACCCTCTCTCGCCACTCCTCCCTGTCGTTCATCGCCCTAGGTAGGTCTTCAGGACAACATCCTGTATCCTCACATAGCTGCTGAATGTACGTTCGAGCTGGTCGTCCTGCTTTTGCGCGGCCATGCGTGGGGATCCATAAGAGTACATCTCTTATGAGTTCATCTCTGCTTCTCCAGCAGTGTCCTGCATGTCTGGTTCGTCTAACTTGAATAGTTTTCGTGATAGGGGGCAGGTGGCCGTACAGTTGGTGTCTTGTGGTGTGTTGCTGCCAGGACTTGTTCAGGATTGCACGCAGCATTCTTGTGTAATTGCCATCTAGCTTCTTCTCCAGTCGTTTTGTTAGCGTCCATGTAGTGCATCCATATAGCAGTATCGATGTGACCGCTGCCTGGAAGAAACTGCGTTTCATTTTATCGGTTAGGTCTGATTTCCATATAATCGATAGCCTATTGATAGCTGTCCATGCTTTCGTTAACCTCGTTTCGATGTCCTTTTCGGTTGATTCGATGCTGCTTCCTAGGTACGTGAATTTGTCTACTAGTTTAAGTGGGGTTCCTTCTAGAGTGGAGATGTCCCCCGTTTGCTTATAGCACATATATTCCGTTTTGTGTGCATTAACATAGAGGCCTATGCTTGCTGCTGCTCGTTCCAAACTATGCAGAAGTGTTTCGGCTTGGTCAGGTGTATTTGCCAGTATCGCTATGTCATCGGCGTAGTCGGCATCGGTAATTGTTGTTGCGGGGTATCTTCTGCTTCTTTTCTTCGTCAGTTCGAAGCCATTCTCTTTGATTTTGTCAATCGATGTTCTAAGTACGTAGTCTAGACAAATGATAAAGAGGCACGGGGCCAGCGTGTCCCCTTGTAGTACTCCTGCTACAATGTCAAAGTATTCTGTGTCTCCATCCGGTGATCGTACTTTTACTTTAGTGTTTCTATAGAGAATCGTTATTGCCGTTATTACGGTTTCTTTAGGTATTCCGTACGCTAGTAGGATTTGTTCCATCTTTCCTCTGTGAATGGAGTCGAAAGCCTTGGTAAAGTCGACAAATATTAATGTCGCTTGTAGGTTCTTTGCCCGTACACCTTCAAGGATTCTGCGGATGGTTAATATATATAGTCATCTGACAGACTGTTTCGTTCTATCAGAACTCTTCAGTGTGGCTAGACACGCAGGACGCTCGAAGCCGGGATCGAAACCCGTCCAACTTTACGTTAGACTAAGCTTCAGACCTGTCGGCCACCAAGCGGACTATTTAAGGTATTTATTTTGTTTACATTTTTTATACCTTATCGGCTACCAGAGTGCTCAATTCTTACGAAGAGCTTTGCATGACGCTAGGGGCCGCCGACAATTCCTTCGCCAGAGTGCTCAATGCAAAAATGGATAAATATATATTTATATACTCACGTACACGTACAGATAGATAGATAGAGAGATACGAGCAGACGAAGACAAATATGAACAGACTAAGATAGATAGATATATAGATAGGTGGCGAGAGGTGTCAGGTTCTGAGTCAATGGTGTTTGGTGACTGATTTCTCGCCTGTGATCATCAAACAAATGATAAAAAATTAATGTTTTCTATAAAAAATTACAAGGTATGTACTTTTTTACAGCCCGGTCGTATCTGTATGTAAGAATTATATATATAAGTTGAAGTGTTTTCAATATCTATGATAGAGTTATTATATAATACAATATAATCATAAATAAATATATATCAATAGTTTTTATATGGTTGCTAATCTGCGACCACTCGTCGAAGATAAACAACCATGCTATTAAATATATAAAAAATCTAATATATATTCATTCATTGTATATATATATATATATACTTTAAGAAAAAACAACGAAACCGGTCACATAGGATTATAAATTTATTTCAATCCTGTTACGCATTTTTGAAATTTCCGAAAATACGAAAAAAAAATTAACAGGACTTCTTCAGATCTTTTTAATAAAAAAACTAGAATAGACACATCAGAGTGGGAGGGGATAGAAGAGAGGGAGGGGATAGAAGAGGGGTGAAGAGTTACCTCCGTTACTTCCGTTTTCAATGTAAATTTCGGTTAGCAATTTAGTAAAATTATTTTTTTTTAAATTTTCTTTAATTAATAATTTTTTAATTACATTTAGACCTAAATTACAGATTTTTTATTGAATTAGATTTAAACTTTAAATAATAAACTCACGTAAAGATATGTATATATATAACCTCCCGTAAAGATATATATATATATATATATATATATACACGTGTGTGTGTGTCTCTATGTGTGTGTGTGTGTGTGTGTGTGTGTAAGCGTGTACTTGTTTATGTGTGCGCGTATATATAGATATGTGTTTGTTTATATGTGCTTGTGTATATACATATATATATATATATATATATATATATATATATATATATGTTCAAAGGCACGCACACACACACACACACACACACACACATATATACATATACATATATATAACCACATATATATATATATATAACCACACACACACACACACACGCACACACACGCACATATATATATATATATATATATATATATATATATATATATAATATATATATGTATGATGGCGTATCCATATTTCCAATAGTATTAAGTGCATTGATTCTGCAATTTTCAATTTAGCAGATCATAAGGGTATCGATGAAATTCCTCGTTAAACGTGCCGCTCTTTGAGAGTGCTTTTGGCGAATGGAACAAGAGACATTTGCATTTCTTTTAAAACTAAAATGTTGTGTATTTTGTTTTAATCTGTTTTCCCCACCAGTCGCATTTTATTCAGCAAATACAAATGCATGTCTGGGAACGTTTTAATCCGCTTCAAACAAATTCCTAATACCTCCCTCTCCAGTGTTGCTTCGCCCGCCGAAAAATATACGTAATATTAAGCTTAAATGGAATTCATATACACTTTTTGTTCTACTTTGTTTTTACACCGGCTTTTAGTATTAGCTTTGGTTAAGGGAGGATTTAGCTGGAAAGACTGTACACAACGACACATTGATGTGTATAATTAAACCAACAAATAATCATATATATATATATATATATATATATAATTATATGTACGTTAAATTATACAGATATATGTATATATATACATATACATTGATGACGATATATATATATAATATATATATATATATATATATATATATATATATATATGTGTATAATCATAGGAAACCGGGGTTCAATTCCGTTTGAGTCATACCAAAGACTCAAATAAATGTACTTAATGCGTGCTACTTTGTTTTTACACCGGCTTTTAGTATTAGCTTTGGTTAAGGGAAGATTTAGCTGGAAAGACTGTACATAACGACACATTGATGTGTATAATTAAACCAACAAATAATCATATATATATATATATATATATAATTATATGTACGTTAAATTATACATATATATATATATATATATATACGTTGATGACGATATATATATATATATATATATATATATATATATATATATGTATATATATATATTTTCGCAGCATTTCTTCGTTGATACAAATTTCATTAAACATAGATTTTTATGTCTACATATTTTCTTCTGGATCCGTTCGAATTCCCGTACTACTTTTATCGTATTCGGGGTGAATTGATTTATGTATTGTCCATAGCTGTATGTATCCCTAGTACTTTCCGCCCGATTTTGGGCCATCATCAGGGGAGGATCTATTACAAAATTGATGTAACTTTTCTTTTAGCATATTACCACTATGTAAGAGCGTCTTTACCGTTGAAGATTATGGCGTTTACTTTTAAATGGGTTTCTCTAATTAGTGTCAGTAGCTAAATACATTTAAGTACATTAGCACTGGTTTGAAAATCAATTCTTTTAAGTGTCGGTTGCATGTTTCTAATATTTAGTGCTTCGAGAATCTGTAGTTTTTGTTTATTATTTTGATGTTCTAATATTGTTGTGTTGTCGGTGAGAATTTTCCGTAATTGTGTTGTTGGGCATGAATGTTCTTTTTAATGCTCAGGTATTGAACTTGTATCAGAATATGTAGACATAAAATGTCTATTGTGTTTAATGAAATATATATATATACATATATATATATATATATATATAGGAAACCGGGGTTCAATTCCGTCTGATTCATACCAAACACTTAAATAAATGTACTTGATGCCTGCTAGCTTCACATTCAACATTATAAAGTAAGGATCAAGATTAAGTGGATCAATCCAGGAGAAGGATTAGCCCCCTCTCCTATACCTCGATGTTGTAGCAATTGAAAAGGGAGCCTTCGGGTCACCCACGATTACGCTCGGCCAACCTAACTATCTTAAATGTACGTTTAATTATAGTCATCAATATACACTTATACATACTTATATATAATCATATATACATTAATGCTATATGTATATTTGATTAAATGTACGTTTAATGATAGATAGATAGATAGATAGATGTTTGTGGTCAAATTCGTAGAAATTTTCCCAAAATATACTTGGAACATATATGTATTTATTAACTATAAAGTTATCTGATTGTTAATTTTGATTTATAGTCAACTGTCATATATCGTTGGAACTATTTTTAAGCGAGATGGAGGTGAAAGCATTTAATTGTTTAACTCGAGAAGAAAAAGGCTCATTTTAGCATTAAAGTAATTTAGGTAATTTTTAAACAACTTGATTGTTAATTTTGATTTATAGTCAACTGTCATATATCGTTGGAACTATTTTTAAGCGAGATGGAGGTGAAAGCATATAATTGTTTAACTCGAGAAGAAAAAGGCTCATTTTAGCATTTCAGGATCTTAATAAAATTATATAAACTAAATCGGTCTTTATTATTTCATCAAACAAGCTTAAATGAAAGATTGTTCCCTAACCACACACTCACACACATATATATATATATATATATACTTTCATTAAAAAAAAACACAAACCGATCACATTAGGATTATAAATTTATTTCCATCCCGTTATGTGCTTTTGAAAAATCAAAAAACACGAAAAAAAATTAACAGGGCTTCTTCAGATCTTATGGATTTTTATCTATAAGATCTGAAGAAGTCCTGTTCATTTTTTTTTTCGTGTTTTTTGATTTTATCAAAAACACATAACAGGATGGAAATAAATTCATAATCCTAATTTGACCGGTTTGTGTTTTTTCTTTATGAAATTATTGCTCTGTAATGTCTATTACATTGAGCTCTTTACCAGGAAAATTTAAATGTTCACTTTTGAATAGTTTTCTTGTCCTGATGTAATTACTCTCAACTCCGTTTTAACTTGACCAAATAATACACACACACACACACACACACACACACATATATATATATATATATATATATGTGTGTGTGTGTGTGTGTGTGTGTTATTTTCATATATATACTTATTCTATAATTCTGACGGTGCGAAAAAAAAAAAACAGATGATATAATTTGGCAATAAAAAATATTAAGCAAATTGATAACTAGAAAAACTTCAATAAGTAAAAGGAAATGACTAAAAACATTCGTACTGTTTTAAAATAATCAACCAGAACCGCAATGCCTAGCCAAAAGAGAAAAAAAAAACACCGACAAAATCACCAAAGTTGCAACATAAAAGTACTTAATACACTATATAGAGCGAAATAAAAAATACTAAAAGAGACTAGAATAATATACCTAGGTTTCACCTACAGGATCCCCTGTACTACACCGTTTTTATTACACCGTTTTTTTTCTATATGTAAACAAAAATTTTAGAAAATAATATTTAGTTTATTCATACTATAAGTAAGGAATTATTACTTACATTAATAGAATATCTATTACATATTGATTCTTTACTTATTATGATTAACTTAACATTCAATATGTTAATTTCTTCCTAATATAGATAACATTAATTTTTACAATAATTTTAATGATTAGGAATAGTTTTTGTAAATTAATATCAGCATTGAATTATTATTTTCTGATAACTTGAATTATATTATTTAATATTTATAAAACATAATAGTTTCGACGGAAGTATGAATGCATATTTCATCTATAATTTTAAATAAGTCGCATAACACCTTTTTCAATATCATCTAAATTAGGCGTAACGTTTTTTTGTTTTGTTTTGTTTTTCAACGAATGTATAAATATTGTATAAACAAAAAATAATAATTGATATAATATCTCAACCGTAGAATTTTTTTTCTTAATTCTTTTCTTAATTAAAAATATGATAAGAAATATATTCAAAATTATTTTAATTGAGTTTTTTATTTTTACTTTTATATAAAAATGATTTTGGGGCTTTGCACGTTGATTTTTTTATGTATTTTTAATCCCAAATTAATTATACGTCGACAGCCATTGACATTGAGTACTCAAATTGGATACTCCTGCCCAGTGGATTTTCTCCCCGGATTATATATATATATATATATATATATATATATATTGTTGTTGGTGACCTTACTCAAGGGCGACCAGAAAGTTCCCTTTTAAATAGCTGCTACACCGAGATGTAGGGGAGGGCGCTACTCCTTTCCCTGGATTGCTCCACTTTACTCTTGATACGTACCTTATATTTCTAAGTGTTAAGCAAGGAGACATCAAGTACCATTTTTAAAGTCTTTAGAATGATTCGACCAGGGACTGAACCCAAGTCTCCTGACCCATTGTCGAACACTCTACCCACCAGACCAATGAGCCAGTCATATATATATATGACCGGCTCATTGGCCTAGTTGGTAGATTATATATATATATATATGTGTGTGCGTGTGTGTGTGTGTTTTAAAGGTTCACAACTAGTTTCAACTTAGGCTATCGTTTTCAAAGATTTTTATTTTCATCATCATCATCATCATCATGTCGTGCTGGTAGCACGGATATCCATGACCCTCTCTCGCCACTTTTCCCAAGCGTTCATCACCTCAGGCAGGTCTCTTGGACAACATCCCGTATCCTCACATAGTTGCTGAATGTATGTTCGTGCTGGTCGTCCTGCTTTTGCACGGCCATGTGTGGGGGTCCATAAGAGTACATCACTTATGAGTTCGTCCCTGCTTCTCCAGCAGTGTCCTGCATGTCTGGTTCCTCTAACTTGAATAGTTTTCGGGATAGGAGGCAGGTGGCCGTACAGTTGGTGTCTTGTGGGGTGTTGCCGCCAGGACTTGTTCAAGATTGCTCGAAGCATTCTTGTGTAATTGCCGTCTAGCTTCTTCTCCAGCCGTTTTGTTAGCGTCCATGTAGTGCATCCATATAGCAGTATCTGGAAGAAACTGCGTTTCATTTTATCGGTTAGGTCTGATTTCCATATAATCGATAGCCTATTGATAGCTGTCCATGCCTTCGTTAACCTCGTGTCGATGTCCTTTTCAGTTGATTCGATGCTGCTTATGCTCCTTGAAAACCAATGTAAAACGTGTTGTTGATGTGGCATACTCATCAGTCTAATGAATACCTAAAATATATAAAATGTCTACGAAAATTTCATGAAATGAACAAGCCCTTTAAAGCAATAATTTCTTGAGTCAACTGTCACATAACGAATCAATCCAAATACGTTGATCACTACATACAACCACTTGCAAAGAAAATCTTACATTTGTAATACGACGCACTTCCTAAACAAAATCAACGACATCAATACAATCCCACAGGAAGCGTTTTAGCTGAGATCCCTATACATCATTATAAAAAACGAGGAACTTTTATAATTGTCTTTTTTTTTTAATTGGAATCATTTTGAGATGAGGCTTCTTAATCTGAGAATTAATTTTTATTTATTGCGGACTTTTTTTTCCTCATCTAGGTAGTTTTTGTGTTGTTTCTTCTTTCACTATGTTTCGGCCAAATTTCACCTCCGGCCTTCTTCAGGTGATTTACCGCGACCTCGGATAGGAATGCTGAGTCTTGTAATCGTATCCCCAGTAATTACTGCCTTCCATAGTTGTTGTCTATCCCACCGCATTTTAGCATTGGAGAAACTCCTAAAAAAATTCCCACAGAAGTAATAACAACATTAACGCAACACATACTAACAAATAACTTCAGCTTTAACGGTTGTCAACTTCATATAAACAAAAGGATGCGTCCTAGGTACTGTTTTAGCCCTTTATACGCAACTATCTACATGGACAAATTTGAAAACACTTACATTTACCCGGAAATCAAGAATAACTGTCTCTTTTACACAAAATAAAGCGATAACATATTCATCATATGGAAGTAAATAATGGAGTGTAATCGGACAATATGTAGAGAAAAAATTGATAACAAGGTAATCCAAGTAGAAGGAGAGATTCATTGAGAAGCAATGTCGACACTATAGCATTTCAGTTCGATTGAACCATCATCAGGATATCTAAAAATACAACATACATGTTTTGTATTTTTAAACATACATTGTTGATTTAACATCACAAGATATCATCGTCCCCATTCCTGATATAATGGTTCATTAGAAACGATATAGTGTCGACTTTGCTTCTCAATAAATCTCTCCTTCTATTTGGATTATCTTGTTATGAATTTTTGTCTACATATCTATCATATATACTGGTGGAGATTGCCCAATCGGCTGGGGCTGTAGAATACACCGACTGTGCCTCTGCGAGTGTCCTGGATATGACACAACAATCTGATGGTGAGGCTCCAGTGATGTTGGAGCTTTGGGAAATGCGGAGTACCACTTTATTGCCATCGCTCCCAGGTCCACTCTGACTCGGATTGGTTGCACCTGATAGGGTCCTATATGGGTTAAATATAACTAACGGCATACTTATGCTAAACTGAACTGTTTGAATTAGAACTGTTTGACTAAACCGAATAGCTTAAAATAGAAAAGTTTTTGACAATCAACCCGTACTTACATTTAAACTGCGTGCTTATGCTGAACTGAATTACTTGAAATAGAACTGTTTTGGCATTAAAACTGTATTTACACTAAACTGAATTGTTTAAAATAGAAATTCTTTGACATTTTACTGTGTGTAAACAAAATCTGTAGTTATGCTAAATTGAATTAGCTGAATTAGAACTGTTTGAATAAACTGAATAGTTTGAAATAGAAATGTTTTTGACAATTAAACTGCGTACTCATGCTAAATTGAAATGTTTGAAATAGAACTGATTATTTACATAAAAATGGATTCGGCGTTAAATAAATTACAAAGGTTGATATGCCATAAAAACCAACCAACCAACTGGTAGAGAAGCAAAATTGAATAATTTCCTAACCAACCCAAATACGATGCACGACTCGATCAAATTGACAACGAAAAGTCTATACATTCAATAACACTTTTAGATACTTTGATATCTATTAACAAGAACAGACAACTACGGGCGACATGACACACAGAAACCACTAATACATGACTATCTTCATAAAATATTTTCTCATTCCAAACATACCTTCCCTACTCACCAGTGATTAGACTAAGAAAAATCTGCACAGGCGACAACGAATTAAAAAACAAAACCAATAAACTTAAACGATAATTTTCAGCGCGGATGTATCTCCCATACTATAACTGAAAACCAAACAAGCCATCTCCATCCCTAGACAAGAAACCCTAAACCTAAGACTGGAAGTAACAATATTCAACATCACTCTCACACCTCTCGCCCAGATAATCAAGAACCGCAGAGACATTTTCAAACTAAACCCTAATTCAAGAGAGATTTTTAAGAACCAAGTACAGGGTGGAACGATAAAATTGTCGTACTAGAAAAGACGACATGATTTCATTTCCTTTTAATGAAAACCGGTGTCTTTTTTTTGTTGCAGACCATCTACTAGTTGGCCAGTTGTGTACAAATCCCAAGAGCGATAGGAGCCTGTCTGAAAGTGACACAATGTTCAACGAGCAAGATCGGAGATGCGTCGCTATACAACTCATGTCTCTACCGATCAAAGTTATGACAACAGGACCATTGGCAGCACCTTCAAAATGCAAATCTGGATTGCCACGAATAACAGGGACGTACCCAGGGTGATAAAAACAAAGTTTCCGGCTACGGTTATGGTCTTTGTGGTTTCAAGTGAGGGCCACATCATGCCACCTCACATCTTCGAAGTCGGCTTGAAAGTCAACACCAAAGTGTACCTGGATGTGCTGAAGAGTGTGGTGATCTCCTGATGCAATCAGGTGGCCGGTGGCAGACCCTGGATGTGGCATTAGGACTCGGCGCCGGCCCACAAGTCCAAAGAGACCCAGGCTTGACTTCAGAAGAAGTGCTACGACTTTGTACCCTTCTCTCACTGGCCCATTCCTCCCCCGACCTAAACCTACTGGACTACCTTGTTTGATCATACGTCGAGAACATCACCAACATGACCTCCCACAACACCAAACCCATTCTGATCGCCGTCATCCGCCGAGTATTCGCCGAGCTCCCGCCGGCGCTTGTGGAAAAGGCATGCTCCCAGTTCTGGATCCGTATCGAGGTGGTGATTTAGGCTGAAGGTGGCTACATTGAATAGATGTCAGCTCTACTACATAATCAAGTTATCTGAATTGATTTTTTTAATAAAAGTTTTAAGATAAAGCTGTAGTGTTGTTTTCTTTAGGACGACAATTTTATCACTCCACCCTGTAGATGTCAGCTCTACAACATAATCAAGTTATCTGAATTGATTTTTTTAAATAAAAGTCTTAAAATAAAGCTGTAGTGTTGTTTTCTTTAGGACGACAATTTTATCGTTCCAGCCTGTAGATGTCAGCTCTACTACATAATCAAGTTATCTGAATTGATATTTTTAATAAAAGTTTTAAGATAAAGCTGTAGTGTTGTTTTCTTTAGGACGACAATTTTATCACTCCACCCTGTAGATGTCAGCTCTACAACATAATCAAGTTATCTGAATTGATATTTTTAATAAAAGTCTTAAGATAAAGCTGTAGTGTTGTTTTCTTTAGGACGACAATTTTATCGTTCCAGCCTGTATATCGTCGACCAAATAACCTCAGAGAAATGATAGGTTACAATTATATACTAAACAGTAAAACGAATCCATAAGCGACCCACAGTAAAATCTACTAAATTTTTCCAACTATGCAATATCAAAAACAACTTACTCTCAAATCGTAAAAATTCATTCACTAGTTTCACAGCTAAAAAGATTTTCAAAATTCAGCGAGAAGTAAATTGCAGAAGTAAAAATGTAATTTCTTTTACTCAAATGCACAAACCGCCAAGAACAATATGTCGGAAAGTCAAAATGGCCGTTTTATTTTAGATTCAATAACTGCAGAGATAGAATCAAATTTATGGATCAGAACAGTCAAATAGTCAAGCAATACTTCCGCAAAAACGGTCACAAAAATTCACAATCACAGAAAGAATTGAAATAAAAGTATTAACACGAAATAAATAATGGATGAAAAAGATTGAAAATATATATACCATTTGGTTTGGTTTGCTTTGGTTTATGGCATATCAACCTTTATAGGTTATTTAACGCCAAATCCATTTTTATGTAAATAATCAGTTCTATTTCAAACAATTCAGTTTAGCATAAGTACACAGTTTAAACATTTCTATTTCAAACTATTTAGTTTATTCAAGCAGTTATATATAACAATTCACTTTAGTGTAAATACAGTTTCAATGTCAAAAAACAGTTCAATTTCAAATAATTCAGTTTAGCATAAGCACGCAGTTTAAATGTAAGTACGGTTTAATTGTGAAAAACATTTCTATTTTAAGCTAGTCAGTTTAATCAAACAATTCAGTTTCGCATACGTATACCGTTAGTTCTATTTAACCCATACTATCTATGGGTTAAATAGAACTCGCTTACTACGATTCCGGAGTCCATCGCTTTTACCATTACACCACGAGGACACCCCCTTTTTTCCACGGTATTATTTTCAAGGTCGGTCCTATAAATCAGTTGTGACTTATTGTGGGGTTTATTTGTTTGTATCGGTGTTTATAGTTGTCAAGTTTATAGTTGTCAATGGTGGGGCTTTGGGGAATACGGAGTACCTATCGGGTGCTACCACACCAGGCCAGAGTGGACCTGGAAGCAATGGCAATGAAGGGGTACTCCGTATTCCCCAAAGCCCCAGCATTATTGGGACCTAACCATCGGACTGTCTAGTGTCATTATCAGGACACTCATTGGGGGGTCTTACCCCTCTGCAAAGGTGCAGTCAGTGTATTCTACAGCCCCAGCCAACTGGGCAATATACCATTTGGTTTTAATATGAAGCTTTATCATCCGACTTGGATAAGATAAAAACTTGACAACTATAAACACCGATACAAACTAATAAACCCCACAATAAGTCACAACTGATTTATAGGGCCGACCTTGAAAATAATACCGTGGAAAAAAGGTGGGTGTTCCCGTTGTGTAATGGTTAAAGCGATGAACTCCGGAATCGTAGTAAGCGAGTTCGTACTCCAGTCGTGTTATTACGTTCACTTTCGGGCAAATACTCTTGGGAAAGGTTGAACCCCCTTATCCTCCCAGCTATGGGTTAAATAGCACCACTACTGTTCTTCTAGGATGCTGGCTCTGGCATTAAATAACCTACAAAGGTTGATATGCCATTAAACAAAGAAACCAAACCAACCAAACCAAATCGAAAAAAAACAGCATTAACAAAAAACAAGCTGATCAAGTCAAGGATAATCTGAAACACACCCCCTTCAAATCTCTCTAAAATATATAAAAACGGGTGCTCTCTGAAATTAATCCACCTGTATCTGGTCAAATTTTTGATAAAACCTGATACACTTGGTGCATCCTAGCCACAATCACCTACCCAGACGGTCACAGTCAAAATCAAACCATCCCTACCACCACTACTCAAATTTTTATCTATTTCCCTCCTTGTTCTTCTCTTATCTGACTCTTGTCTTTATACTCATTATTTCATCTATTTCTTCAATTGCTAAAAACGCAAAGAATGTTTAGTATGAAGATGTTCTTCTGTGAAAAAAAAAATAACGAAATATTGCCTCTAAACGCGTCGTAAATGTTTGATCTATCCACTTTCCGACTTAATTTTATCATATTACTAGATTCATTAAAATCTACCATTTCTCGAAGCATACATACATATATATATATATATATATATATATAGGAGAGGAAACAAAAACACTTTGTTTATTTGTCGCTGCCTCCCACCAAACACGACTTGACACATGGTCAAAAGCCCAAAGGCCGATTAAAATGGGGATAAGGGGGAGGGGAAGGGGAAGGTCGGGAACGAGCCGAGACTCGAAACCTGCTGGTCTATGCTGCTCATCGGCCAACTTGGTGCAATGTGAGCCTGATAAGGCAAGCAGTTTCACGAACCCAAATCTGGGTCCGGGCACGTATGCCGGGTTATGGTTTGAACTAGACATCAAGGTCTAGTGCCATACATAGGTTTCGAGAAAGTCCGCGGGGACCTCTGGAAACAAAAACACTTTGATCAGACAATATGTGTGTATGTGTGTGTGAGAGAGACTGCAAGTGTGGATGTATAAGTGTGAGTGTGTGAATGCCTTTGTGTGCGTGTGTGAGTGTATGGGTGTGTGTATAATTGTATGTGTAAGAATGTGTGTGTGATTGTGTAAGTGTGCATGTGAATGTGTGTGGCGGGTATGAGTGAGTGCGCAAGTGTGTGTGTATGAGTGTGTGTATGTGTGCATATATGACTGTGTGTTCGCATCTGCGTGTGTGTGTATAAGTGCACACTGTCCTAAACTTATCTATTTATAGGAATATTTATAATATAGGAAATGAAATAGGTAATCTGGGTTCAAATCCAACACAAGGCTGTTTGTATTTCACATGGCATTGATGTTCTATAGAAAACTATGAATCCTTTTGTTTTGCAATAAACTATGGAAAATAGTTTGGCAGAATAGGTTTTTAGTCTTGGTAAGGCAACCAGTCACTGGTTGCCTTACCAAGACTAAAAACTAAAGACTATTTTCCAGAGTTTATTGCAAAACAGAAGGATTTATAGTTTTCTATAGAAGGAAAAATCTGAATTTAAACTTGATATACTCCGCTAAAAAAAGGGAGTGGCTTGTGGTGCATCCTACTCGATGTAATGGGGTTGAGTGAACACAAACTGAAAACGAAGTTACGTTAGACCACTTATTTTATGGCATATAAACCCTTGATGGTTATTTAATGTCCAAACACACACACACACACACACACACACACACACACACACACACACACACACATATATATATATGTATATATATATATATATATATATAGGATTTGGCATTAAATAGCCGACGAGAATTGATATGCCATAAAACCCAACTAAGCAACAAACAATGCCCAAAGCTCCAGGGCAAGAGTCTTCCCAACAGATGCAGTTTAGCGTCATAAACAAGACATTCGTAAGAGGGTCTTACCTCTTTTTGCAAAGGTGTTGTCACCCTCCCATCCGACAGAGAGGCTAATTAATTAGTTATATTCACAGAACTTTTTATAAGTGCGGAAAATTTCGCTTTTAAAAATATCAATAGTTATGAATTTACAATTATGAAGAATTATTATGTATACTATTTGTACTTACACATATCGCATGCGGGTTTTAAGATGGTAATTATAAAAATATTTCCTTCAATAAGACTTTACAAGTTGTTGTTAATTATACAGGTTGTGAGACTGTCATTATTCAAAATAATGGCTAGAGAATCATTTTTATTAACGTTTAAGATAATTATTCTTAATTAAGATGCTTTAATGTTGCCTAGTCGGCTGGGGCTGCAGGATACTCCGACTGCATCTTTGCAGACGGATAAGACTTCCCCAACGAGTGGTCCAGAAGGGTCGGGCAGTAAAATACACTGATTGCATCTCTGTAGACGGGTAAGACTCCCTCAACGAGTGGTCCAGTTGGCTAGGGCTGCAGAATATTCAAACTGCATCTCTCCAGACGGGTAAGATTCCACTAACTTGTGGTCCAGTCGGCTAGGGCTGCAGAATACACCGACTGCGTCTTTCCAGACGGGTAAGACTCCCCCAACGGGTGTTCTGGATATGACACGAAACATTCAGATAGTGAGGGTTCAGTAATGCTAGATCATTGAGGAATGCGGAGTACCCCTTTTATTGCCATCGCTCCCAGGTACACTCAGGCCTTGATAGGGTCCTATAGAGTCCTATTTATGGGTCAAATAGAACTAAACAGCCTACTTGTGCTAAACTGAATTTTTTGAAAGAACTGTTTATATGAAAAAAGATTGATTTGGCATTGAATAGCCCACAATGGTTGATATGCCATAAAACTAAACCAAACCAAACCAAACCGAACCATTATGTTTGATGTTTTGTTTACACTAAGCGTGGCGTTCGGACAACGGCTTTAGAGTCATTTGAAGACGAAAATATCTTCAAAAGTACCTACGATTTTGTAAATATTTCGAATAGATATTTTATATCAATTTTCCAAACTTGGTGAGACTGTTTTTAATCGTATTTCTTAGCCGCCTTTTTAAGACTGAGCAACATTTGAGATTTAAGGGATTACCTCTTCGCAAGATACCCGGCCTTAACAGAAAGGGTCTAAATACACGTAGAGAAGCAGAGAAAAATCTGTCTCTCATAACTGTAAAGAAGATCGTTGTTAGACGCTGTGATACAATCAATGTTTGATGGGGGAGAGTAAGACATGCAGGATGAGAGACAAATCTCACCAAAAAATAAGTCTGAGCCGGATCTCCAAGTGAAGTTTAAAACTTTTACAAGTATGATGCTAATGTTTCCTGAATGTCTGGTTGAAATCCGGCCAAAAATGGCAGCAGATCCTTAGCGGTAGAGATGGACAGACATGAGATGAATTATAAAAGGATATATATATATATATATATATATATATATATATATATATATATATGGGGGGTATATATATATATACGCACTCACACACACACAAACTTACATACACACACTTTTATATATGTATAATACAATAAATATTAAATTTAAAAACTCAGAAAGTTTTCCTACACACACACACACACACATATATACATATATATATATATATATATATATGTGTGTGTGTGTGTGTGTGTGTGTGTATTTATGCATGTATACGCATACACACACGCACAAATATGTATATATATAATACAAAAAATATTAGATATAAAAACTCAGGAAGTTTACACACATATATATATATATATATATATGTGTGTGTGTGTCTGTGTGTGTCTGTGTGTGTCTGTGTGTGTTTGGATGTCTTGGTGTGTATATATAGCACAATAATAACACAGATGGATTGCTACCTAAGACCATATATATATGTGTGTGTGTGTGTGTGTGTATGTGATATATGAACATTCGTGGTTGTATATATTGATGAAAACTGACCGATAAAATTGCATTTAACTGATTTGTTTGTTTTATTTGGATGCCGTGGGAGGGGGAGGTAGGTAACTGTTATAGCCACAGTCTTGTGGGGTGCTGCTTCTAGGATTTAAGAAAACCTTTCAAATAGATAAAACTCACACCAAAAAAACACTATAACCAATAGAAAGTGTTTGGGTAAAAAATAAGAGACACTTTCTCTATCATCTTGATCTCGATATACGAAAAGCAACAAGAAGACTTGAACGTCTACACTTGAAAGTCATAAAGAAAAAATACTCTGTGTTTCTAAACAAAGCCAGTTTGAACAATGACTTGCTACCAAAATACACTATATATATATATATATATATATATATATATAAGAGGTTTATGGTTCTTACAAGCTCTTGGTGAGTTAATGGAGGACCAAATATTGTAGCATTGTTAAATTATCAATATCAATGATAGAGTATTTACATACATACAGGCTATCGATTATATGGAAATCAGACCTAACCGATAAAATGAAACGCAGTTTCTTCCAGGCAGCGGTCACATCGATACTGCTATATGGATGCACTACATGGACGCTAACAAAACGACTGGAGAAGAAACTAGATGGCAATTACACAAGAATGCTGCGTGCAATCCTGAACAAGTCCTGGCGGCAACACCCCACAAGACACCAACTGTACGGCCACCTGCCCCCTATCACGAAAACTATTCAAGTTAGACGAACCAGACATGCAGGACACTGCTGGAGAAGCAGAGATGAACTCATAAGAGATGTACTCTTATGGATCCCCACACATGGCCGCGCAAAAGCAGGACGACCAGCTCGAACGTACATTCAGCAGCTATGTGAGGATACAGGATGTTGTCCTGAAGACCTACCTAGGGCGATGAACGACAGGGAGGAGTGGCGAGAGAGGGTCAGGGATATCCGTGCTGCCAGCACGATATGATGATGATGATGATATATATATAAGAGGTTTATGGTTCTTACAAGCTCTTGGTGAGTTAATGGAGGACCAAATATTGTAGCATTGTTAAATTATTATCAATATCAATGATAGAGTATTTACATACATACATACATACATATATATATATATATATATATATATATATATATATATATATAAGCATGTTTGATAAAATAATAAAGACATACTTTGTCTATATAATTTTATCAAGATCCTTTCAAGTTTCCTGATAAGTGTCTTGGTTTCAGGTTGGAATTGATTAATAAATTGACCAAAATTGACCCGAGCGCTTTCGGACTTTTCATAGAATAAAGAATGTTTTTCACGTGCAAGCAACCCCAGATGATGACCTATGAAAGGTCCGAAAGTGATCGGGACAATTTTGTTAAATTCATTCACAAATGACAACCTGAAACCAAGACACTCATCAGAAAAATTAAAAGAATGTTAATAAAATTATATGGACAAAATGTGTCTTTATTATTTAATCAAACATGCTTAAATGAAAGACTGCAGCCCAACCACACAAACACACACACACACATATATATATATATATATATATATACGCATATACATATATACTTGTTTCTAAAACTCTCTAAAATATGCATGCACGTACGTGGACATGATCACTCTAGCAGACACACAGAATACACTTCCGTAAAAAGAAAAAGAAGATGGAAAAATAGAGAAAGAGAGAAACAACAACAGCAGAGACAAAAATCTGTCACGGACAATTAACGCTGTAATGCAACCTGGAAACTCTCCGACAAAAATCCTTGAATTAAAAAGGACAACTTTATCAAAACAGTCGCCACGATATAAATCAAAGACGACGACGCCATCAAACATTATGAATTTCCTGATGAAAGTGTAAACACTTGAAATACGTGTAGAAGAAAAACAAATAACTTAGAAAAGAAATCTATTCGTGGACGAATTCATCTTAAAATATTTACTTTTTTCTCTCATTGGACCAACAAAAAAGTCTTCATATATATATATATATATATATATATATATATATATATATATATATATATGGAGTTTCAGAGTAACGGAAGAAATGTCAATACTTCTTAAATTCATTTATTTTCGGTTCCAGGAAGCAGTCTGCATTAAGAAAGCGGATGGAGTATTACTTTTTGAAAAGACGAAGGTGGTTTAGAACGTCGCTAAAGTGTAAACGCTTTCCTTCTGAGTGCGCATGCGTGTCGTTCTTCACATGCATCTTTTCATTAGCTGAACGTAATTCCAGTCTATTTCGTTTTTTTTTTGTTGTTTTTTTTTTTTCGGTTTCTTTTTTTTTTTATTATTATTATTGCTTTTTGTTTATTTGTTTAGTTATTTATTTATCTATTTATTTATATTTGGCTCGAGTAAGATAAGGCAAGTCATAAAAGAAAAATAGACGTTGTCCATAGCGCTGTTGCGCGCTATGACAAACATCTGAATATACGCCGGAGAAATCGAGGAAGTATTCATCTTCTATATTTATTGTATAAATAGGTATTCCACTTTACGCATGTATTTAATCCCCCACTGCAGCTGTTACAGGCAAAATGTAACACTATATCAATTTTATAACTGAGTTTTCCTTCTTTTAGACGGTTGCCTTATCAATGCTAAAATCCACAGTCTATCCTACTATTTACCCGTAACTAGGAATAGAAAAGAAGGATTCAGCCTTTTCCCAAGATTATAAGCACGAAGTGAAACGCAAGCAGTATTGTCTAGGATTTGAACTCCGATTGCCGACTGCCCTGTCGGCTGTTTGGGGCGGTAGAATACACAGACTACATCTCTGCAGAAGATTAAGACCCCCCCCCAATGAAGGTCCTGGATATGACTTTAAAGATCCTGATGGTATGACTCCAAAAATGCTGGAGCTTTGGAGAATGTGGAGTACCTCTTCATTACCATCACTCCCAGGTCTTCTTGGTAGCACTTGATAGGGTCCAATCTATGGCTCAAATTGAACTGTTTCAGATTTAAATTGAATACAAACAAATGACTTATGCAAAATTGAATTATCGGAAATAGAACTGTTTCCTGATTTAACTATGTGTAAATAAATGACTTCTGTTTAATTGGATTGGTTGTGATACATAGCAATATTTAGGACTACTTAACCTTGTTGACTGATATTTACAAAACATATATATCTAATGATATTAAAAATCATATATATATATATATATATATATATGTGTGTGTGTGTGTGTGTGTGTGTGTGTGTGTGTGTGTTTGTGTGTGTGTATAAAACGGATTTGGCATTAAAAAACCTACAATGGTTGGTATTCCATAAAATCTGATTGTACCGCTCTTTTGGTTGTTGGATTAAAAGGGATGTCAATCCGAATGGGGTCATTTTATGCCTAGAGGTTAGAGAATAAAGTACCTCATTGGCCTTCTGGGTAGAGTGTTCGCCAATGGTCCAGGAGACTGGGTAAAATCCCAGGTCGCGTCATACCAAAGACTTTAAAAATTGTACCTTCTTGCTTAACACTCAGCAATATAACGTACGTATCAAGGGTAAAGTGGAGAAATCCTGGGAAAGGAGTAGCGCCCTCCCCTACACCTCGGTGTAGTAGCTATTGAAAAGGGAGCCTTTGGGTTGTCTTCGACGATGGTCACCAACATTACTTTACTTTCTTTACGTCTATATTTGGATTTTTGTAGTTAACAGTTTTAACGATATGTAAACATCATCGAGGAACGTTGGTTAGTTGGTTGGTTGGTTGGTTGGTTGGTTGGGATTTTTTTGTTTTGTTTTACGGCGTATCAGCCCTTTTCGGGTCATTAACATTGAATTAAGTTATTTTGATGAAAGTTTCAAACAATTCAGGTTAGTATAATTATAGTTTTTTGTATACACACAGTTAAATGTCAAAATAGATCTATTTCAAACAATTCAGTTTAGCATACAAAAACAGTTCTATTTCAAAGAATTCTGTTTAGCATAAGTAAGCAATTTAGTTCTATTTGATCCATAGATAGGACCCTGTTAGGTGCTACCACTCCGGGCCAGAGTGGACCTGGGCACGACGGCAATGAAAGGGTACTCCGCATTCCACAAAGCTCCAGCATTACTGGAACCTCAGATTGTTTAGAGTCATATACAGGACACTCGTTAGAGGAGTCTTACTCCTCTGCAGAGATGCAGTCGGTGTATTCTACTGTCCCAATCGACCTGGCCACAGGACACTCGTTGAGAGAGTCTTACCCCTCTTCAGAGAAGCAGTCAGTGTATTCTACTGCCTCAGCCGATTTGGCTAGTCGGAGATATGTTGAGGGGTTACTTTGTGTGGTTTTGATAAAGTCTACGTTTATTTTTTTTGGTATAATCAGCTGGAATTACTTTCTAATGAATAGTTTAGGGATCGTATTGAGGGGTTACTTTGTATGGTATTGATCATGTTTACATTTTGGTGTAATTTTATCTCTCAAAAAGGACAGAATGTCATCTATATTGACATTTTCAAATAGATCTTTTCATATCACTTGCATTGAAAAAGTGTTTTATGATGAAAATGAAAGCTCAACTTTTTATGAGAAAGTGTTTAACAGTGTAGGGTGTTTGACATGTTACACACTGTGGTGGTGGTTGTTATTGGCCATCATACTTGGTAAATCCTCGAGACGACATTCAGTGTCCGCACAGAGATAAACGTAAACTTTTGCTGATTGGATAACATGAGTGTGTCCATGTGTAGGAGGCCATCAGAGAACATTGCTTCTGAATGTGTTCTCATGCTGGGCGCAACTGGAGAAATGACTTACTCCTTTTTTTTTTTGAAGCTTTGCAAGATGGGAAGTGGCCATATAGCTGCTGTTTTTTTTTTGTTTGTTTTTTCAGGGTGCTACTTCCAGGATTTATTCAAAACAGCGTGAGGCATTCTTGTATGATTCCTATCTAGCGTTTTGGTTGGTGGGTTTTTTCAGCATGTCAACCTATCTGGGGTTATTTTATGCGTAGAGGCTAGGAAAGAATGTACATTGTATTTAACACTTTTTGTCGTTAAGTTTTTTGTTCAAATAAGATGTCAGCATCTGGAATTGCTTTCTAATGAATAGTTCAAGGATTGTATTGAGGGGTTACTTTGTATGGTATTGATCATGTTTGAATTTTGGTGTAAAAATATAAATCTCAAAAAGAACAGAATGTCATCAATATTGACATTTTCAAATAGAACTTTTCATATCCTTTGCATTGAAAAGGTGTTTTATGATGAAAGCGAAAACTCCACATACTATAAAAAAGTGCTGAGTGCGCTTCTGAATATATATATATATATATATATATATATATATATATATATATATGACTGATTGCATTTCACATAGCACTAATACCCTTGGGAAAGGTATGAATCCAATTATTCTCCCTCTAGCTATGGGTAAATAGTAGGACAGACTAGGTTCTTCAGCCTTGGTGATTTAACTAGTCTAGGAGAAGGAAAACTCTGAATTAAAACCTGTTAAACTCCGCTTAAAAATTGACCTTGATATCCTGCCCGAGCGGAGGGGTTGGTAAATAGGATATATATATACGTGAGGGTCGGCTGAAAAATTCATTGGTGACCCAAATACTCTCATGTAATAGGACAAAAATAGGTATATTTTTCAACATAGTTTCCGCTGTTGTGTGAGCACTTCCTCTATTGGTGTTGCAGTGCTTGTATCCCACTGATAAAAAAATTCCTCAACAAGAGATATGACGTCATTATATGAAATTTTCAGCCGATGAATTTTTCAGCCCAACATCGTATGTATGTATGTGTGTGTGTGTGTGTGTGTGTGTGTGTGTGTAATACAATCTTTCACAGCTTTTTTCTACCATAAAATTAAATCTATTCTTCCCATACGTAACAACAATGGATTTACATAATAGTTTCCCCTTATTTCTTGACCATTGAAAATCCCTTCTGAATTTGATTTTCAGAGCTTTGTTTTATGATATGTCAACCTTAGTTGCGTTACTTAGTGCCAAAATAAAGAGGCGCTATTGACCTGACGGCCATCCTTGCTGTGATTAAAATCAGCGAACAGAGTTCAAATAGAGGACGGATGAGCTTGGGAAATGCATAAACTCATCTGTTTCTCCCTTCCCCACCCCTTACCCTCTACTAATGGCCCATTCGGCAGCGACTGTAGAATACACTAACTTCATCTCCCTCGAGGGTTAAGACTCTCCCAACGAGCGTCCTAATTATGACACTAAGCAATCTGAAGTTGATCTTCCATTAATGCTGGAGCTTTGGGGAATGCGGAGAACCCCTTTATTGCCATCGCTCCCAGGTTCACTCTGGCTCGGAGTGGAAGCACCTGATAGGCTCTTATTTATGGTTCAAATAGAACAAAACTGTGTACTTATGATAAACTGAATCGTTTGAAATAGAACTGCTTATATGTATAAAAATGGACATTATTTACATTTTTCTGATTATTGCTCTCATCTTTGTTGCCATGTTTATCACAAAGTTTCGGCTGTTGTACGCTCCGGCCTTCTTCAGGTGATTGGAATGTCGAACTTGGCCCTTTATTTCGCTCACCGAGGTAGATTGTTCCAGTTCCACGAGCCATGTTTAATGGATGTCAGTTATCAGTTATCTCCTGTTAATTTGACCTCTTAAATTTCTCCACTGCCTTCACTCTTTTGGGGTATGTCATTGGATCCTCGAGGACACATGGCACAATGGATAAAGAAGAAGGCCGGAGCATTCAACGGCCGATAAACATGGCGACAAAGATGAGGACAATAGTCCGAAAAATGTAAATCATATACATAATACCTCATCTCAGAAATATAGATAGGTATAAAAATAGATTCATCATTAAATGTAATATAATGGCCGAGGGATTTCGTTTTATATATCTTGCCTTTCGGTTTAGTTAGGCTGAGAACCTTTCGCTTAGTGCATGGGTTACTTAGGTGCAACATGAGCGCAGGTGTTCATGCACGCGCGGGGAGGATGTGTCATTCAGAGATGTCAAAATAAAAATCCCAGATAGAAATTTATGACCGGGGGATGTGAATGACGTCATACACCGGAAGCGTGCACGGAGGATTTGGGGGATTTGAGAAAAGTCAGTGAGTTGAGTTCTTGTCTCCGAAGAAGAAGGTTGACTCTCGGAGCTCACCGAGGCATTGCGGCGGGTGCTGCATGTGGTGGTGGGGGGGGGCAGATGGAAAAGGTCAGCATAGAAAGATTGTGTATCACTCTCCTTATGTCGAAAAACCTTTTAACTCAAAGGTAATAAAAAGTTTCGTACCTGAACTAAGAAGTCGTAAGTGTTTTTTATGTGTCGGGATTCCAATGTTATCTATGTATGAGTTATGAACATTCTATGTACATTTCACGTATTCATGTATGGGTATGTTATATAAATAACCTACAATGGTTGATATGCCATAAAACCAAACAAAACAATTTTACTATGTTGACTAATGGTAAATAGAATTGTTTGATCATATAACCTTTTTGTATCTACCACATGTGTTTACAAATCATATATATTTGATATATATGTAAACACGTGATTTGGCATTATATAAACCATAATGGTTGATATGCTATAAAACCAAATCAAGCCAGCAAGCAAGTACCAATGTTATAAGCATCAGTTCATTAATAAAGTTTTATTCATTTCAAAAAGATAAACACTTCATACTTAGTTGCAATATTAATATTTTAACGAACGACGAATTAATAAAGTTTACAACCATTCTCAAACCGATAAACACTTCATATTTAGTTGCAATATTAATGTTTTAACGAACGACGAATTAATAAAGTTTACAACCATTCTCAAACCGATAAACACTTCATACTTAGTTGCAATATTAATGTTTTAACGAACGACGAATTAATAAAGTTTACAACCATTCTCAAACCGATAAACACTTCATACTTAGTTGCAATATTAATGTTTTAACGAACGACGAATTAATAAAGTTTACAACCATTCTCAAACCGATAAACACTTCATACTTAGTTGCAATATTAATGTTTTAACGAACGACGAATTAATAAAGTTTACAACCATTCTCAAACCGATAAACACTTCATATTTAGTTGCAATATGAATATCTCAGAGCCCATGTTTTACGAAAATTCACATTTTAGCAGTTAAACACTTCATACTTAGTCTGATATCACTATTTTAATACAATGTATTGATACAGTTACAACCATTTTAAATTGATAAACACTTCATACTTTGTTGAAATAACAATTTCACGAGACAGTCTATTGATAAAGTTAATAATCATTTTAAACAGGTAAATACTTAATCTTTTGTTGCAATACTTTAAGATCAAATGTCGTTCAGAATATTTGAAACAATAGATACAAATAGATATGTCTGAGCTAGATAGATACAAATAGATATGTCTGAGCTAGATAGATACAAATAGATATGTCTGAGCTAGATAGATACAAATAGATATGTCTGAGCCAGATCGATACAAATAGATATGTCTGAGCTAGATAGATACAAATAGATATGTCTGAGCTAGATCGATACAAATAGATATGTCTGAGCCAGATAGATACAAATAGATATGTCTGAGCCAGATCGATACAAATAGATATGTCTGAGCTAGATCGATACAAATAGATATGTCTGAGCCAGATCGATACAAATAGATATGTCTGAGCTAGATCGATACAAATAGATATGTCTGAGCTAGATCGATACAAATAGATATGTCTGAGCCAGATCGATACAAATAGATATGTCTGAGCTAGATCGATACAAATAGATATTTCTGAGCTCGATAGATACAAATAGATATGTCTGAGCTTGATCAATACAAATAGATATGTCTGAGCTAGATCGATACAAATAGATATGACTGAGCCAGATCGATACAAATAGATATGTCTGAGCTAGATCGATACAAATAGATATGTCTGAGCTTGATCGATACAAATAGATATGTCTGAGCTAGATCGATACAAATAGATATGTCTGAGCTTGATCGATACAAATAGATATGTCTGAGCTAGATCGATACAAATAGATATGTCTGAGCCAGATCGATACAAATAGATATGTCTGAGCTAGATCGATAAAAATAGATATGTCTGAGCTAGATAGATACAAATAGATATGTCTGAGCCAGATCGATACAAATAGATATGTCTGAGCTAGATCGATCCAAATAGATATGTCTGAGCCAGATCGATACAAATAGATATGTCTGAGCCAGATCGATACAAATAGATATGTCTGAACCAGATAGATACAAATAAATATGTCTGAGCTAGATCGATCCAAATAGATATGTCTGAGCCATAGATTGAACGCTGAAAGATACCAGAATTTTGTTTCAGAATGAATTTGGGATAATGACAATGAAGGGGTGACATACACTCGATAGAGATTCTGAAGTGGTGACTGACCAGTGGTGACTAACCAGCGGATCAGATTTCGAGTCAAACTGAGGATGCACATTGATTTTTGGGCAATAATTTACAGTGTATTCCTAAAATAAAAAAAAGATTTTAAATACATTCACTCTTGGGAAATACGTAAAACTATCTTTCTCCAGCTCCTCTTTTATTTTATATCGGTGAACCGAATTTGGTTTCTTTGTTTTAATGGCATATCAACCTTCATGGGTTATTTATTGCCAAATCCATCCTTCTAGAAGAATAGCAATGATGCTATTTAACCCATAGCTGGGAGGATAAGGGGGTTCATGCCTTTCCCAAGAGAATTTACCCGAAAGTGAACGTATTAGTGCGACTGGAGTTCGAACACGGTTACTACGAGTCCGCAGTCCAGCGTGTTAATCATTACACCACGAGGACACATCCAAACTTGTTTTGGTTTTATAGCGTATCATCCTTTCTAGATAACTCGTGGTGTAATAGTTAAAGAGATAGGCAGCGGACTCATAGTCAACGAGTTTGAACTCTCGTCGCGCTATTACATTCACTTTCGAACAAATACACTTGGAAAAGGAATTTCCATTATTCTCCCAGCTATGGGTTAAATAGTATCACCACTGTTCTTTTAAAAGGATGGCTTGGGCATTTAATAACCTACATTGGCTGATATGCCATTAAACAAAAGAAACCGAACCAATGTCAAATCCACTTTATACATACATGTTAAATATATATTATTTGTAAACCGATTTTGTCAATAACATTTTTAAACGAGCCTAAGCACAATTTTCTGCACACAGTTAGATAGTTTTAAGTATTTCTATTTACTATTAATCATTTGTTTTCACACCTTTAAATGGGTAAACATATAATTTGTAAGGGAATAGTTTGTAGATAATTTCATTTTAAATGAGTTACAACTAATTTATTTCCACACAAGCATTGCTTTTGTTTCTACACAATTAAAAAAGTAAAGTTAGCGACCTTAGTCGGGGGGGGGTACCCGAAGGCTCCCTTTACAATAGCTACTACACTGAAGTGAAAGGGAGGGCGCTACTCCATTCTCTGGATTTCTCCACTTTAACCTTGATTCTTACCGTATAATGCAGAGGAGTCCGTGGTGTAATGATTATCGTCATAGGAAATGAACACGGCGACACGAGTTCAAATCCTGGACGAAACTGATTGCATTTCACATAGCACTAATACACTTGGGGAAGGTATGAATCCAAATATTCTCACTCCAGCTATGGACTAGGCAGACTAGGTTCTTCAGCCTTGGTGAGGCAACTAGTCTAGGAGAAGGAAAACTCTGAATTCAAGCCTGTTAAACTCCGCTTAAAAATTGACCCGAGCGGAGGGGTTGGTAAATATGCTTACCTTATAAATGCAGTGTTAAGCAAGGCGGTATCAAGTACCATTTCTGAGTCTGTGGTATGATACGACCTGGGATTGACACCAGGTCCCCTTACCATTGGCGAACAATCATTTGCTTGAACACAGTCAAACGGTTAAAAATATTGAAATGTCATACCAATAATTCAATTTAGTTACACAGTTAAAGAATTTCAGCCATTGCTAATTAACACTTATAATTCGGTTAAACATCAATCATTTGTTTGCACACAGTTAAATCAACAAACGGTTCTATTTCAAGTAATTCAATTTCGAGTTAGTCATTTATTTGCCCAGAGTTTAAATGTCAAACATCTATTTGAGATATAGGTAGGATCCATATCAGGTGCTACCACTCCGGGCCAGAATGTCTCTGAGAGCAATAGCAATGAAGGGGTACTCCATGTTTCTCAAAGCTCTAGAGATAGTGTATCGCTATTAGATTGTTTAATGTCATATCTTTGAGCGGAGATACAGTCAGTCTATTCAACAGCCCCAGCCGACTTGACTTAAGCAATCAATTTACAGTTTAGCTAATCTAAAACCTCAAAATAATAAGGGTTCAGTTTGACATTAAACTCATTTAGTAAGAAATATTCCAAACTTAAATCTTTAAAACTATCGGAACTTTTTAAGAAAATTAACATGCTCCAAATATTATACCGGGTCTTTCAGTTTAGTCAAACAGTTCTACAGCCCTAGCCGACTGGCAAGACACCCGTTTGGGGCGTGGTCTTACGCCTCTACAGAGAAGCAGTCGATGTATTCTACAGCCCCACCAACGAGCCGGGCAAAAATGTTTTTGTTCTTATAAATAAGAACAAAAACATTTTTACCCTGCTCGTTGCTTCTCTGCAGAGGCGTAAGACCACACCCCAAACGGGTGTCTTGCCAGTCAGCTAGGGCTGTAGAACTGTTTGACTAAACTGAAAGAGTTAAAATAGAAATGTTTTTGACAAACTGTGTATTTACATTTAAACTGCGTGCTTATAATAAACTGAATTATTTGAAATGGAACAGTTTTTGACATTGAAACCGTACTTGCACTAAGCTGAATTGTTTAATATAGAACTGGTTTGACATTTAACTGTGTAAAGAAAATCTTTACTAATATTGAACTGAATTAGCTGAATTAGAACTGTTTGAATAAACTGAATGGCTTGAAATAGAAATGTTTTTAAACAATTAACATGTGTACTTATGTTACCCAGTCGACTGGGGCTGTAGAATACACCGACTGCATCTCTGCAGACGGTTAAGACCCCTCCTTCAATGAGTGTCCTAGATATGACACTAAACAATTTGATGTTGAGGTTCCAGTACTGAATTGTGTCTCTCTCCTCGTGTCGCCATGGACCGAAGCCAGAAATTAATAAACCCGTTCGTATCCAAAACGAAAGAGTCCGCCAATATTTGTATATGTATTTGTATTACTGTTGTGATTGATATCTTTATGACTATACAACATTTGTCTAAACTCTTGGCCACAAGTATGCATTCACGTAACCCTTCCATGATGGACAGGGTGCGGTACAAGATCAATTTTTGAGCCGTGAACTGCTAGTCTGAATTCAGGGTTTTCCTTCTCCTAGACTAGTTGCCTTACCAACATATATTCAAAGATAAAGACTACTTAAGATGACTTCCTGATGTTGCCTAATCGACCAGGGCTGTATAATACACTGACTGCATCTCTTCCGAGGGATAAGAACCGCCTCCTGGATTTGACATTAAACAATTTAATGGTGAGTTTCCAGTTTTGCAGTAGTTTGGGGGATGCGGAGTACCCCTTCATTGCTATCGCTTCCAGGTCCGCTCTGGCCCTAAGTGGTAGCATCTTTGTTATGATTTGTTAGATTTTAGGGTATATCAACCCTTGTTGGTTAGTTAATGCCAAATCCCTTTATACATATAAATTATTTATAAACGTATAGTTAGTAGATAACATTTTAAACGAGCCTGATTTCATTTGTTTGGACAGTGTTAAATGGTTATATATATATATATATATATATATATATATGATTTGTGAGCTTATAGTTTGTTGCTAATCTTATTTTTAAATGACTGAGAAATAAATTTGTTCGCACACAAATATAACTATTGTTTGCACACAGTTAAATGGTTCCAAATATTCTAACACAAATAGTTCTGTTTAGTATTTATCATTTGTTCGCACTAACTTAAATAGTTTTAAATATTGCTATCCAACAGCAATAGTTTTATTTGCACACAGTTAAGTTTTTCAAGTATGGCTAATCAACATTATTAATTTTATTCTGCATTAGTCTTTCGTTACCACACAGTTATATTGTTCGAAGTATTTTTATGTATCACTAATAATTCGATTAAACATCAGTCATTTATTTACACACAGTTAAATGATCAAACAGTTCTATTTCAAGCAATTCAAGTTAGTATATGTCATTTGTTTGCAACCAATTTAAATATCACGCAGTTCTATTTGATCCATAAATTGGACCATTCCAGGTGCTACAGCCTCGGACCAGAGTGGACCTGGAACCGATGGCACTGAAGGAGTACTCTGCATTTCCCAAAGCTCCAGGCCTGAAGCCTTACCATCAAATGATTTATTGTCATACCCAGGACACTCGTTGGGGAGTGGGGTCTTCCCCCTCAGCAGAGATGCAGTCGGTGTATTCTCCAACCCCAACCGATTGAGCCAGCGGATCAAATATATCTATTCGATTGGAATACTTGAAACAGTTTAACTCTTAAACATTTATATGATGAATTGTTACAAATGGCTATGATCAGTTATTTGAAACCATATGATTATTAGTATTAAATTGGAATACTTGAAACTAAATAATCGGAGCGTACAATGGAACACAATTCTCAAAACCTCTAGCTCAAAATAACCCTTGACGAGTTGGCATGCCGTTAAAATCGATCAGCGCAAAGCTGTATGTGCATAATACAAGTGTTTATAGCTATAAGTAAGTGTTCCGAACAGAAGTCGGAAGAAACGTTAAAAAGCGCATAAACGTACAGGCCGTCGTCCTTGAACCACACAAAGAAATGACGACAAGAAACAAGTTGGTTTTACACTACGTGCTCAGAGGAAGACAGACTTTCTATTCGTCTCGTGCGCATGCGTGCATACGGATGCGCGTACGCATGCGCGCGCACGCCCGTGTGCGGAACGAAAGAAAAGCCGAGAAGGACGCAGACGAACAACAGGCACTCTACCGTCGATTCGTAAAAATGGAGAGACGGTTAAAAGAGCCTCACCCATCTCTCTCTGTGTCTGTCTGTCTGTCTGTCTCTTTTTATGCATGTACGTATGTATCTGTTTCTATCTATCTATCTATCTATCTGTCTCTATTTATCTATCTCTCTATCTATCAATCTCTTCTCTATCAATCTCTCAGTCTCTCTCTTTTTCTCTCTCCCTTTCACTCTAATTCCCTCGCTTTGAATCAATCTATCTTTCTGTCAGTATCTATCTATCTATCTATCAGTGTATGTATCATTGTCTCGTTCTCTACCTCTATCAATCAATCTCTCTCTCTCTCTCTCTCTCTCTCTCTCTCTCTCTCTCTCTCTTTATATATATATATATATATATATATATATATATATATATATATGTCTACCTCTCAGTCCTTCACATTGAGCCGTTAGTTTGGATCGTTATTGCTGCTACCTGTATCAGGTTTCGACCCTCCACCCATATTTCTCATTCATTCCCACTTCTACTGCATGCTTCCCCCCCCCACACACACACACACTTACACACATACTCCTTCGCCACTGAAATTAGCATGCATCTTCCTCTTTTATTTCCTTTTTCAGCCATTCTTTCCTTTTCTCAAACGAAAACATATCTTTCTTCTTTTTTCATCTCTTCTCTCACACTACCTGTTTATTGCGTATATTTTCTCCCTACCTTCGGTGGCTGTTTACGAACATCTTCATATCAAGAGAGGAAGGCGCTGTAGTTGTTGGTTCTCTAGGTGTAATGACTCTCGATCTTCACAGTGACTCCAATTATTACGGCCTTGTGTCAAACTTAAGTAGAATTCATGAAAAATCTTATTGGTGTACCAAAAAAGCGCTTATGATGGCATGATCGAATATCTCTCTCTCTCTCTCTATCTGTTTCTCTCTCTCTCTCTCTCTCTCTAACTCTCTCGCTCTGTATCAGTCTTATGTGTCAATCTATTTATCTATATATATCATTTCCTCTTTTTCTCTCTTTCTCTCTCTCTCTCTCTATCTATCTATCTATCTTTCGTGATTTTGGTTTGGTTTGGTTTGGTTTCTTTGTTTAATGGCATATCAACCTTTGTATGTTATTTAATGCCAAAGTTATTCTCCTAGAAGAACAGTAGTGGTGCTATTTAACCCATAGCTGTGAGGATAAGGGGGTTCATACCTTTCCCAAGGGTATCTGCCCGAAAGTGAACGCAATAGCGCGACTAGAGTACGAACTCGCTTACAACGATTCTGCAGTCCATCGCTTTAACCATTACACCACGAAGACACCCCCTCGTGATTTTGATCTCCATCAGATACCTCGTAATCTGGAGCTTGTGCTAGACAAGCCTTACAAAAAATCTGGCGCCTACGGTGAGATGAGTCAATCCTGTTTGCTCGTCCCCTTAGTCGGCGAGGCTTAGAATATAAAAACTGGATTCTCTGAAGAGGATTAAAGAGCAGTCCAGGGTTTGAAATTAGACTGCACCTGGGACTATGAGGAGTATAGAGGTTCATCTCTTCATTAACATTACTCCCAAGTTTCACTCGGACCCGGAGTGGTAGTACTGTAACATTGGACCAACGTGTTGTGCTTTAAAGAAATAAGTGCGCAGAAAAAGAAATACTCAAACTCGAAGATAAGGGAAGAAAATGTAGCAGTCGTTTATTATTCACTTAGGGCTATGATCGTTGCAACTCAAAAAGTTCATTTTGGTGGTGACAGCGGTGTGGGTAAGAGCTGACTGTTGACACACGCCTGACAGATAGGTCGTAGCCAACTGGGTAGGACGTGTCGGGGCCTCAGAACCTTTTGACGCGCCTGTTTTGAAAGCTGCCTTCAACTCTGCCAAAATCTCCTGACTTGTTTTCTTATATAGAGATTTTGGGGAACAAATCGAAGATCCCCGAATGTTCGATGTCACCTGTGAAACTTTCGGGAAATACGTGACAATTCATCTGTGATTATTTTAAAATCACGTCTAACACTGCCTAGTCTCGTGACACCTTCACTGATTGACGACAGCGCCCGTCCGTAATATTAAAGTACTCATCTATAGAAGGAGTCGCCGTGGCGTAGCGTCTAACGAGCTGGATTGCGAAATCGGGTTTGAAGCTCACTTGCGATGTTACATTCACCTCCGGACTATTCATTTCAGAAAAAAAATGAGATCAGGCTAGTTTTAAAAAGTTATCAACAAAAGGATCTGGCATTAAATAACCTACAATGGCTGATATGCCGTAAAACCCGACCAAACCAAATTATACATATTTGATATAGATGTAGAAAGAGGATTTGGCATTAAATAACCTACAATGTTTGACATACCATAAAACCCAACCAAAACAAATCCTATATATTTAATATATGTGTATAAAGAGGATTCAGCATTAAATAACCTACAATGGTTGATATGCCATAAAACCAAACCAAACTAAAAATCCAATTACCTACAAACTGTGTTCAAAGATATGACTGATATTGAATTTCGACTTTTATATAGCAATACTTGAAACTATTTAACTGCGCGCAAAAAAAAGAGCCCAAGCTCGTTTGAAAGTGTTATCTCAAAAATATGTTTACAAATCATATATATTTAATATATATATGTATAAAAACGTGTTAGCATTAAATAACCTGCAATGGTTGATATGTCATAAAATCCAACCAACCAACCAACAACCTACCAACAAAAAATATAAATGTATTATTCATGTGATTCTCTAACCCCTTGGCATAAAATAACCCCAGATATGTTTGCATGCTTTTAAAATCAATCAATCAATCAATCAATCAACCTTGTCACGTGACGGATCTTCAACATTTACCTCCCTATTTTAACCTTGTGTTAGACAAGTCAATAAACAAAAGCCTGGCACCGATTTTGGCGCGATGGTACCTAGCTTATTATATGAACCAATACTCTTGACTCGTTAGTTTCCTCTTCAGCAGATACCTGACAATTTTGTCCTTGTGTCAGACAAACCCTAGTAAATTAATAAAAACAAGGCGCCTACTGTGGATCGATGTTTTTTCTTGTGTCGTAAGTTTAAATCTGAGGATTGCCCAAGTTTGTATTCACGTTTCAAATTGACCTAAACCTTAGAAATGAATCTAGAATGTGGCAAGTGAACCCTCCTGGCGTAGTGGCTGACGAGCTGGACGGACTGCATGTATTGTAGAAAGCGAGTTCGATTTCCAGTCGCACCACGTATTAGGTTCACTTTCAAACTGATGCCCTTGAGAAAAATTTGAATTCTCTATCTCCCCTGCTAAAGAATAAACAGTATCGCTACTGTTTTTCTCCAAGGATGGCTTTGGCATTAAATAACCCATGGAAGTTGATATACCATAAATCAAAGAAACCAAATCAAACAAAAATAGGGAGGTACTTCTCTAAAAGCTTTTATCACAATAAACAAGTGGCATTTTGTTTGGTTCCTTCATTTAATGGCATATCAACTTCTGTGTGTAAATCAATGCCAAAGCCGTCCTTGGAAAAATAGCAGTGATACAGTTTAACCCAGCGCTAGGGGTATAAGAGCGGTGTAGTACTTTTCTCATAATTATTAGTCTGAAAGGAAACATAATAGCGAAATTGGAGTTCGAACTCGCTTCCTTGGAGTCCACGGTCCACTACTTTAACCCCCTAGTACTCCATAGGGCATTCGTTGTCCATTTGCTAAACCTTAGGTTATTTAATAGTCGTTATCGATGACGGCTTAACCGACTTTGAGTCTCCAATTAATTGTACTATATATATATATATATATATATATATTGAAGAGTGTATATTAAGGAAGCACGTAATTGTTCAAGCGAGTTTTGTTAAAAACGATAGAACACTGTTTAGCATTTTTAATTCTATTTTTTCATGACTCCTTGTTATTTTTCTAGTGTCAGGATGGTAAAGGAATTATCCCATATTTTCGACCCAAGCGCTTTCGACCACACTTTTGGTCCTCATCAGAGGTAGTGTACTTTTGAGTTGACAGTTGTGTTTTTACTGTTTTAATGATTTGTAGCGTTTTGTTTTGAAGTTGTCGGCTGGAACGTTTTCAGCGTTTTGTTTTAAAATGTTCTGTTGGAAAAAGCTTACTCTGATAAAGTTAGTGATTTTTAGTTACTAAACATATTTAATATTTTGGTGCCGGTGCTAAATGCTATTTTATTTATGTTTGTTTTTATTTTTTTATTCATATTGCTTCTAGGATTTGTAATCTTTTTTATTATCATATTTATATATAATTATTGTATTATCTGTGAAAATATTCCTTACATAGGAAGACGTAAATTGGTTAGTGCAGTTGTTGTGTCTTATAATTAAATATTTTATGATGCTATTTTCAGAAAGATGATAAATAAGACGACGAGATAAAGTTGTGGTTGTATAGCCAATGTAAGAATTATTTTTGTTTTTCAGTAGGCACCCTCGAAATGGACATATAAACTTATAAACTACATTGGTTTGGTTTAAGTGTATTTTAGCGGAGTTGGTGTCATTCTTAACGATAAGGTTTGATGTTTTAAATTTCGTGTAGTAGATAATAAGTTTTATTGGTTTTTGTTTTTCGATAGGTTTAACGATGTTCGATAGGTTTATGATATTGGTTATTACTTGTTCTTCTAATTCGTAATTATTGTGCATTTCATTTCTATAATATACATTAATTCTGTTAGTGTTGTTATTGTTGGTAGTGTCATCATTTTTGTTAATGCTTTGAAGATATATTTTTATTTGTTGATCAACTAGTTTATTAGGAAAATTGTTATTAACAAGGGTTTGTTTTATGTCGGCAAGTTCTTGGTAAAATATTGTCTAAGATGAAATGTAAAATGCTTTATGAATTAAGTTTTTTATAATTGCTATTTTATATTTTGTGGATATTTACTGTGGTAGTCAAGTAGAGTGGAATTGTCATTTGTAGGTTTTTTATATGAAGATTTAGTGAATTTGTTATTGTTTGTGGAGTCTGTAATTACATCAAGGTAGGAGGTGCATGTGGTGTAATTGTTATCGTCGTAGGAAATGGACACGGCGACACGAGTTCAAATCCTGGTCGAGACTGATTGCATTTCACATAGCACCAATACCCTTGGGAAAGGTATGAATCCAATTATTCTCCCTCCAGCTATGGGTAAATAGTAGGACAGACTAGGGTCTTCAGCCTTGGTGAGGCAACTAGTCTAGGAGAAGGAAAACTCTGAATTCAAACCTGTTAGACTTCGCTTAAAAATTGACCTTGTGTCATATCCTGCCCGAGCGGAGAGGTTGGTAAATATGGTAATTACATCCAGGAAAGGGATTTTTTTAATTAAAGTTGAGTTCGGTGTTAACGTTTATTAGGGATTTTTTTGATAGAGTTTGTTTTGAACTTTTTAATTTCGTCGTAGCAGTGTGTTGCGATGAAAATGTCGTTTACATAATGGACGTATATCTTGGGTTTAGTTATTGTTGTTTTAAATATTTCATTTTCGATGTGGGACATGTAGAATTTGGAGATGGTACGACCAAGTGGCAACTCTATCGAAATACCGTCAATTTGTATATATATATATATATATATATACTGTCGGAAGGATCATAGAATGGGACTTTAGTGGTACAGTTAAGGAATAGGTTTTCAAGAATTTTTAGTTGTACAGCTGGAGGATGAATTGAAAGCTGATTAAAGACGTTTTGTACATGAACATGGGAAATGTAAATAGAATGTTCATATATATATATATATATATATATATAACATAAAACATAGGAATCTCGAAACACGAAAAACACTTACGACTTCTTAGTTCAGGTACGAAACTTTTTATTACCTTTGAGTTTAAAGGGTCTTCGACATAAGGAGAGAGATACACAGTCTTTCTATTCTGGCTTTTTCATCTCCCTCCCCCCCATCTCGTGCGACACCTGCCTAAGGCCTCCGCGAGCAAACGAAAGCCAACCGTTTTCTTCCGAGGCAGGAATCAACTCAACTTTGACTTTTTCAAAATCCCCCAAACTCTCCGCGCGCGCTAACACCTGCACTCAAGTTTGCACCTAACTAACCCATGTGCTGAGCCGAAAGGTTAGCCTAACTAAACCCATAGGCAGAAAACGAAATCCCTCGTCCATTATATTACAGTTTTATATTATTATTTTGATGGTTTTATGAAGTGGAATGTTAGTAAAAAGATTTTTGACATCGAGTGATACCGTTATGCAGTTGTTGCGGGGTGGGTAGAGTTAAGAATTTGTATGAATTCATATGTTGATTTTATACTGTATTTTTTTAGGGGGGCGGGGGGGAATATATGGTACTCTTATAGTGTTGGAGATTTTTGATATGTGGTATACGGGAGTAGGAATCTCTGAAATAATTGGTCTAATTGTGTTACCTTGTTTGTGGGGTTTTATTTTACCATATACATATCTGGGTTTGTAATCTGTTATTTTTGTTAATTTAATGGATCCAATTTCTGCATTTTGGCTGTGATAATTATGTTAATGTATTTTTTTTTTTGGTTGGTCGGTGGGGTTTTTGGTGAGTTTTTAAAATTTTGTTTGGTCGTTGACGATATTTTCATTTTTTTTCTATAGTCTGTTTTATTTAATATAATGTAAATATTGGTCTTGTCATAATACATACACACACACACATATATATATATATACGAGAATCAGCAGAAAAGTTCTAAGGCGGACGAAGATACTCCCATCGAAAGGGACTAAATGATGTTTATTTTTCAACATAGTCCCCCTTGAAGTCTACCCACTTCTTCTATCGGTATTGCAGTGCTTGAATCCCGTTGGTCAAAAACTTCACTAACAGCAGATATGACTTCTTCATATGAACTTTTCAGCTGATATATATATATATAGTCATCCACAGACAGATCTGTTTCGTTCTATCAGAACTCATCAGTGTGGCTAGACAGTATCTCTCCGTAGCTGGGATCGAAACCCGGTTGACTCAAACGCTAAGCCAAAGCTTCTAACCATTTAGCTACGAGGAGATATTAGCTACGAAGTACATTTTAAACGGTTATGAATCACAATATTGTTTACATACATCCGTTTAACGGCCGCCGAGATCTCAATTCAAATACGAAGAGACTTGCAAAGGCGCTAATGGCAACACGATTACTTCTTCGCTAGAGAACTCAACCCTACGGGGGTAGGGGAGTATATATCTATAGTCATCCATATATATATATATATATATATACTTTCATCGAAATTCTGTAAAGAATCGAAAAAGGTATATGTGCTGGGATTTGTATTTAGAAGAAATTATGATCCATTATTGGGATAATGGTCAGAGTGTTCGCCAGTGGTCCGGGAAACCCTTGTTCAATCCAAGGTCTTGTCATAATAAAGACTAAAAAAATGTTACTTGATGTCTTCTTGTTTTATATTCAGCATTATGTTAGGTTTGGATCAAGGATGAAATGGAGCAATCAAGTATGAGGAGTAGCGTTTTTTCCTACATCTACATGTTGTAGCTATTGAAAAGGGAGCCTTCGGGTCGCCCACGATAACGGTCGGCCAACGGAAAAATCGATGAGGAAATGAGTGGGAGGTGGAGACAAAAGAAACGTTGTACCCTCTCCCCAGACAGATTTCCTCTGATAGCCCTGAGTTTTCTCTGCGAACATAAAAATATGAACAGCAGATCCACACATAAACAATATGGAAACTTCCAATTAAGCAATGAGGAAGAAACCAATTTAAAACCTGGTTGGAAACCATTTGAGAGCGAAGCTGATAGTCTCTGGCAATGTGATTGGCTGAACATCTGTGGTCATTTCCAAGCTGATCGTCGGATGTGCTCTCTATCGATTAAGGATATTGAGGAAGCCGACCTATCTAATCAAGGAGAACCGAAAGGAAAAAAAAAGAAACACGAAATTTTCCTATGAACACTTTCAGAGGATTAATTCCCCTCGCATCTTCACAACTATTACATAGCCTACAAATACAGGCGTACGGTCGATATTTCAAGGCAAAAGGCTTTACATCTACACAGATCTCTTAAGTGCCTTATGTGACTATAGTCGAATTAGTAGCACAGTGCCGTGTGGGACTAAAGTCGAACTGCTGTCGGTCTGCCGTGTATAAATATAGATCACTTTCACACAACGTTCCTTTCTACCGGTGGGGAATCTCCGAAACTGATTTCAAGAGCACGTCATGCCGTATGCAACTATAGTCGAACTGATTTTTAAAATTATTTTTAATAGGTTTTATGATCTATATTTCTATGAAGAATGATTTACATCCTCACCTTCTTGCTTCAGTGCTATATGCGAGTATTGTCGAATTACTACCACTAAGCTTCCGTGAAACTATTGCTGAAGAGCAACCAGCTGATCTTGTTCAAATACAGTTCAGTTTTATACGTCTTTATGTCTGTTGATCTGTACCGTCTCCAAATTGAAGTATGACTAAATCTGATTTCGATAGTTCGCGCTTCGTGCTGTATGCGACGATAGTTGAAAAGATTTTTTACAGTTTTCTTAATGTATGATTTTATTGTCGATAATTCAATGTAGAAGTTTTAACATCTTCAGCTTAAATTCATTCTTAGGTAACACCCCAAATTCAGTGGACCCGCTCCTGAAGTCATGTGATTACAGGACAATAAATGTAAAAAAAAAAAAGACCTACTGACTTATTGCTTGAAATTGACCCTGTGTCACATCCTTCCAAAGGTGGAGGAGTTGGTTAAATGTATACTGAGTAAGAAGGTGGGGCTTTTCGAGAAAGATCGATTACCCGATTCCAGAGGCGATCCTGAAGAGGGTTCCCAACGGAACTGAGCTATTTTATCACCCGCTTCTTGGAGTGTTTGCTTCCTGTTGGAACGCACCACATTAAAATGACCTTCTGCCTCATCGCAACACCGGTTTTCTGCTCAATTCGCCGAGCCCCTTTTCTACGACCATAACCGTTTCGCCACGCAACTTTAATATACATGTATGAGTGTAGGTGTGGCAGTCAGTCAATTTCTGTCTATCTATCTTATTCAGCTTATCTCTCACTCTTTCTCTTTCTCTTTCTCTCTCTCTCTCTATATATATATGTGTGTGTGTGTGTGTGTGTGTGTGTGTGTATGTATTCGTGTGTGTGCATATTTAGCAACACGTCTGTACGACCAGGATGTGACACATGATCAATTTAAAAAACAGACGTTTAACAGGTTTTAGTTCAGAGTTTTTCTTCTCCAAGACCGGTTGCCATATCAAGGTTAAAGAGCTTAGTCTACCCTATTATTTACTCTTAGCTGAAGAGAGAATAGTTGGATGCTCACCTTTGCCAAGTTTATTAATGCTATGTGAAATGCTAACAACTTCTTCCAAGAATCGAACTCGAGTCGCCGTGTTTATTTCCTACAATGACAATTATTACACCACGATCGCCTCCATATATATATAAAATAGAATATAATGCCTCTACTTAAAAAAGAAAATTTTTGCTCCTGGGGTCATAATAATTACGCAGTTGCGTATTTCTAAACCTCTTGGGAAGACGTGGCCCTGGAGGTGACCGTGTCTTCAGTAAAGAGTAAGACACATTTAGGTTACGATGACTAGTTAATTTGGCGTGACTTGTGTGCGATATAACTGGTGGCTCAGTTGTAGAGTTGCGATATGTGGTCACTGGTTCGATCTCCAGTGGTGGAGATCACGGTATACACAGCTGATGAGACCTAATAAGGTCCAGTGTTTGCGTATGTCGAGCGGGGGTGTTCGCATGGATTTTCTAGTCATCGTAATTCAATTCACAGTATAAACCCTCTTCTTATATGAGGGATTTGCCATGATGGATGCTTTATTTAATAAATTTTCAATACATCTATCGTTATTTAAGCAACATTTTTCACCATCTTAAAGTCTTAATGAAGGTTTATAAAAACCAAAACGTTTTAACGTTGACCTTATATCATAATAAATTCATTACATATTAAATACTTTGTTTTTCTCTGTTCTTCACACGCACACAAACACACGCATATATATATATATATATATATATATAAAGAGAAACATCTGGAGACAGACCTTATCTACTCTAATACGTTGATGTTGTTCTTTAACCTTTTTTGAAGCAGTTATTACCGGTCCATTGGCATAATGGTTAAAGTGTTCGCCAATGGTCCGGGAAACTGGGGTTCAATCCCAGGTCGAGTCATACCAAAGATTTAAAAAATGGTACTTGATGCCACTTTGCTAAACACTCAGCATTATAAGGTACAGATAAAGGGTAAAGTGGAGCAATCCAGGGAATAGAGTAGTGCCCTCCCCGACACTTCGGTGTAGTAGCTATTGAAAGGGGAACCTTCGGGTTGCCCTCGACTACGGTCGCCAACTTTACTTAGATTGACTCAAATTTAGTCACATGATCTCTCCATCTTTTTGAATAATATACCGAATTTACTTACGTGTGGTCTGTTTTGTTTTCTTCTCTTTTCTCTTCTTTTCTTTTGCCCAGACGGCTGGGGCTGTAGAATACACTGACTGCACCTCTACAGAGGGGTAAGACCCCCCACTCAAACGAGTGTCCTAGATATGACACTAAACAATCTGTTGGTGAGGTTCCAGCAGTGCTGGCGCTTTGGGGAATGCGGAGTACCCCTTCATTGCCATCGCTCCCATGTCCACTCTGGCCCGGAGTGGTAGCACCTGATAGGGCCCTATCTATGAGTTAAATAGAACTAACAGCATACTAATGCTATAATGAATTGTTTGAATAAACTGAATAGCTTGAAATAGAAATGTTTTTTGACAATTAAACCGTACTTACATTTAAACTGCGTGCTTATGCTTAACTGAATTATTTGATATAGAACTGTTTTTCGACATTGAAACTGTATTTACATATAACTGATTTGTTACATATAACTGCTTGAATAGTTTGAAATGGAAATGTTTTTGACCATTAAACTGTGTACTTATGCTAAACTGAATTGTTTTTAAAAAGAGGGGGGTCCTCGTGGTGTAAAGGTTAAAGCGATGGACTGCGGAATCGTAGTAAGTGAGTTCGTACTCCAGTCGCGCTATTACGTTCACTTTCGGGCAAATACCCTTGGGAAAGGTATGAACCCCCTTATCCTCCCAGCTATGGGTTAAATAGTACTACTACTGCTCTTCTTGGAGAATAGCTTTGGCATTAAATAACCTACAAAGGTTGATATGCCATTAAACAAAGAAACCAAACGAAACTTTAAAAAGAACAGATTTACATAAAAATGGATTTGGCGTTAAATAACCTACAAAGGTTTAACATGCCATAAAACCCAATAAACCAACCAACCAACCATATTTTTCTCTTCTCTTCTTTTCATTTTCTAACAAAATTTGACAATGCTTGTATCACCATACAGTCTGTTGTATCTCTTAGAAACTTGACACATTTAAATATCATTGCCTATGCCAATCTCGTAATAGTTTTCAAAAAAAGAGAACGCTGACTGATTGGTTGTGAGTCTTTCTTTCTCTGTATATAGTTTTTCTTCTCCCGTTATTTTGTTGTATATCCATAATACAACTCCACGTTTACATATACACGGGAATATAATCAACTGATAATGACGACTTCAATAAACGAACGAATACACTTCTTTATAAAAATATATTGCTCTCAACATTCTTTCCTGACGACAACACCCCACAAGACACCAACTATACGGCCACTTGCCTCCCATCACGAAAACTATACAAGTTAGACGAACCAGACACGTAGGACACTGCTGGAGAAGCAAAGACAAACTCATCAGTGATGTACTCCTATGGACCCCCGCATATGGCCAAGCAAAAGCAGGACGACCAGCTCGAACATACAGACAGCAGCTATGTGAGGATACGGAATGTAACCCTGAAGACCTGCCAAAAGCGATGAATGATTGGGAGAAGTGGCGAGAGAGGGTCAGGGATATCCGTGCTGGCGGCACGACATGAGGATGATGATGATAAAAATATAAATCTCTCACACTTTATTTCCGAAGAAGTGATATTTCTTGTGTGTGAGAAATGAGTGGAGACAAGGACGGACTCCTATA
>OY757941.1:40727738-40750238 GCA_963585895.1 Sepioteuthis lessoniana
GCATCTATTAGGGCCACATATATTGTTTGGGCCACATATATTGTTTGGGCTATATATATGGTTAGAGCCACATATGTTGCCCAAACAGATCTGCTTGAGATAAGAAAGTGATTGTATGTTTAATTAATGTAAAATTTATTTAATCCAACTTGAAATATTTATGTTAATTATTAACCAACGTTATACTTACCTTTTATGTGTGAAGTTTTATAAGAAAAGTGAACACATAGCTAAGTCTAATTTATATTGCACATATTCAAGCACTTAAACACATATATACATATATAGACCCAAATAAAAGCACAACTAAATTAATACTTAGCTTATGTTCTTTGTTTTCTTTTCTTTCAAAGAATAGTTGTCTTCGTAGATTCATTACTTTTCAAGTGAGTAACGTTGGTTATTTGAAGCGACGTCATTCCATATCGAAAAGTTTTTGTTGACTGTGACGTTATTTGTCATACGTGTCTTTTTAAACAACGTCAGCTTATTTATAGTTATAAAATTAATATTTACACAAAGACAGCTTTTTATTCTCAACCAATGAAAAACGTCCTTTTAATCATTCTTAAAAATGAATACTTGTGAGAAGTTATATTTATTTTATTTATTTATTTAAATTTTGTAATTTTATTTTATAACGCAAAATTATATTGAAGGAATATTTATTTTTAACATAATATGTGAAATATTTTTGTGACGTACATAATCGAGGATCATGATTTTTAAACTGTCTTAAACTTTTAAAATTAACCCAAGGGTTTACAACCAGCCAACCAACTAACCATTTGATTAAACAATTTAGTTTCTAATCTCGATCTTTTACTAATATAGTAACATGGGATCCATAACTATTGTCTCTCTCTCTCTCTCTTTCTTTCACTAATTTTTCTATCTATCTATCCTTCTCTCTTCAATTCTTTCTTTCTTTCGTTCTTTCTTTCTTTCTTTCTTATTCCCCTCTCTCTTTTTGTCTCACTCTTTACTTCTGTTTCCTTTCGTCTTTCATGAATCTCTTTTCTCTGGTTCAGCCTCTCGCATATCCTTCACCACGTTTTTCTTTCTTCTCTCTCTTACTCTCTCTCTCTCTCTCTCTCTTATACTCTCTCTCACTTTCTCTCTTTCCTTCTCGATCTCTCTCTCCTTCTTTCTCACTCCCTCTTATTCTCTCCTCTCCTTCTCCGTCTTTCACTCCACTCTCTCTTCTTCTCAGTCTCTCTCTCCCCCCCTCTCTCTCTCTGTGTCTTTAATTCTTAAGTCGTTCCTTCTTTACCTCTCCATTTTTGTTTTCATTTCTCTTTTCATTTCTTTATTTCTCTCCCTTCCCACTTTTCTCTTTTCCTTCTCCACATTTCCCCCCTCTTTTTTTTTTTTACTTTCGTCCTTCTTTTTAATATCTTTCCTTCTCCGTCTCCCTTCCTAACTACTTTCTTCTTTTCTTCCTTCCTTTCTTTCTTTCTTTCTTTCTTTCGTTTCCTACTTTACTAGTTTTTCTCTTTCTTTCTTTCTTTCTTTCTTTCTTTCTTTCTTGTTCCTCTCTATTTAATTCTCTTTTTTCTATCTCTCTCTCTCTCTCTCTCTCTTTATTTCTATCTCTCTATATCTCAATCTTTCTATCTTTTTATTTTTTCCCGATTTCTTCATCGCTTCAGTTTCTTTCTTTCTTTCTTTCTTTCTTTCTTTCTTTCTTTCTTTCTTTCACATCTAATTTCTCTTTTCATTCCTCTCACTCTATTTTCTTTATCTTTTTCTCAGTTTCTCACTCTCTTTCTTCCTTTCTTTCTTTCTTTCTTTTCCTTCTTTTCTTCTTTTTCTTTTATTTCACCCTCGACTCAATTCCCACTCTCTCTCAATTTTTCTTTCCCTATCATTTGAATTTTCTCCCCCTTCTTATCCCTACCCCTTTTAACCAGTTTAGTTTTTGTCATTTCTCTTTCTTTCTTTCTTTCTTTTCCTTCTTTTCTTCTTTTTCTTTTATTTCACCCTCGACTCAATTCCCACTCTCTCTCAATTTTTCTTTCCCTATCATTTGAATTTTCTCCCCCTTCTTATCCCTACCCCTTTTAACCAGTTTAGTTTTTGTCATTTCTCTTTCTTTCTTTCTTTCTTTCTTTCTTTCTTCATTTCTTTCTTTCTTTCTACTCTGTTATGTCTTTCAGTCAATTCATCTTTGGCATCTTCATCTCCTTTTCATTCCTCTCTCTTCATATCTCTGTTCCTTTCTTTTTACGCATTTATCATTTTCCCTTCATCCTAATCTAAACACCTGCGCCTTGTCCTCTCCTTTTACTCCCTCTATAAACCCTCCATATCAGTCTACTAATTTTCCCTCGTTTCCTCTTTCCTTACTTACTTTCTTCATTCTATCTATTTCTCTCTCTCTCTCTCTCTCTCTCTCTCTCTCTCTCTCTCCTCTTCATTTTCCTTTTTATTACCTCTTCCCCACCTCTTTTTACTTCCACCCAACTCGTTACATCCATCTTTCAATCTCATCTCAATACATCGAGCAGCTTCCCGCGTTCGTTTTCTGACATTCACCAACTCTCCCTTCCGAGCTGCTCTCCACGCCGCTTGCAACCTAGCTCTCCACTCTCCCTAACCTTGCTCTCTTTTCATTGTCACTCTTTATTTGGCTTCATGTCAGACGCAACTCTGGCTGCTCAATAATTTCTGGAAAATATCGAATCTTAATCGCCTCAGAGATCGATGACTGTAGAACTGTTAGATCAGTAATTATTCTTCTTCTCAAATTCTGTATAAACATTGAACAGAACGTTGGTATGAAGAAATCTTTTTCGCATAAACAACATGCTTATAGACTATATAATACTAAAATAATATCTTTACGCTTATATATATATATATATATATACGAAGCAACACCCAACGAAGAAACTGCTGTACTGCTACTTACCTCCCATCTCTAAAACCATCCAAATAAGACAAGTGGGACACTACCGGAGAAGCAAAGGTGAACTCATAAGAGGTGTTCTCTGATGGACCCCTACACATGGCCGACCAACAAGAACCTACAAACATGAGATCTGTACAGATACAGGATGTAGTCTGGAAAACCTGCCGGTAGCGCTGGATGATAGAGACAAATAGCGAAAGGGAGTTGGGGAATCCGAGCTGGCAGCACGACCTGGTAATATATATATATCAGAGCAAAAACTACAACAGACGCAGACTACGCAGATGATCCAGCACTTCTCTAATACACCTGCCTAAGATGAATCTCTGCTGCATAGCAACAGGAGGCACTGTCCTCTACGCAAAAGAAAATAAAACAGGATTCATGTGTTTTAAACCAAAAAACCAGCCATGTCCTTTTAAGTGTCGAGCCTGTGATATCAGTAGACCAGTTCAGCAATATCTCATCAACTGAAAGCAATGTAAACATATGCATAGCGAGGGCATAGACTGCTGTTGGCATATTATCGATCATTATGAAATCTGGTCTGTCTGATTATATAAAATAGTACTTCTTCCAAGCAATGGCTGTGTTTGTAATGCTGTAGGGATGCACCACCTGGACGCTCACGAAAAGCATAAAGAAAAAGCTAATGGAAACTACACAAAAATTCTACATGCTGTTTTGAACAGATCCTGGAAGTAGCACCCCCACAAAACAGCAGCTTCACGGCCACTTACCTCCCATCTCTTAAACCATGTAAGACGCAAAAGACATGCAGGCAAACTGCTGATAGAGTAAGGATTTACTCATAAGCGACGTTCTTCAATGAACTCTAACACATGGAGATACAAGTGTTGGTTGAATAACGAATACTTATATACATCAGATCTGTGTGGAAATTAGATGCTGTCTAGAGGGCTTGCCAGGAACGATAGATAATAGGGACGAATGGCGAGAAAGAGTTAGGGAACCCCGTGTCATTAGCGCAACTTGCTTATATAAAGTTTGGGTTTTTTTTTTTATAAAACTTTCATCAGGGCAATTTTTGATAATTTTTTTTATATCTTATGAAGCTTTTTAAAAAAAATAAATCCATAGCAAATCTGTTTTCTTTTTAGATAAAACTTCGAATGCTTATTTCGTCACATACATTTGAAACAGAACGTTACTAATGAAAACAGAATGTTAAAAATTTTCTAATTTTGTCGTTTCTTTTTTAAATTAGAATATAATTTAGAAGATGCAGTATCACATATTAACCTTGCCCTGATGAGAGTGTCATAAAAGAAAAAAAAACGAAACATTTAAAGTGGCAAAATATTCAGTTATGAATAAATTAATCATCTGAATACATTGCTGTTCATATCTAAATTCAAACACAGACACACACACACACACACACACATATATATATATATATATATATATAAAGATGGAGAGAGCGAGAGAGAGAGAGAGAGAGAGAGAGAGAGAGAGAGAGAAATTGATAACAATATCTATTAATCTATCTATTTTCCTGAGGTTTTTGTATTTTTAAACATCCATCGTTGATTCAACATCACTAATATCATCCCTCATAGTCCTGATGATGGTTCATTAGAACCGAAACGATAGAGTGTCGACTTTGCTTCTCAATAAATCTCTCCATCTGCTTGGATTACTTTGTTATCAATTTTTTCTTTATATTATTTGATTTTACGCCATTATTTACTTCCACATATATATATATATATATATATGTGTGTGTGTGTGTGTGTGTGTGTGTGTGTGTGTGTGTGTGTGTGTGTGATTACTTCCATATATATGTGTGTATATGTGTGAGTGTGCGTTTCTTATGACAATGAATTTCATTATATATATATATATGCGTGTGTGCGTGTGTGTGTGATTACTTCCATATATATGTGTGTGTATGTGTGAGTGTGCGTTTCTTATGACAATGAATTTCATTATATATATATATATATATATATGTGTGTGTGTGTGTGTGTGTGTGTGTGTGTGTGTGTGTGTGTGATTACTTCCATATATATGTGTGTGTGTGTGAGTGTGTGTGTCTTATGACAATGAATTTCATTAATATGTAAAAGAAAATACTGTCGGTATTTTTACAGTATATTTCGTTAGATTATATTTCTTCTTCTTCTTCTTCTTCTTCTTCTTCTTCTTCTTCTTCTTCTTCTTCTTCTTCTTCAAATATATGCGATATATATTTGATAACAATACAAAATTCTATTTATGTTTTAACAGCTTTTCTTTTCCAATGAATGCCATTTCGATTCCCGAAAAGAAAAAAACATACACATTAAACGTAGAAGTTTTTTAGTTGTTTCTAAACATGCTATTAAAATATGAAAATACGAATTGGTCCGGTTATTAGATTACGAAATTATATCAATCTTTTTTTTTTTCTGAAACAACCTGCATATATCGAAGCCAAGTCGGCTGAGGCTGTCGAATACACCGACTGCATCTCTGCAGAGAAAAAAAGACTCCGCCAAACGAATGACGGCGATATGACACTAAACTATCTGATGGAAAGGCTACAGTAATGCTGGAGCTTTGGGAAACACGGAGTGTTGCTTCCTTGCCATCGCTCCCGGGTCTACTCTGGCCCGGAGTGGTAGTATCTGATAGGGTCCTATCTATCGTTCTAACTGAAGTGATTAACATTTATACTGTGTGCAAACAAATGACATGCAAAACTGAATTGTTAGAAATAGAACTGTTTGATCATTTTACTGGGTGTTATCAAATGAGTGATGTTTAATTGAATTGTTAGCGATAGATCGCAATACTTGGAACCATTTAACATTGTCGAATTATACTAAACTGAATTGCTAGAAATAGAACTGTTTGATTCTTTAACTGTCTGTAACTAAAAATCTCCTTACAAATTATTTATTAATATATACAAGTAAAAACAGGATCTGGCAATGAATAACCAAGAATGGGTGATATGCCAATAAATCAAATCAAACCAAACCAAAACTATCATCAAACCTTTTGAAACACCCAGTTAATAGTAGTAGTTTACTTTGGTTTGGTTTAATGGCATATCAACCCTCGCGGGTAATCTAATGCCGAAGCAATCTTTGTACAATGACGGTCGTTGTTCTATTTAACGTATAGCTGAAAAGGGATATAGAGGTTCATGCTTTTATTTCTCACCTGATTTCTTCAGTTTAATGGCGTAACAAACTTTATGGGATATTTAATGCCAGAGCTATCCTTGTTGAACAACACTGATACTGTTTAACCGATTATTGGGTTGATATGGGGGTTTGATACTTCCCTAAAGACATTAGTCCAAAAGTGAAAATTATAGCGTGACTGGAGTTCGAACTCACTCACTTCTAGGCCGCCGTCCCACACTTTACCCATTACCATATTTACCTAACCCCTCCGCTTGGGTAGGATATAACACAAGGTCAATTTTTAAGCGAAGTTTAACAGGTTTGAATTCAGAGTTTTCCTTCTCCTATACTAGTTGCCTCGCCAAGGCTGAAGAACCTAGTCTGCCCTACTATTTACCCATAGCTGGAGGGAGAATAATTGGATTCATAAAGGGTATTAATGCTATGTGAAATGCGATCAACCTCGTTCAGGATTTGAACTCGTGTCGCTGTGTCCATTTCCTACGACGATAACCATTACACCACGGACACCTCCTAATTTTTTTTTTTTTACCATTACTTTACCCATTACGTCACGGAGACTTCCTTTTTTCAGAAAGGGAACGCAATAGCTTGTTCTAACTCGTTTATTACGATATCACAGTCCAGCATGGTAACCACTACGCCACAGAGACTCCTCCTATAGTAGTAGTAGTAGTAGTAGCTCTTTCCCATCGCACACGACGTATGAGTACTCAAAAGTTGAAGATGTGAACTGCTAGAGAGCTAATACAGGTGATTTGATTAATATGTTGAAGACTTATGCGGAACCAGCCAGAATTTTGGATGAGCTGATAGCAGAAGAGAGGTGCACCTATGTGCCAAAGATTCTCGAAAAAAACAGGAGGAAGACCCCATAGTGGTGAATGTGCAGGACTTCGGCCTCAAGGAAAGTGAGTTCAAACTCCAGTCGCGCTATTACGTTTACTTTCGGACAAATACACTTTGGAAAAGTATGAAGACATTTATCTCACCAGCTATGAGTTGATTAGTATCCCTGCTCTTCTTATACAAGGATTGCTTCGGCATTAAATAACCCACGATGTTTGATATGCCATTAAAAGAAACCAAACCAAACCTCAAAACAACACTCCTCAGGTTTTGAATTCAGGGTTTTTCTTTCTCTATACCGGTTTCCTAACCAAGTCTATTGAGCACAGTCTACCCTACTATTTTACCCATTGCAGGGAAATAACCTATGGTTTCATGTATTTCCGAAGAGCATTAGCGCGAAGTGACAAGCTCTGGTTCCTAAAGTTAAGCAACGATTAAACCAAACAGTGCTTAGAGAGTGATTACTTATTAACAGTTGGTATTGAACCAATATAAAGCTACCCTGCCAGATTGAGCAAAACTTACGCTTATGTCACGCTTAAAGCGCCGGTTTCTGCTTGATCAGAATTAAGCAACGGTGAGCCTGTTTATTTCTTAGATGGGCGACCACTTAGGAATATTGGGCATCGTAAGCAATCTTAGACCCTTGTGGTTGACAAATTGAAGTTAATACATTAAGGTTTCACGTTCAGGTCTCATTTAAAGCATTGGTTCCCTCTTCATCATCGAAGTTAAGCAATAAGGATCCTGCTCAGAATTTAATTGGTGACTATCTAATAGCAGTAGGCAGCGTAAGCAGCCTGACACCTTTGTTATCTGGCTTAGTGAAGCTTAAACTAACAGTTGTATACACCTTATTCTTTTTCTTACAGTTATCTATCTGACCGGAATTTCTGGTCTTCTATCTGAGACTTCCTGGGGTTGTCTTGGATTTATCTTGTTCTCCATGTCCACTCCTGTTCTTATAAATGGACACAAAGACTTTACTTGATTTTCGTCGTTTTTATCCACCCAAATTCCCACGTCAACCGTACGGCTTGTGAAATAGTCATTTTTAGACGCCTTTTTATTATGGCACCCAAGACTACTCTCTTTGACTCCACCTAACTGACCCGTTTTGACAACTGAACCAGACAATCAGAAAACTGCTAAAAAGGTCAGCCACTCTTGTTGATCATATAATTGGTTACTTTCAACGACTCTTCTTCTAACGAATTACCAGTTAACTTTTGAATTCATATATGTTGAATTCTACACGTACTTTATAAAATTAATTGGCAACCTATTCATTATGTAATATAGTAATTTACTAAGCTCTTCGCTTAGATGTAGCACAAGGCCGTATAAAAGGGGCACCCAATGAGACTCTAACTCACTCGTGTAGGTTTGCTAATCTAGCTTGCTAACCATTATACCACACGAGGTGCCCTCAGTCAGACCACTAAATCTAAGTAGCGATGAGCCAGTCTGTTTCAGAAATTAGTAACCACTGAAAAACAATGTATCTTAAACAGCCTTACGACGACCCTGTGCCAGACTGGGCTAACCTCCGCGTAAATGACAAGAATTGGATACCTCTCGGCTATAAACCCCGCAGTATGACCACTTTGCTATGCCATCAAAGTGTTCATAATGATGAATGACAATGTTGAGTATCGATGAATCGACTCAGCTGTGTTTGCATTGATTGGCTTGGGATGATTATCATGCTTTTTGATATCCATCAGTTGTTGCTAGTCTTTCCGATTCTTTCTTTAAAAATATGATCTCTCCCTGCCTTCTTTTTTTTCCTTTTTTTTTTTTTTTTTGATTTTTTATCTTTTCGTTTTTTTCAAACATGTCAGGTGGCCTAATTGAGTGCGCATGCGTGAAATTCCCACGCATGCGTACTTGTCTGCTGATTTCTTTTTACGCGGATCCAGCAAAATCAGATCTATATATTTCTAATAATTTCCGTTATGTTGGCAGAAATGAAGTAATCGTAATCCGAGAAAAAAACACAACACCATAGCGAGATTTTTATTAAACGGGTACACTTTAAGTATAGAGAATATACCTTTTTTAAGGCATATAAACCTTCCTGGAGTATTTAATTTAATTCCATAGCCAGTTGTGGTACGATTTAAACCATAGCTGGGGAATAAGGTGGGAACATGTACTAAATTTATTAGTTTGGTTTCTCTGTATTATAGTATTTCAACCTTCGCGGGTTATTTAATGCTAAAGCTATTTGTTGGAATTCGGGTAGCCATCTTGTTTTCAGTAGTGAGAGTTTTAATATAAAATTGTACGCCTTCTCAGTACCAAGATATGGGATATGTTTTGACACTAGGCCATAACTTCCTCTTGCTCATATATGCTTTGGTCATCTCTGATTGGCTGATCTCCCGCTTCTACTTACAGACGAGTCTATAAATACTTGCTAGTAATTTAAAGACGGCTAGTACAATTTAGGACACGGGCACCTCTGGTTGTGTAACGGTTAGCAAACTAGACTAGCAAACCTACACGAGTGAGTTCGAGTCTCATTGGGCGCCCCATTCATTCGGCCTTGTGCCACATCGAAGCAAAGAGCTTTGTAAATTACAGTACAATTTAGGACACTCTCCGACACAACTCAACACCATTCCTTGTAGAAGTACAGTAGTGGTACTATTTAACGCATCGCTGGCGAGAATAAATAGGTTCATGCTTTTCATAAGTAATTGAAGTGAGCAAAGTAATTTCCAGTCCAGTGTGCAACTGAAAAATAATTATCTTAGGTCAACATCGGATTGTAATGTTCTTGTCTCAGAGATCTGAGAAGTGTGGAGTACCCCTTCGTTGCCATTACTCCCAGGTCCACTCTTCCTCGGTGTCGTAGTATTTATTACAGTCCCACCTAAGGGTTAAATATATATGTTAGAAAATCATTTGTTTGTTTGTTTGGGTTTTATGACATATCAACCTTTATAGGTTATTTATTGCAAAATTCATTTTTATACAAATAAACAGTTCTGTTTCAAACAACTCAGTTTAGCATGAATACACAGTTTAATTGTCAAAAACATTTCTATTTCAACCTATTCAGTTTAGTCAAACAGTTCTAAATCAAGCAATTCAGTTTAGCATAAGTACACAGCTTAGTTCTAGGACCCTATCAGTTGCTAGCATTCCAGACCAGAGTTGACCAGGAAGTGATGGCAATGAAGGAATACTCTTCATTCCCCAAAGCTCCAGTATTACACCATCAGATTGTTTAGTCGCATATCCAGGACACTCATTGGGAGGTGGTCTTACCCCTCTACAGACCCAGCCGACTTGGCAAGTTTGAAAATTAGTACGATTTGATAGGAATACATGAAACCATATAAATGTGTATAAATTAATTATTTTGATTTTACTCTTTTGAGTGTTTTTCACGCCAGTGTACGCACATAGTTTCCCACTGGAGTTTGAGTGCTAGCAAGTCTTCTCAAGTCTCCAGGACTATTATCAGTATTGTGTTTGATCTTAACAATGCTATAGTCTGAATGGCTTCGACGTGTTCTCTGATTTCTAAGTCTTTTAGTTCCTGGATCAGTCATTTGGGGATTGTTCCAAGTATCCCAGTTACAATTGGTATCACCGTCACCTTCATCTTCCATAGCGTTTTATAGTTCTCTTGAAAAGTCTTGATATTTTTCTCTCTTTTTGTTTTCTTTTAATTTTACTTTGTTGTCTACCGGGACGGCAACGTCTACTATTCGGCAGGTTCACTTTTTGGGGTTTTTTGCGGGGGTGGTATTGACTATCACTCGGTCAGGTCGTCTGGACGAGATTAGGTAATCCATTTGTCTCTCAAAATCTCAAAAAAGTTTGTGCGTCTGATTCTCCAGGCTGGATTCCGGGTTGTACATATACCACTTGTTTGGGTAGTCAAAATTCAATTTCTTGCACGATTCCCAGTAGATCACTTTCCCTACCCAGTCATGTCTTGTTTGATATTCTTTTTGTGCTCATCATGTACATACATTCGAGTGAATGTATTATTATTATTATTATTTGACTTCTTGTGAGTTTTCCCACCGAGTTAGCTGATGATCAGTCACTAAAGCCCAAATAAGAACAGGTCTCCTCAGGTCTCCAGGATTTTTCTCAGGATTCAGGCCGATTTCATCAATGTTGTAGTTTGGTCTCGGTTCGTCCTCCATTATTTTCACCTATTCCAGTCTCCTTTCTAGACTTTGTGAGACCGCTCTAAGTGTGCTAATTAAAATTGGTATCACCGTCACTTTCATGTTCCACAGATTTCTTAGTTCTCTGGCAAAGTCCCAGAATCTATCTCTCTTTCAGCTTTCTTTAATTTTCATTCTGAAGTCAGCAGGGAAGGTGAAGTCTCCTATACGGTAACTTCTTTTTTATTTGTTAATTATCACAAGGCCAGGTTTTCTCACGGAGATTATAAAATCTTTGAATCTCAAGATCCCAAAGAATTTTGTGCGTCTCATTTTCATAGAGGGATTTGTGCATATGCCGTTTTGTAGTAAGGTCAAATTTCAATTTCTTGTACAGTTCCCAGTGGATCGCTTTTCCTGGGCAGTCATGTTTAGTCTTATACTTCCTTTGCGTTAGTTTGCATCATTCGATTATATGATTAATGGTTTTATCACCACATAATCTGCACTTATTCATAATCGATTTGGCTTTAATATCATCATCATCATGCCATGCTGCCAGCACGGATATCCCTGACCCTCTCTCGCCACTTCTCCCTATCATTCATCGCCTCTGGCAGGTCTTCAGGGCTACATTCCGTATCCTTACATAGCTGCTGTATGTATGTTCGAGCTGGTCGTCCTGCTTTTGCTTGGCCATATGTGAGGGTCCATAGGAGTACATCACTGATGAGTTCTTCCTTGCTTCTCCAGCAGTTTCCTGCGTGTCTGGTTCGTCTTACTTGGATAGTTTTCGAGATTGGAGGTAGGTGGTCGTATAGTTGGTACTTTGTGGGGAGTTGCCTCCAGCATTCTTGTGTAATTGCCGTCTAGCTTTTTCTCCAGCCGTTTTGTTAGCGTCCAAGTAGTGCATCCATATAGCAGTATCGACATGACCGTGGCTTGGAAGAAACTGCGTTTCATTTTATCGGTCAGGTCTGACTTCCATATGATCGATAGCTTATCGATAGACGTCCATGCCTTCGTTAGCCGCATGTCGATGTCTTTTTCGGTTGATGAGACAATGCTTCCTAGGTAGGTGAACTTGTCTACCAGTTTCAGAGAGCTTCCGTCTAGTGTGGAAATGTCGCCTGTTTGATTAAAGCACAAATAATCATTATGGAATTCTTTTGTGCTTCTATTGGAAAAGATTCAGTTTTTCTCTCAATATTTCCCCTTTGTTACCATATCCAAGTCTTCTCGAGTGCGATTTCGTCAGTTTGTCGCTTGAAATATCTATACAGTTGTTTTGCTTTCCATTTCTTGTTTCCGAATTTTTGTTTTTGTTCTGTTGGTCAATGCCGTAACGGGCCGCAGTAATTAGTTCTCCTTGGCTCTCTTTTGATTTAGTCTTCAAGTTCGCGTAATAATGAATCCATGCTATCTTCAATGGTGGCGAGTCCTCTTCCTCCTTCTTTTCTTCAACATAAAAGTCCAACTTACTCCCGTGAGATGTCGTCCGTTTGTCGCTTGAAATATCCATATAGTTGTTTTGTTTCTCATTTCTGTTTCCTAATTTTTGTTTTTGTTCTGTTTATTTTTATATTCTCAATACCTTACCTCTTTTTGATTTAGTCTTCGAGTTGATGCATCCACGCTATCTTCAATGGTGGCGAATCCTCGTCCTCCTTTTTTCAATATATATTTCATCTATGTCATATCTTGGTTGTAAAGCCTTGGGCATCGTCATCAACTTTCTTTATTGTTATTATTCCTTGTTTTACACACCAGCCTTAGCTGATGGTCTGTCACTGGAGTCTCCAGGACTCTACTTAGTATTCTGGCCGATCCTTATAATACTGTTGGTCTGAGGGTCTCTGCTCATTGTTCTATTTCCAATTTTTCAAGACCTATTACCAAGTCTTTCGTTTTGAATGCACGACTGGTATCACCGTTATTTTCATGTTCTATTTTTTATCTCTCGGGCAACGTCTAAGTACTCGTCTCTTTTTTCGTTTTCTTTGATATTCACTATGTGATGGCAAAGTCTACAATTTGGCAAGCTCTTTGCTTTTTTGCTTTTTTTTTTTTTTACTATAACTCAGTCTGGTCTTCTGGACCGGTGATGTGTATGTACTGAACGTTACCGCGCGACTGGAGTTCGAATTCGCTTTTATCAAGTTGTCGTCCTGTATGTTGGCCACTGTACCGTGGGGACTCTCTCAAAAGAAAAGATCAAATTTTATAATTTGAAGTTCAAACTAAAACACTTCGTATCAAAGTTAAGCTTACTTTAGTACAAGTATGGAGCCCAAAGCAAGAATCGAACTCACGAATGAGCTCTGCTAGTCTTGACAGCTAATCCTTTCCCAAAATGCGGTGCTATATGCGACTAAGCGAAGCTTAGATTTACTGTAAAGTTGTAAGGTTTTGGCACCTAGAGAGTTTCAAACTCACTACTTGTCTGTAATTAGTCTGTTTAGCTTGTTAACCATTACTCTATGACGAAGTGCTCTTATTCCGACTTTAAAGTGAATAATGTTAATTTATTCTTCAAATCTGTGATAATGGCTACGCAGAGTACATTTAAAGAAGAAAACGAGACATCTTATTGAATCTTTGCAAAATGTTTCATTCAAAATGTATCATTCAAAATGTATCATTCAAATGTATCATGTGTTGTAGATGTTGAAAGTACCACGTTGCGTCTTTCCGGGGATTTTCTAGAGGCAATGGGGCAAAGATTTTACATAGTCCGCGACTAATTACATTCTATGGTCAGGAGAAGCAAACAAAAAGAAACCAGCTTTTTGGGATGGGGTGGGGAGTGGTACTTTATTCAACGGGACATTTTATCCTAATGATACTAGAAATTACAGGTGTAGATATATTGAAGGAAGAAACCAATTTATGACCTGGTTGGACAGCATTGAGAATGAACTTGATTGGCTCCGGCAACGTGATAGGCTGAACATCTGTGGTCATTTCCAAGCTGATCGTCGGATGTGCTCTCTATCGATTAAGGATATTGAGGAAGCCGACTTATCTAATCAAGGAGAAACGAAAGGGAAAAAAAAAGAAACACGAAATCTTCCTATGAACACTTTCAGAGGATTAATTCCCCTCGCATCTTCACAACTATTACATAGCCTACAAATACAGGCGTACGGTCGATATTTCAAGGCAAAAGGCTTTACATCTACACAGATCTCTTAAGTGCCTTATGTGACTATAGTCGAATTAGTAGTACAGTGCCGTGTGGGACTAAAGTCGAACTGCTGTCAGTCTGCCGTGTATAAATATAGATCACTTTCACACAACGTTCCTTTCTATCTGTGGGGAATTTCCAAATCTGATTGCCCAGTCGGCTGGGGCAGTAGAATTTACTGACTGCTTCTTTGCAGAGGGGTAAGACCCCCGCCACAACGAGTGTCCTGATGATCACACTAAACAATCTGATGGTGAGATTCCAGTAATGCTGGAGCTTTGGGGAATGCAGAGTACCCTTTCATTGGCATCGCTCCCAGGTCCACTCTGGCCCGGCGTTGTACCACCTGATAAGGATCCTATCTATGGGTTAAATAGAACTAAATGCATACTTATGCTAAACTGAATTGTTTGATTTAGAACTGTTGGACTAAACTGAATAGCTTGAAATAGAAATGTTTTTGACAATTAAACTGTTTTTACATTGAAACTGCGAGCTTATGCTAAACTGAATTGTTTGAAATGGAGATGTTTTTGACATTGAAACTCTACTTACACTAAACTGAATTGTTTAATATAGAATTGTTTTGACATTTAACTGTGGGTAAAGAAAATCTGTACTTATACTAAAATGAATTAGTTGAATTAGAATTGTTTGACTAAACTGAATAGGTCGAAGTAGAAATGTTTTTGACAATGAAACTGTGTACTCGTTCTAAACTGAATTGTTTGAACTTGAACAGATTATTTATTTAAAAACGGATTTGGCGTTATAGAACCCACAAAGGTTGATATGCCATAAAACCCACACAACCAATAAACCATTTTAAGTTTAATTTCATTACTGCTTCGTGCCGTATGCGACTATAACCGAATAAATTTTTGAAGTAACGATTTTTTTATAAATGGTTTTATAGTCTATATTTCTATGTAAAAAGTATTTTTTTTTACTTCTGCACCTTCTTTTTTTTTTTCTTTTTTTTTTTTTCTTTGCTGCCATATGTGACAACAGTCGATTTACTAGCGCCATGCTGTGGGCGCCTTTAAATAATTTCATACAACGACATCTAATGCTAGCCATTTATGCCGATAGGCGAACATTTTGCATATATATATATATATATATAACAACACGGATACAACACAGATAAACTTTTCTTTCTTTCTTCAACTTTTTTACAAAACTTGTATTATTATATATATATCATCATCATCATGTCGAGTTGCTGCACGGATCTCTCTGATACTCTCTCACCACCCGTCTCTATCGTCCATCTCTCTCGGTAGGTCTTCAAGGATGCATCCTGTATCGACACAGAGCTGTTGTATATAGGTTCTAGCTGGTCATCCAACCTTTGCTCGTCCATGTACAGGGTTCCACAGGAGTATATCGTTTATGAGTTCGTCCTTACTTCTCCAGCAGTGTGCCGCTTGTCTGGTTCGTCCAACTTGGATAGCTTTCGTGATGAGTGGTAGTTGGCCGTACAGCTGCTGTTTTGTGGAGTGCTACCTCCAGAACGTGTTCAATATAGCTTGCAGCATTCTTGTGTGATTGCCGTCAAGCTTTTTCTCCATACATCTCGTTAGCGTCCATGTAGTGCATCCATATAGCAGTATCGATACGATCGCTGCTTGAAAAAACAGGTCAGGTCTGAGTTGTCTAAATTTCTGAGACGAAGCTTGATGATTTTTATCATTAAGGGTCTTCGGACTATTGTCTTTATCTTTATTGTCCAGCAGAAGACATAGCGTAACGGTTAAAGGCGTTGGTTCCCTAAGCTTCTTAGGAGACAATCATCTGGAGGTTGCAGGTTCAATCCTGACTGCAGGCGAATAACAATACAGAAATACTTAACACTTGTACCCGGTTATGGCTAATGGAATCAGAACAGGCGACCTTCGGGGATTCAATAAAGGACGTATTTCGAAGTTCCGTGTAGGTTCCCGAGTTAGTTAAACATCTTAAGAAGGCCGGAGGACATATAGGCCGAAACGTTGTGGGAATAACTATAAAGATGAAGACAATAGTCCGAAAACCCTTAATGATAAAACGGTCTGGTCCAACTTCCATATGAACGATAACTTATCGATAGCTGTCTATGCCTTTGCTAGCCGTGTGTTGATGTCTTTCTCGGTTGATCAGACAGTGCTTCCCTAAGTAGGTGAACTTGTCCACTAGTTTCAAAGGACCGCCCTTTTGTGTGGAGATGTCACCTCTTTGATTAGTGATACAAATTTTGAAAAAAAAACAAAAAGAAGTTATCTGTGTTGTCATCCGTAATTTCTAAACATTATCATCCATCTTTTAATGCTCATTAATTTCAAAGTAACTGAGAGTGAGAATCACTTGAAACATTGCACACCCATATAAATTTCCCCTCAGAATTTCTATTGTAATGTGTTCCTATGAGTGCATGACAATATACGTGAAGAGTGCTGCACCATAACACCATCTCGAGGTGCCCGTGGTGTAATGATTATCGTCGCGACACGAGTTCAAACCTGGACGAGACTGATTGCATTTCACATACCACTAATACCCTTGGGAAAGGTATGAATCAAATTGTTCTCCCTCCAGCTATGGGTAAATAGTAGGACAGACTGTTTTTCTTCAGCCTTGGTGAGGCAACTAGTCTAGGAGAAGGAAAACTCTGAATTCAAACCTGTTAAACTCCGCTTAAAAACTGACCTTGTGTCATATCCTGCACGAGCGGAGGGGTTGGGTAAATATGATAACACCATCTCGATCAATAGATGTTTCACTTCTTCAAATACAAGGCTACTAAGCTGTTCGAGATACGAAAGTATTTTCTTTGAACCTAACATTTTATAGCAGTAGACGCAAACACGTGAGAGAGAGAGACAGACAGACAGAGACAGAGACAGAGATAGAGAGAGGGAGAGATCGTAAGGGTCTATATACGAATCCCGTGCCCGTGGTGTAATGGTTATGGTCGCAGGAAATGGACACGGCGACACGAGTTCAAATCTTGGACGAGACTGATTGCATTTCACATAGCACTAATACCCTTGGAAAAGGTATGAATCCAATTATTCTCCCTCCAGCTATGGGTAAATAGTAGGGCAGACTAGGTTCTTTAGCCTTGGTGAGGCAACTAGTCTAGGAGAAGGAAAACTCTAAATTCAAACCTGTTAAACTCCACTTAAAAATTGACCTTGTGTCATATCCTGCCCGAGCGGGGGGGGTAAATATGATATACGAATTCCAGCTTGGCTGACACAAAGAAACACCCACCCATCTCGACCTGACCGATTCGTACGGACGTCTAACCCCAACTAACAATTACTCTGTGGATCTCGACTGACTAATTTTCAAATCCTCAATTTTTTTGTACCTCTTCTAAAATTAGATATTTCATGATCCAAATCCCGGTGCGACGCCAACTCATCAAATCATTGCCTCATTATTTTTATATAATTTCAATCAAACGGGACATGACTTCAACAAGTTTAGTTTTCGTTTTATGACCATGGGTGATTGTCGTATTCTTCAACGCGCGCGTGCTAGTATGCACACATCGACTTCAAGGATAAGTACGCTTACTCTAAAAGATCTCGAACCAGTCCACAACCTCACCAAATTAAATAATAAAATAACTGCTATGATTAATTACCAAATAAATAATCAATATAATTAATCATCATCTCAGTTGTACCACATATGTAATGTATAAGATGCCTGTCACATGTTGATGGACGATAGCCGTCATCACCACCAAAATACAACTCAAATATCCTGATTAAAAATCCTGGTGAAAAATATACATGATGCGTGAGATGATAAGGCAGTAAGACGTGTACATCATCGGTTAATAGTCTGTACGAAACGTTTACCACTCTTTGGGTCTAAGAGGTGCATACGATAAGTTTCCAGACTTCTTTCGTATGGGTATTTAAAATTGTCGTAGACTCTTGAAAATTCAGTATGTTATTACTATACATCTTATGAGATGTCTGACTTATTGTTATGATTTCAGCTTCAAATGAACAGCTACAGCAGCAATTGGAATGCACCCAACTAAAACCTGATTGTCACAGCTGGTGAATTTCAAAAATGCAACCTGACATTTTAGAAGAACTATATGCAATAAAATTCTGTTTTATTCTCGGAAAAAAGGCCATAGAAACGTATGGAATGCTTCAGACTACTTTTCGACCATCTTGCATGAATCGAGCATCAGTTTTTGAGTGGCAAAAGAGATTCAAGGAAGGCAGGGGGTCTGTGAGGGATGATGAAAGGTGTGGGAGGAGTAAGGAAGTCAATAAACCAGAGTTGATTGGCCAAACGGTTAGGGTCAGGGTTACTATGTTGAGGTTTTAAGGGAGTTCAAGAAGAGATTCCGTCGGAAGAGACCAGCAATCTTCAAATCGGGTCAGGGGCATTTCCACCTGGACAATACACCAGTCCACAACTCCATCCTTGTCACAGACTCTTTGACCAAGATGGGCATCAAGACAGTTCCTCAGCCTCCCTATAGTCCAGACCTTGCTCTCTGTGACTTTTGGTTATTCCCTAAGCTCACAGGCTGTCGTTATGAGACAATTGAGGAGATGAAAGAGGCTGTGACGAAGGTCATTGACACGCTCACATAAGAGGACTTCCATGGGGGCTTCCAGAAGTTGTTGGAACGGTACAACAAGTGCATTGCAGCCGGAGGAGACTACTTCGTAGGGGACTAGAGTTTCATGTGTGTACTATCAATAAAACTGCCCATACAAAAAAAGTCTGGAAACTTATCGTATGCACCTCGTACATAGTGACAGCACTGTAACAATTAAAACAAGCTAACTATATAAACAGTAGGTTTTATTTTACAGTACCTTCTCTGAACCTTTTTTTTTTTTCATCAAAGGATACCAACAAGTCAGGAGAGGTTTGATTATGAACCATCCTTCTCCAGTGGTAATTTTGGAGTTACGTTTTTACAGAAGGGTTAACTTCATCACGGATTGTCATTAAAGTGGATCCTCTTTTCTCTCTCTCTCTCTCTCTATATATATATATATATATATATATACAAAAGTACGAAGACCTAAGTGAACGGTATGTTGAGAATGGCTGGTCAACAGACATATTTCCTCTTGATATTAGATGTCGAGTTTTTATTTCGAACTCAACCTCTACATTTTAACCGAACTCGGACTTTCATCAGCAGTGAAAAGGGAATATATTAAAAAGATCCAAAACAAGACTGTAACTGCATCTGAACGGATATGGCATTTGTAGAGATCAAACACTATCCAATGTAAGATACTGCTGGGGCTCCCTGGGTTAGTGGTGATGATGCTTCGGCCCCGAAACCATGCCTGAACCCAGGGTCTGATGAAGACTTTATTGGAAGCAAAACTGCTTTTTTGCGGCAGTTCTTGTATATAATTTTTTTAATATATGGAGATATAGAGGCAATAACTCCACACAAAACGGTAGTTCTCTGAAACTAGTTGACATGTTCATTTATCTAAGAAGCAGTGTCTCATCAAGCGAGACAGACATCAACACACAACAAGCAAAGGCATGAACAGCTATCGATAGGCTATTGGTCGTATGAGAGTCAGACCTGACCGATAAAATGAAACGCAGTTTTTTTTTCAAGTAGCAATCGTGTCGATACTGTTGTATGGATGTACTTCATAGACGCTAACTAAAGCTTGACGGTAACTTCACAAGAATGCTGTGAGCAATATTGAACAAGTCCTTGTGGCCGCATCCCACAAAGCAGCAGCTATATGGCCACTTACCACCCATCACGAAAACTATCCAAGTTAGACGAACCAGACATGCGGGACACAGCTGGAGATGTAAGGACGAACTCATAAACGATATACTCCTGTGGACCCCTGCACATGGACAAGCAAAGGCAGGACGACCAGCTAGAACCTAAATACAACAGCTCTGTGCCGATACAGGATGTAGTCTTGAAGACCTACCAGAAGCGATAGACGATAGAGAAGGGTGGTGGCAGAGGGTAAGGGAGATTCGTGCTGGCAGCACGACATGATGATGATTACAACCCCGACGCACTTATTTTGACGACAGAATTTAAAGATCAGTGCTGATGGCGCAACATAATGATGATATATATATATATGGAAAAACTGTATTTAGGCAGTATCTTTTCATTTAAACAGGTTTGATTAAATAAGATCGAATCCTTGTTTGTTTGTTTTTTTATTTTTTTAGAGTTTTAGAGTTCTTATGTCTTTTATGTTACAATCTTGAAATTTGTCAATGGTTTCTCCAAAGGATCCATTTGTGGTATACTAAGCACTTTCGGTTCTAATCAGAACCATTATCAAGGTATTGTGTATGTTTATTTCTAAATTAAAGCTGTTTAGTATTTATAATAAATTATTATTTTATTTTTGTCATTTATTACGAAAATGAGGCTTGTTTTTTTTTATCACCGAGGTGATGCTAAGCTCTAGTGGCGGTTTATTTTTTTAAAGCTTTCTATTACGCAATGTAGAATAAAATTTGTTCTATCTTTTTATGGGGACATATCCTACCATACCCCAACGATGGACTCGTTCAACCTAAACATATTCTCCGAGCTTAGCTCACTCGGAAAAGGCAACTTCTCGTTCCTTACGAGACATTTGACTGACGGGCTGCAAGCCGAGCACGGCTAGTACTTCCTTTGTATGACTTCCTTTTTCTGCTAATACAATAACGTTTACCTATCACCCGTTGTTTGAGTTGTTCTTCCACCCGTCTTATCTGAAGACCACAGAACTTTTGTAATACGGATTGTTCTATATATTTTAAACATTTCATTTATATTATCGCTAGTTTCGAAATTAATTCTATTAAATGTATGTTGTCTAAACTTTGAATACAAAGCTTCTAAGATTTTTTATTTTTTTATATATTGAGTATTGAGTATTTTATATATTGAGTATTGAGTATTTTATATATTGAGTATTGAGTATTTTTTTTATCATAAACTAAAATATTTCTATATTTTGCATTAAAACAATTGTTTTTTTTAAATGTTGACATATGGAGTTAGATTCAGATTCTAGCTTCATATATCAAAAATTGATTTAGAAATAAACATATACATTACGTTGATAATGGCGCTGAGAAGAACCGAAAGTATTCAGGTTACCACAAATGGCTCCTTTGGAGAAATAACCGATAAACTTCAAGATTGTAACAGAAAAAGGACTCTTGAAAGAAAAAAGAAAAAACTTCAACATAACAAAGATTTCATTCTATTTAACCAAACGTGTTTGAATATATATATATATAGATAGATAGATAGATATAAATATATAAAGTTAGTTATATAAGTTTACCGATCGCAGTCAAGGGAGACCCGAAGACTTTTTTTTTAATAGCTACAACACCAAGGTGTAGGGGTGTGCTACTCCTTCCCCTAGATTTCACCTTTCGTACCTTATAATGCTGTGTTAAGCAAGGAGGCATAAAGTACCATTTTCTGGGTATATATATATATATATATATATATATATATATATATATATATATATATATATATATATAAGAAAAAACGTAAAGGATTCAATGTATAAGTATATCTGAAATTGAATTACGTGCCAACGTTAAACGTTTCGGTTTCCAACATTAAATCTTTACCAGTGCGTTTAAATATGTAATGTTCCTCTGTCATATTCATCTAAATATGGCAGAATGTATGGAAAATGTTTAGTTGAATTATTTTTTTAATGAGACGAAAAGATGAGAAAGTTTTAAACAGTCTCTTTTCGTTAAGGACGTGCGGTTTCAAAACTGAAATGTAATATATATATATATATATATATATATATATATATATATATATATATATATATATCTGTGTGTGTGTGTGTGTGTGTGTGTGTGTGTGTGTGTGTGTGTGTGTGTGTGATACCAGGGGTGTGCCTGTACAAGGGGATCGTGAACGGATTGGTAGCTCTTGAGCTATGATCAGCTCTCTTTATAGGGGAGGGATAATTCTAGAATGAAACCCCCCACGAGATAGACAAACATTATATCATATTAGTAAAGTAAGTAAAGTAGGCAACCTTAGTCAAGGGCTCCCTTTTCAATAGCTACTACACCGAGGTGTAGAGGAAGGTGCTACTCATTTCCTTGGATTGCTCCACTTCAACATGGATCCGAACCTTACAATGCTGAATGTTAAGCAAGGTGGCATCAAGGTGTAATATAATGGCCGAGGGATTTCATTTTATGCCTTTGGGTTTAGTTAGGCTGAGAACTTTTCGG
>OY757941.1:40755238-40762738 GCA_963585895.1 Sepioteuthis lessoniana
AGAGGGAGAGAATATATAATTGGGTGTAGGGAGAAACAGTCTTAACGTTTACTTATCTTTTCGATGGGTTCCTTCGGGGAGTATTTTCTCTTTTACAGGTTGACGGAATTTATTTATGCATATCGCTCTGGCTTGAAAGTATGGGTTCTTCTTGTCCAAGACTCTTTCCGCCTTCTTTACCCGAAGTTTTGCGCGAGATTCGCCCCCATCTGTTCACGACGACCTCTGTTCCAAAACTGATTTTCTTATTTCCTATTTCTGCTGACGGAAGAAGGGGGCTATTTCCGCTTTGGGATTCTAGCCAATCATTCGGCTTCTATCTTCTTCCTTCTCCTGTCAGGCGATTTGTTAGGGCTACTATATGTCCCTGTACCCCATTTTTTACCCATCCGGTCACAGAGTACAAACATCTGTTGGTTTCCATTCTGACCTGGATTTCTTACTTGAGGAATTTACCTAGATTCCTCTTTCAACGTTCAGTCCTTGGCCTGTTAATTCAAATACGGAGGAATAGTAGTAATCCTTTATTTCTCTTCTCTCAGCGGGAGACCACGTGACACATAGCAATAATTACAAAAATTTAATTTTCTGGAGAAGTGAATTTCGTTATTGTTGTGCTTTCCTCACGGACAGTGCTCAAATGACTCTAGCTTGCTACTCAGAAACAAATAGAAAATCGCTTGCGTAAAATTAATAATTTGAAATGGAAACAATTTATCATTGTACTCGAAAGATAGATTGATCTAAGTTGGGATAGTATAAAAACTGAGTTCAGCGGCGATGGGGACTGTGAGTTTCACGCCTATTAGCGAGAAAAATGACTGTCACCGTGTGCCCTAGAGTTTATGTTCACACCTTTCTAATGAGTACTGTATCACTGATATTGAACACACTTTGGTTTGGTTTATAGGTTATTTAATGCCAAATAATTTTCATACATATATATTAAATATATAGGATTTGGTTTGATTGGGTTTTATTGAATATCAACCATTGTAGGTTATCTAGTGCCAAATCATTATTATACATATATATTAAATATACATGATTTGGTTTGGTTGGGTTTTATGACATATCAACTATTGTAAGTTATTAATATCAAAACTATTTTCATACATATAAACTTCCATTTCAAACAATACAGCTTAGAATAAGTACACAGATTCAATATCAAAAATAGTTCTATTTCAAACAATTTAGTTTAGCATAATTACACAGTTCAGTTCTATTTGACCCATAGATGGGACCCTATCACGTGCTACTACTCCTGACCAGAATGGACCAGGGAGTGATGGAAATGAAGGGGTACGCTACATTTAAAAAGCTCCAACATTACTGGAACCTCACCATCAGATTGTTTAGTGTCACTTCCAGAACACAGGATGGGTAGGGATTCTTACTCCTCTGCAGAGAAGCAGTCGGTGTATTCTACCGCCCCAGCCGACTGGGCAAGAGCACACTTTATTTATAAATAGAGGAATCTGCATTATATATATATATATATATATATATATATGTGTGTGTGTGTGTGTGTGTGTGTGTGTGTGTGTATGTGTGTGTGTGTGTGTGTGCGTGTGTGTGTGTGTGTGTGTGTGTGTGTGTGTCCTTCCAATTCAAAAAGATTAACTATATCCAGATACTAGGAACAGATGTGAGAACTAAAATGGCCCCAACATACGCTACCCTAACCCAAGCGTATTAAGAAGAAAACCGACATGAAATAATAGGTAAAAAATACGACAACGACATAAAAGAAGACTTTATCAAATCATGGAAAAGATATTTGGATGATTGCTTCATATTCTGGAAATACCCATGGGGGACATCAACGAATTTTACAACCTACTATAAAACCAACAACCCAAAATAAAATTTACTATGGAACATGGCCTAAAAGAATTACCATTTTTAGACATCCTCATAAAAATCGTAAATGGGAAAATCATCACAGATGTCTATCACAAACTAACAGACACCCAACAATACCTCCACTTCAGAAGCCACCACTTCAAAAACTGTATAAAATCCATCTCTTACACACTAGCACGTCACGCCTCAAATAACTACACACAACCCTTCACCAGAAAGGATATCTAATAAATAAAGGGTTGGAATTAGCAGAAAAAATACCCAGAAATAAATAAATTCAAAAAATACAGCGGTTAGAGTGTTCGCCAATGGCCCGGGAGAACTGGGTTCAATCCCAGGTCGTGTCATACCAAAGACTTTAAAAATGAAACTTGATACCACCTTGCTTAACACTCAGCATTAAAAGGTACGGTTCAAGGGTAAAGTGGAGCAATCCTGGGAATGGAGTAGCGCCCTCCCCTACACCTTGGTGTAGTAGCTATCGAAAAGAGAGCCTTCGGGTCACCCTCGACTATATATATATATATATATATATGTGTGTGTGTGTAGAGAGAGGGAGGGAGGATTAGATATACGTTTGGTAGATAACAGTCAAGGCCTTTTATACAGGTATTTTGATAATACTTCCAGTAGATGAGATGTTGATACCGAGGTGTGTCTACTAATTTTAGAAGCTTACGATTTGAATTGGAGATAGCTCCTTCTTGTTTAAAATACATGGACTCTCTCTTCTATTTGCGTTCGCGAAGAGGCCAATACCTCCAGCTGCCTGCTCCAGGCTAGGCAGTAGACATTCGACTTGCGGAGGTGTATCTGCGTCTGTCGGTATTTCTGCGTGATATCATCTGCTTCTTGTCTTTTTTTTAAAATGAAACTATTATCTTTCATTAGATCTATTGATATTCGAAGAACTTAGTCTAGGCAGATTATAAACATATATGGTGTTAATGTGTGTCCTTGCAAAACTCCAGCGACAATGTCAAAGAAGTCGGTGTCACTATCGAGTGAGCGAAGCATTGCTGTCATGATTTTATAGATTATCATTATAGCAGTCGCAGTTTCTTTGGAAAGACCATTGATGTATAGCCACATAATACATATACAACTATACACCAAAACATACTCAAACATAATGACGGGGTTCAATGAAAGAACGAACTCACTTCTTTATAAAGAATATACTTTTCACACTTTATTCTCGAAAGAGTTGCAAAAGGGTTGATGTTGGTTGTGTGTGAGAGGTGAGTTGGAAACAGAGAGAGACTGCCACATATTGACCCCAAGTTCCTCTGACCATAGCAGCTCTTCTTCCTCATTCTGCTGTGCTGCTCAACCGTGGGTCCTGAGGGCCCAAACCCTCTGTCTGGAGCTGGTTCTCATTCCGGCATCTTATCTGCAACTGGAACTGCAACTCGAACTCCAACTGACTCAAGCTGTCAATGGCACCTGGTTATATAATTGTTTGATGTCCACCTGATTCCTGTGGGCGTACGCATCTGCACCGAATTCAACCACGTCCACAGGTCAAGGTGATATTCCGATATCTTCGACCGGATGCACCTGTTTCCGCTGTTCCTCTGCTTATTTACACAGGTGCATCTCTTGATTGACAGCTCGGTCGAGGGTCAATATGTTACACCATATGGTAGGAATATTTGCTCCATTTTTCCTGTAAGTATGGAGTCAAACACCTTGAATAAATCTACAAGCGACTATGTTGATTCAAGATTTGTACACGTTCTTCCTCGAAGATTTGACAGAGTGTCGACATCTGTAACATTGTAGGTCGATTTCTCGATTTGTTTATTTCACTATATATATATATATATATACGAGGGTCAACTGAAAAGTTGACAGTCTGACCAAGACACACCCATGGAGTGTAATAAAGTAAGATTTACTCTTCGACATAGTTTCTTTCAAACTATTCAGTTTAGTCAAGCAGTTCTAATTCATCTAAGTATAAGTACAGATTTTGTTTACACACAGTTAAATGTCAAAACAGTTCTATATTAAAAAAATCAATTTAGAATAAGTACAGTTTCAATGTCAAAAATCAGTTACATTTCAAATAATTCAGGTTAGCATAAGCACGCAGTTTAAATGTAAGTACGGTTTCTGTTTAGCATAAGCACGCAGTTTAAATGTAAGTACGGTTTAATTGTCAAAAACATTTCTATTTCAAGCTATTCAGTTTAGTCAAACAATTCAGTTTAGCATAAGTATGTAGTTAGTTCTATTCAACCCATAAATAGGGCCCTATCCGAGTGGACCTGGGAGTAATGGCAATGATGGAGTCCTCCGCATTCCCCAAAGCTTCAGCATTACTGGAACCTCACCATCAGATTGTTTAGTGTCATATTTAGGACATACGTTGGGGAAGGTCTTATCCCCTCTGCAGAGATGCAGTCGATGTATTCTACAGCCCCAGCCGACTGGGAAAGTTTGGTTTGGTTTGGTTTGGTTTGGTTTTATAGCAGCCACTGTAGCTTATTTAATGCAAAATCCTCTTTATGAATATATATTGAATACATGATTTGCAAACACATTTTGTAGATTGCATTTTTAAAAAGAGCCTGAGCTCATTTTTATTTTGAACACAGTTAAATGGTTCCACTTATTTCTATCTAATACGAACAATTCTATTTACTGTTATTCATTTGTTTGCACATAGTTAAATATTTTCTAAGTATTTCTATGTATCACTAACAATTAAATCAAACATCGTTCATTTATTTACACACAATTTTATTTCAAACAGACCAATTTAACACATGTCATTTGTTTACACTCCGTTTAAATGTCAAACAGTTCTATTTGACCCATTAATAGGACCCTATCAGGTGCTACCAGTCCGGGTCAGAGTGGATCAGGAAGCATTGGCAATGAAGGGGTTCCCTGCATTTCTCAAAGCTCCAGCATAACTAGAACCTCACTATTAGTTTGTTTAGCGTCATTATCAGGACACTCGTTGGCGGGGAGTCTTACCCATCTGCAGAGATGCAGCCGCTGTATACCACAGCCCCAGCCGACCGGGCTGATATATCGTGGAGCAGACGTAATATTTACTAACAACTAATGAATAAACATTAACTATGAAAGAGAAATATTGACTTGGCAAAGTTAATGAAATCACACTTAGCCTTTCTGCAGATAATAATCAATCTTCCGATGAAAATAAAATTAAACAAAAAGAATAATAAATAAAATAAAAACAGCCAAATAACTTCAAGATGTCGGCTACCGTATTTGATTCTATTGACAGATTGAAGAGTTCGCTGAAACGTCTGCGTGTCTCGCTTTTACTTTCTGTTTTCTATGATGTTTTCACAATAGAACATGCTGTTCGTTTGTACAAAGATGCACATCAGGTTTTTTCATCTTCATCTAATTTAGCCGAAGGGTTATCGAAAAAAAAAAATTCAATTAACTAATGTATAAAAATGTTTGGTATTGTGTGATATTGATTTTCTTATAATTTTTCTCCGCCCTCGCACACATACACACACACACACACACACAAACACACACACACACACACATATATATATATATATATATATTAAATATGAACAGTCGTTTCTAAAAGTTTTATGAACCATAAAAAGGGTTATTCGTGGTTGTGATTTTATTCTAGGAAGGTTCTGAGGTTTGTAAACTTGAATCCGTTCTTTTTCTTACTCCATTCACGTATTGTCTTCTTCTTGTCTATCAAAGGTGTTTACGACAATTCTGTGATGTGGGAATGTTTTCCGAACCAGTAGAAGTAGTCATGCTTCCCAAACAACGCATTTGGAGAACATAAGGGAATTATCTTTTGCAAATTATAAGTTAAGGGTCCTTCGTGTATCTCGTTGCTTACTAGCAGAAGACACAGCACGCCGCTAAGCCCCGAGACTTAGCCAGCACGTGCGCTCCTTACTGGCAGCCGAGGGAAAAGGGTCCGTCCAGTCTAGGTGTCCCGTGGTAACGAAGAGAGTTTCTCTTTGGCGCCAGGTAGCCCATTTTTCAGGCATGCGCAGATTGCGCTTCCTGTAAGAGGCCTCTTGGGAAACTGTTACTTTTGCATTTTATTCATTTTTTTCATTTAATTTCCAGTTTCACGCTGGTGAGAGCCATATCCAAATGACGCGAAGAATGTAAAAGAATAAAACAATTTAGAAAATAAAGTTTTAATCTCTATACAATCACCATCGTCTGAAGATCGTCATCACTCACGTGAAATTTTTTGTAATGGCCAAAAAAAAAAAAAATCAACACAGACAGATTATATACCGTTAAGATCAATCATATATTGATCTTAACGGTATATAATCTGTCTGGGGTTATTTTATGGTGCGGTCTAAGGGAAATACATTTATATTTACAGTTTTGTGTGTGTGTGCGTGTGTTTTCGGGGGTGGGGGTGCACTCGATGGTATGATATCAGCTATTTTTATCGAACACAATTAATCTATGAAGCAGAACTATTTAATCAATAAATGGGGTCCTAACAGGCACTACTTTTCCGGGTGACATTTTAATACTACATCTTCGTGGAAATTCGGAATTATATGAGAGCGATAGCATATCTGATTTGTTTGTTTATTTGTTTGGGTTTTATGGAATACCAACCTTTGTAGGTTATTTAGCGCCAAATCCATTTCTATACAAATGAACAGTTCTATTTCAAACAATTCAGTTTAGCATAAGTACGTAATTTACATGTCAAACAGTTCTATTCCAAGCAGCTCAGTTTAGCGTAAGTACAGAGCTTAGATATCAAAACAGTTCTATTGCAAGCAAATCAACTTAATATAATTACAAAGTTTAGTTCTATTTGACCCATAGATCAGGTGCCATGACTGTGGGCCAGAGTGGACCTGGGAGCGATGGCAATGAAGGGGAACTCTGCATTCCCCAAATATCCTGCATTACTGGAACCTCACCATCAAATTGTTTAGTGTCATATACCGGGACACTCATTGGGGAAGGTCTTATCCCCTCTCCAGAGATGCAGTCGGTGTATTCTACAGCCCCAGCCGACTGGGCAAGGTCTATCTGAATTCTTGCATTTAGGAATAATGGCATTTCAGTAACAAAAAGACTCTCATCCCCCCTCTCTCTCTCTCTCTCTCTTTCTCTCTGGAACACACACACACTCTCTCTCTCTCTCTCTCTCTCTCTCTCTCTGGAACACACACACACACTCTTTCTCTCTCTCTCTCTCTCTGGAACACACTCTCTCACTCTCTCTGTGGAACACTCTCTCTCTCACACACTCTTGAACACTCTCTTTCGCTCTCTGAAACACACTCTCTCTCTCTCTCACACTCTTGAACACTCTCTCTCGCTCTCTGGAACACACTCTCTCTCTCAGTGGAACACGCTCGAGATCTCTGAGCCTGACCATCAGATGCACTTTTGATACGTCAGCCAAGATTACTTTTAATAGCATATCAAACATCATGGGCTATTTAATACCAAAACCGTCCTTGTAGAAGGACAATAGCTGGGCAGATTAGGGGGTTCTTATTTTTTCCCAAACGGAATTAGGCTGAAAGTGAACGCAATAACGCGACTGGAGTTCGAACTCGCTAACAACGATATTGCAATTTATATCCGCGTAAACAACAAGTACGGGAACACATT
>OY757941.1:40765238-40812738 GCA_963585895.1 Sepioteuthis lessoniana
CAATTTGTTTACACACAATTAAAAGATCAAACAGTTCTATTTCAAACAATTGTGTGTGTGTGTGTGTGTGTGTTTGTTTTGTCTTTAAAAAAAGACAATTTGGTGTAAGACATCTTATCATATCTTTGTTTCAATATATATATTCTTGCCTTCTTTCCATGATGTAATGGTTAAAGTTCTGGGCAGTGGCCTTGAAGTTAGCCTTGAAGTTAGCGAGTTCTAACTCCAGTCATGCTATTACGTTCACTTTTAGATTACTACTTAAAGGAAAATGTGAACCTCCGTATCCTCCAAGCTATTGGTTAAATAGTATATCTATTGTTCTTCTCCAAGGATGGCTTTGGCATTAAATAACCCACGAAGGTTGATATGCTATTAAAAACAAAGAAACCAGATCAAACCTTGCTTTTCTTTTAACCTTTCGATTATTTCGTTTTGCTTGTGGCTATCTTTTTTTTTATTTGTTTCGATAGATAAATTCAAACATCTCTTTGTTTAAAATGCCTTTGTTTGTTCTTAAGCAAAACTAAAAAGTATTTTAGAATCGTATATTTCACGTCTTTTATTGTAAGACAGATTTTTCCGATTCTGGTTCACAACCTTCATCTCATTTCTTCTTCTTCTACTTCTTCTTGTTCTGGTCTTTTTTCTTCTTTCACTTTTATTTCCTTCTTTTTCCTTCTCATCTTTTCATTTTAGCCATTCTTTCTTTTTTCTTTCTTTCTTCTGGCCTTTTTCATTTTCTTCTTCTTTGATCTTTCTTCTTTTTCTTCTTCTTTCATTTTGATCTTTTTCTTTCTTCTTTCACATTTCTTTCTTCTCTTTTCTTCTTGTCTTTTAATTTTTGCCATTCTTCCTTTCTTTTTTCTTTCTTTTTTATCTTTCTTTCTTCCAACCTTCTTCTTCTTTTTCTTCTTTTTTGATTTTGGTCTTTCTTTTTTCTCCTTTTTTTCACTTCTTTCCTTCCTTCTTTCCTTCTTTCTTTCTTTTTTCTTTCTTTTTCTTCTTCTTCCCACACCTTTTCATCTTTATTCTTTTTTTCACCTTTTCATCGTCCTTATTTTCTTCTTCTCTTTTCTTCTTCCTCTTCTTCTTCTTCTTGATCATCTTCTTCTTCTTCTTCTTCTTCTTCAACAACCCCTACATATCACACACTTCACTAGCATTGGCTTCTCCTTCTCCTCCTCCTCCTCTCGCATCTCCTTCTCCCTCCTCTCCCTTCATCGACAAGCAAGAGCAATAAATAAAAAAAATAACGCCGATCGCTTTTGCTTCCCGAACCAAAGTGCGGTTACATCATCGACTCCCCACACCACTTCCACATAATGCTACACTTAATAGAAACACTTGACAAGGCCGAACACTGACATCACTTCCGGTAGCGTGTGTGCTCCATAAAGGTTAGAGGAACATAAATGTAACAAGGAAATAAAGCAATACTTACAGTAGTCACGGCAGTGGAACACACAGAAGTAGACATTGTATACGCTTAAGTACACAATAGGTGTCGTTGCGCATGCGCATGTCTTCGTTGTCACTGGTAACTCATCTCTCCGAGAACACAGAGTATGTGCCCACAATACGTCACACCTAGATTTGGTCGATGCTTCCAGCGACTTTCACAACTATATGTACGGATATTTTTTTAGCTTCTCACCAAGCGAAAATTGACTCAAGGTCATTTTAATGTGGGGTGCCACGCTGGAAGCAGGCTTCCTGTTGGGCGGTTTTAAGGACTGTCTGGACACCGTCGGCATTCTTCCGGGGGGCACCTCAGGCACCGGACAATAGGTGAAGGGTAGATGCTATCTTGGGGATAAGACTCTCTGGAACTCTGGAGCTGTTATGATTTCTCATCTACTCGGTGCGAACGCCGAGTAACTTATTAATGTATACATATATATGAGGTTCACTCAAAAAGTTCTAATCCTCACCCAGAAAGATTTGGTTTGGGTTAGTTTGGTTGGGTTTTATGGCAAATCAACCATTGTAGGTTATTTAATGCCAAATCCTCTTTATACATATATATTAAATATATATGATCTGGTTTGGTTGGGTTTGATGGCACATCAATCCTTTTTATACATATATATTAAATATAGATGATTTGGTTGGATTAGATTTTATGGCATATCAACCATTGTATGTTATTTAATGCCAAATCTATTTTATACATTTCAAATATATAATTTCTAAACACTTTTTGTAGATAACTTCTTTAAACGAACCTGAATTAGCTTGGTTTGATTTGGTTTTATAGCATATCAAATATTGTCGGTTATTTAATTCCCAATACATTTTATACATAAAACAATTCTATTTCAAACTATTCAGTTTAGTAAAAGTACAGAGTTTAAATATCAAGAAAGTTCTTTTTTCAACAATTCGGTTCAGCATAGATACAGTTTTTGTTAACATACAGTAAAATGTAAAAATCAATTCTATTTCAAACAATCTAGTCAAGCATAAGTACGCAGATTAAATGTCAAACATTTTTTATTTGACCCATAGATAGGACCCTTTCAGGCGCTTCCACTTCGGGCGAGAGTGGACCTGGGAGCGATGGCAATGAAGGGGTTCTCTGCCTTCCCCAAAGCTCCGACATACTGGATCTACACCATCGGATTGTTTAGTGCTATATCAGGACACTCGCTGGAGGATTCTATTCTCATCTGCAGAGATGCAGCAGTTGTATCCTGTCACCCCAACCGAAAGAAGAGACAGCTATATATATATTCATACAAACATAACCCACGAAGGTTGGTATGCCATTAAACAAAAACACACACATACACTAACACATACATACGCACCTACATTCACACACATATATATATATATATATATATATATGTCAACCTTCGTGTGTTATGTGTGTGTGAATATATATATATATATACATATATATAATTTATTATCGGAAATTAATTACATATTCGATAGCCGTTGAATATTGAGCACTCAGTTGGATATTCCTATTCTCTTTGGATTATTACTTAATAGTAATCAATCGGGTACATCGCTAGAGACATGGAAATTTACTAAGCTTTTTGCTTAGATGTGGCACAAGGCCATAAGAAAGGGGCACCCAATGAGACTCGAACTCACTCGTGTAGGTTTGCTAGCCGAGCTTGCTAACCATTACACCACCAGAGGCGCCTACATCGCTAGAGACATGGTATGTCTGAGTTTCTTATCAGACACGTAATGTATAAAGACATTCGCAAGTTCTCATACAAGGTGTGAAAGGCCCAATTTTATGACAGGCCATGAAGAATAAGGATGTACCATAAGGTCACTTTTAACTAATTAACGTAGGTTTGAATTGAGAGTTTTTCTTCTCCTAGACTGGTCACCTTGTTGTTGTACTCATATGCAGATTCATGCAGAATACATATTGACGCAATAATAAAGACGAGCGAAGACCTCTTTTAAAAATATACCTCTCACTTTATTTGTGTGTGAGAGGGAGTTGGAGACCGAACAGAACTGCAACATATTGACCCACACTCTTATGACCATCAGCGTTGTATCTTTCTTTTTCTCCAGGGCTGCTCAACTAGAGGCCCGGGGGCTTTCTCTACCGCATCTTGTCACTAACAGGTCTCCAAACTAACTGACTTCCTGTCTCCACCGAGTTATATAATAGTTCCATCGCCCACTCAATATCTTTGGAATGGCATGTTTAATCGTCATCAAGTGTAAATAACTGTCATGCAGTTCACAGGTCACTCTCTTCCGGTACATAAGTCTATGACTGTACCATGGGATTTTACCTTGTACCATATTGTCAGCCAAGCCCGCTTACGCGATTTCTTCCCATAACTACCATCGGAATGTGTCACTTCCTTCCGGTGCATCACTTTGGAATGGCATGTTTGGCAGGGTCGAAGGTCAACATACAACAACCTTACCAAGGCTAAACTAACCAATTTGTCTAATTACTCCTAGCTGGTGGATAGGGAAAGAGAAGAGATGGGCCTATGCCTTTTCTAATTACATTAGCACAAAGTGAAATGCAAATTTCACTACCGTAGAAACAATCGAATACCGAGACAATAGTAGAAACCCACAAAGACAAATAGATCAAGTGTCTTCAAAATCCCTGCCGATCAACCCAGGTGTTTATTCCTTTGAGTTGATTTCTGTTAGATAAGCTTTCTCGTTCGTCTGAGGCACTCATTTCATTTTTTTCTTTCCTTTTTTTTTTTTTCTTTCTTCAATCGTTTGATAAGATCCGCTTCCAATATTCCCAAGTGCTTGTAATTTTCCTTTACTCCGAGCGTTCTGTCTATTTCTTGATTTGGCTGTTCTATTCCTTCTATTATTTGTCTTTTTCTGCTTCTCGTGATAAGCATGGCACATTTTTCTATGCCAAATTTCATTCCTATATCCTAGCTGAATAATCTTCTTGTCCTTATTAGAATCTCCAATTCTTTTTCGTTTTTTGAAAACAGATTGATATTCCATTTAATAAAGAAACCAAACAAAACCATATATATATATATGTGTGTGTGTGTGTTGTGGGGGGGGGAGAGAGTGTACAAATATTTAAAAAACAAGCTGAGAGAATCGATTCGGATAAAATGCTAGCTACCATCGCACCATAGTAGGTGCGTGGCTTTTGTTTATTTGCTTGTCTGACACAAGGTCAAAATAGGGAGATAACTGGTGAAGATCAAACTTACGAATCAAGGCTGATTGACTAATTGATTTATTTTAAAAGCATGTCAACCCATCTGGGGTTATTTTATGCCAAGAGGTTAGAGAACTACATTGATTCTAACTTTTTTATAGCTTCTTAAGAGTTTTTTTCCAGACAGTTCTAAGATATCAAGTATTCCTATATAATACAAATAATTTCCTCACAGTTCTATTATATAAAGTATTCCCATCTAATACAAATAATTTGCACACAGTTCAATGATATCAAGTATTCCTTTATAATTCAAATAATTTGCACGCAGCTATATGCTACCAAGTATTCCTGTCTAATTTGCAAAGAGATTTATTTGACCTGTAGATGAGACCCTAACAGATACTACCACACCGGGTTATAGTGGACCTGGAAGCAATGGCAATAAAAGGGTGACTTCACTCTCTCCAGATCTCTAGAACTTGAGCATTGCCATCAAATACAGTTTAATGTCATACCCTCGACACTCCTTTTTGGTAAGTCTTGTCCTACTGCAAGAGATAAGTCAAGGTATACTAAACCTTACGGACCGGCTGACTGAAAACCTGAAGAGATTTGTTGTCACTTAGCACTTACTGATAGAAGTAGTTGGTTGGTTGGTTGGTTGGTTGTTGAGTTGTTTTGTTTTACGGCGTATCAACCCTTCCCGGTTCATTTAATGCCGAATTAAATTTCAAACCATATTTACCCAACCCCTCCGCTCGGGCAGGATATGACACAAGGTCAATTTTTTAAGCGGAGTTTAACAGGTTTGAATTCAGAGTTTTCCTTCTAGACTAGTTGCCTCACCAAGCCTGAAGAACCAAGTCTGTCCTACTATTTACCCATAGCTGGAGGGAGAATAATTGGATTCATACCTTTCCCAACGGTATTAGGGCTATGTGAAATGCAATCAGCCTCGTCCAGGATTTGAACTCATGTCGTTGTGTCCATTTCCTACGACGATAACCATTACACCACAGGCACCACCAAATTAAATTTCAAACAGTTCAGTTTAGTGTAAGTATAGCTTTTTTGTTAACAAAGAGTTAAATGTCAAAACAGTTCTATTTCAAGCATTTCAGGTTAGCATAAATACACTTCTTAGGACACTAGCAGGTGCTACCACCCCGTGCCACAGTGGCCATGGGAGCGATGGCAATGAAAAGGTACTGCGCATTCTCAAAAGCTCCAGCATCTTCGGAAATTCACCATGAGATTGTTTAGTGTCATATCCAGGAAACTCGTTGTGGGGTGGGGTCTTACCCCTCTGCTGAAATGCAATTGGTGTATTCTACAGACCCAGCTGACTGGGCCATAGGACATTCGTTGGGGGTGGGGTCTTACCCCTCTGCAGAGATGCAGTCGGCGTATTCTACAGTCCGAACCCACTGGGCAAGACAATCGTTAGGGGCTTTAACTCCTCTGCAGAGATGCAGTCGGTGTATCCAACAGCTCCAGCCGACAAGGAAAGACACTTGTTAGGGTGGGGGTCTTACCCCTCTGCAGAGATGCAGTCGGTGTATTCTGTAGCCCCAGCAAACTGGGCCACAGGACACCCGTTGGGGGTGGGGTCTTACCCCTCAGCAGAAATGCAGTTGGTGTATTCTACAGACCCAGCTGACTAGGCCACAAGACATTCGTTGGGTGTGAGGTTTTATCCCTCTGCAGAGATGCAGTCGGTGTATTCTACAGACCCAGCAGAGAAATAATAGATATTTTTAACAACATCATAAAGTCAGGTAATAAACTATAAACAACGAACGCAAATAAAGTTCACAGGGAGTTGTTTACCAACGAATAGATTATTTTCTTTCATTTTTATCTTTATTTTTATTTTTATCAATTTATGTATTGATTTTTTATAAAGGTCCCCAAATGCTGTTTAGATCAATATTCTTTTGAAAAAAAACTATTTCTTAAAACTATTTCAGAACTTTTTTCCTTTTGTTTAAACAAAAGTATTTGAACAACTATTTGCTACATTTAGAAGAAACTTTGATTGCATGTCACCTGATATAATTACGTCATAAAAATTATCTAAAAATAGAGAGACTGAAAACATCAACGCGTTTTTTTTTTCATTTCTTTCTTTTTTTTTTTTTTTTTCGTTCTTTTGTTTCTTGGGCTAACTTTTTCTTGTTGTCGTTGTTTTTTGTTGTTTTTTCTCAGATCTTGATAACGATCAGAAGAAAAAGTTCGAAGCAGTGGATCACAAAACTTTTTTGACAATATTTACATTCATTTCTGCCAGACATGTGTTCACTTGTGTCTAAACAAAAAAAAAAATAATGGAAAGTTAACTTAAAAAATAAAATAAATATAATAAAATATTCTTGTCTATCGTTTTTAATTAAACTTCTGTTAATGAAAGACTGTCTAAATACACATTATATATATATATATATATATATATATATATATATATATATATATATATATATAAATGAATTGCAACCTAAAAGTTGGTGTAAATTGAACCGAGCAATCGATTTGTCCATCTATAAAAGTACTCATTTTCCTTATGTCTTGTCGGATATCTCACGTATCTCTCAGTCCAGTGGAAAAGATTTTTTTTTCTGTAAAAAAACATTTCGCGCCTTAATTTACTTGACTCATTCTGTGCACGAGTTACACAGTGACACACCCACTGGTATATATGTGTGGGCATCACACACACAAATATATATATATATATATATATATATATATATATATATATATATATCACGCATGCATATATATTTTTTTATATATAAACATACACACACACACACACACACATATATATATATATATGTACCACACATACATATATATATATGTATATATAAACACAAACACACACATACACACACACATATATATATATATATATATATATATATATATATATATATATATATATATATCACATACATATGTATATGTTTATATATACACATACATATATGTATATATATATATTTGAATGAATAGGGCATAAATAAGAATTTTCAAAATAATTTCATAAAAAGTCAACTTTCTTCGAAAAAAAAGATGCAAAGTTTTTATTGCTTTGTGTAAAACGAACATTATTAGTCATTATTCGTAACCAAACTCTACCACAAACAATTCTATTAGGTATTCCAATATGCTTCATAAGTAAGTACAAAACTAACAATCTTTAAAATAAAATGTTAATTTTCTTTTAGACCAAACAGATCGAGCTTTTATTATTTCTGATGGTCCTTTATACAGTCAAAATAGACATTATCATGTATCATTTATTATTTATTACCAAACTACAGACCGGATGTCGCAAATACATGGCCTGTGGGTCGCGCATGATACAAAAACTACAATTCTGTATGCAACTGAGAAAGTTCATGACTAATATTTTCCTAAAAGTTGGTAATGTGTCCCTTGCCCCGACAATGTTTCTCTCCAGACTTAAAAGGGATAGATATCCTTTTATATTTCACCCGCTTTCACTTCAAGATCGAAGCTGAAAAGAAGAAAAAATCCGATATTATGTACATTGTTCCCAGACTTATAATAGTGAAGATGTGACGGAAAATTATAGTGGAGTGGGGACTGAGATAATAGAAAACTATAGTGAAGGGAGGACTGAGATAATAGAAAATTATTGTGAAGGGAGGACTGAGATAATAGGAAATTATAATGGAGGGGGGACAGAGATAATAGAAAATTATAGGGGAGGGAGACTGATATAATAGAAAATTATAGGGGAGTGGGGACTGAGATAATAGGAAATTATAGGGGAGTGTGGAATAAGATAATAGAAAATTATAGGGGAGTGGGGACTGAGATAATAGGAAATTATAGTGAAGGGGGGACTGAGATAAAAGGAAATTATAATGGAGGGGGGACTGAGATAATAGAAAATTATAGGGGAGTGTGGAATAAGATAATAGAAAATTATAGGGGAGTGGGGACTGAGATAATAGAAAACTATAGTGAAGGGAGGACTGAGATAATAGAAAATTATAGTGAAGGGAGGACTGAGATAATAGGAAATTATAGGGGAGTGTGGAATAAGATAATAGAAAATTATAGTGGAGGAGGGACAGAGATAACAGAAAATTATAATGGAGGGGTACAGAGATAATAGAAAATTATAGGGGAGGGAGACTGAGATAATAGAAAATTATAGGGGAGTGTGGACTGAGATAATAGGAAATTATAGTGAAGGGGGGACTGAGATAATAGAAAATTATAGGGGAGTGAGGAATAAGATAATAGAAAATTATAGGGGAGTGGGGACTGAGATAATAGGAAATTATAGTGAAGGGGGGACTGAGATAATAGGAAATTATAGTTGATGTGATAACGCCGATTAGAGTGGAAAATATACGTGAGATAATAGACAACGAAGACGCCCAACAGAACATGAGGAAATATGTTTAGTTTCCTAACGTAGAGGAAAAAGATTTTTCCCGATTTATATTTGCCTGAAGGGTCTCCTTAAAATAACAGACAACGACAACGTACAACAGAGTATTAGGAAATTTGTTTCGTTTCCTAAAATAAGAAGACAGATTTTTCAACTTATATTGGTATAGTGAATGTGTAGCAGAGACGAAATACAACACAGACAAATAGAAGATCATAGAAAATGTTCGAGAGCAGATTGTTAAATAAACAGAAATTATATCTGGTTTTACTTTACTTGTGATAAAACTTTGCATTTAACTTTGGTGCTCTGTGTATCGATATTTATAGGTTTGGTTTGGTTTCTTTGTTTAATGGCATATCAACTCTTTTTAGGTTATTTAATGCCAAAGACATTCTCCTAGAAGAACAGTAGTGGTACTATTTAACCCATAGCTGGGAGGATAAGGGGGTTCATACCTTTGCCAAGGGTATTTGCCCGAAAGTGAACGCAATAGCGCGACTGGAGTACGAACTCGCGTACTACTATTCCGCAGTCCATCGCTTTAACCATTACACCTCGAGGACACATCCCTCGATATTTATAGCTGAATTTATTTAATTTACCAATGAAATACAATGAAATGGAACAAAGAAAATTTATCAAAAGTAAAAAGCGAAAAAAGGGAATTGTAACATATTGACCCCGGCCAAGCTGTCAAAATAGGAAATGCACCTGTGTAAATAACAGGTGCATCCGGTCGAGGAATATCAGGGTATAACCTTGACCATGGACGGGTTTGAAGATTGCGATTTGTGACGCCTACAAGAAGAAGGTTGGCGTCGAACAATTATATAACTCGTTGCACAGGAAGTTCAATCAGTTGGCAGACCAGTTGGAGAAAAAGATGCTGGTATGAGGACCATGTCCCAGAGAGACTGAGCCCCCAGGCCACCGATCGAGCAACCCAGGAGAACGAGAAAGAAACGCTGTTATGGCTATAAGCGGGGGGGGTCAATATGTTGCAGTTCTGTTCGGTCTCCAACTCATCTCTCACGCAGTAAAACCTTTAGTAACCCTTTCGAACCCTTTCAAATAAAGTGAGAGGTATATTTTTCTAAAGAACTGTGTCGCTCGTCTTTATTGTGTCGTCGTTATGATTCTGCATGCAGATGTATTATGTGACTATACATCAAAATTACCCCCAAAAAATGAAATTACTATTAATTGCGATGTACATATCAACCTTTTACGCCTTAAAAAATTAGATGTGCCAGTCTCCCCAACGAATGTCCCGTATGACACTAAACAATCTAATTGTGAGGTTCCAGTAATGCTGGAGCTTTAGGTAATGTGGAGTAGCCTTTCATTGCTACCACCCCAGGTCCACTGTAACCTGGAGTGTAACACCTGATAGGGTCCTATCTATAGGTTAAATAGAATTAAACTGTGTAATTATACTGAACTGAATTGGTTAAGATAGGAATGTTTTAACATTTAAACTGATTACATATGCTGAACTGAATTGGTTGAAATAGAACAGTTTTGATGTTGAAACACTGTACTTATGCTAAACGGAATTGTTTAAAATAGAAATGTTTTTACATTTAACTCAATTGTTGTGGTATTTAACTGTTTGTTATCAAAAAACTATGCTTATACTAAACTGAATTGTCTGAAATTTCATTTGGCGTTAAATGACACTAAAAAGGTTGATACGCCGTAAAACAACACAATCAACCATCCAACATCATTCGGCTGGGCTAAAATCCAAATCTTTGTCGCTTTGGAACACTACTCATGACCCTCTCTATACACCACTTATCGCGACTCCAACTGTCACGGGGGTGTCCTCGTGGTGTAATGGTTAAAGCGATGGACTGCGAAATCGTAGTAAGCGAGTTCGTACTCCAGTCGCGCTATTACGTTCACTTTCAGACAAATACCCTTGGGAATGGTATGAACCCCCTTATCCTCCCAGCTATGGGTTAAATAGTGCAACTACTGTTCTTCTAGAAGGATGGCTTTGGCATTAAATAACCTAAAAAAAAGGTTGATATGCCATTAAACAAAGAAGCCAAAACAAACCATCCAACTTTTACGAATATTCCCAACTTAAACTTGTGCTTGATGAACATATGTAACAAATTAATACCGAGAATACTGTAAAAAGATAAAACCTGTTATACAAATGACGTATTATGTTAACGTTATATCACACGTTGTTTTCAGCAACTGGTGCTCGGACTGTTAAACACGAACCAGAATGTCACAGTAGCAATACTGTATATTTTGTAGGGATCGTTCTATAAAACTAGTACTGAGCTAAAAATCTTGATGGTTGGTTTCTTGGGTTTTATGGCATATCAACCTTTGTAGGTTATTTAATCATATTTACCAACCCCTCTGCTCGGGCAGGATATGACACAGGGTCAGTTTTTAAGCGGAGTTTAACAGGTTTGAATTCAGAGTTTTCCTTCTCCTAGACTAATTGCCTCACCAAGGCTGAAGAACCTAGTCTGCCCTACTATTTACCCATAGCTGGAGGGAGAATAATTGTAGGTTATTTAATGCCAAATCCATTTTTATGTAAATAATCTGTTCTATTTAAAACAATTCAGTTTAGCATAAGTACATAGTTTAATGGTCAAAAACATTTCTATTTCAAACTATTCAAACAATTATATGTAACAATTCAGTTAAGTGTAAATACAGTTTTAATGTCGAAAAACAGTTCTATTTCAAATAATTCAATTAAGCATAAGCACGCAGTTTAAATGTAAGTAAGGTTTAATTATCAAAAATATTTCTATTTCCAGCTATTCAGTTTATTCAAACAATTCAGTTTAGCATTAGAGTGCTGTTCTATTTAACCCATAGATAGGGCCCTATCAGGTGCTACCATTCCGGGCCAGAGTGGATCTGGGAGCAATGGCAATAAAGGGGTACTCCGCATTCCCCAAAGTTCCAGCACTGCTGAAACCTCACCATTGTTTAGTGTCATATCCAGTGGGGTCTTATCCCTCTGCAGAGGTGCAGTCAGTATATTCTACAGTCCCAGCTGACTGGGCAATACACAGAGTTAAATGTCAAACAGTTTTATTTCTGATAATTCAGTTCAGCATAATTACACTGGTTAGACGTCAAAAACAGTTCTATTTCGAGCAATTCCGTTCAGCACTAGTACACAGTTCCAATGTCAAAACAGTTCTATTTTAAACAATTCAATTTAGCATAAATACGCAGTTTAAATGCAAAAATCAGTATAGTGAAAGAAGCACAGTTTAGTTCTATTTAACCCATAGATAGGACCCTTATCAGGTGCTACCACTCCGGGCCAGATTGGGCCTGGGATCGATGGCAATGAACTGTGTGTAAACAAATGACTAATGTTTAATTAAATTGTTGATGATGCATAATACTTGGAAACATTTAACTTCGTTAACTCATTGAAATAGAATTGTTTGATCGTGTAACTGTGTATCAACAAAATGCGTTTACAAATATATTTAATATATATGTAAAAACAGGATTTGGCATTAAATAACCAACAATATATATATATATATATATATATATATATATATATATATATGGATGAATTTAGCATTTAATAACCCAAGAATGTTGAAATGCCATTAAACTGCCAATCAAAAGGGAATCAAATCAAAGTGAAATGAATTGTTGTTCACTCAGCATTTATCGACAGTTATGGGGCAGCCAAAAGCAGGTGAATTAACTTCAATTTATTTTATATTATATTCTGCGCTATTGACCGATATTGAGCACTTTCTTTGCTTTTTTGAAATAACTTCTTTTTTTAAACTTCATCATCCCGATATATATATATATATATATATATATATATATATATATATATATAATGATGATGAATCAGAAAAAATCTACCTATGTTTCACCTAAACGAATCATCATGGCATTTCCGATTAAAGGAGGGTTGAGCCAAACTACATTTTCATTGCTTTTAATCTTTTCTTTATTTTTATGGAATTTTTTCCCCGAATACTACTTTGTGCAATATTTTTTGATTTGCAAATTGTACTATCAGGGATTTTTCACACCAGTAGAATTATAGAATTAATAGACCTGAAAAGAATAATCCAAATAGAGTGCTCAATTGATATGTATATATATATATATATATATATATATATGTGTGTGTGTGTGTGTGTGTGTATAAACATATATAAAAAGATGTGTGTGTATTAAGACAGCGTTGACGTTGCTGTGTTGATTTAATCAATGATTGAAAAATCGCTTGCAAGGCGTAAATCTAGCAATCACTTCAAAGGTTTCTGTTTTAATGGCATATCAACCTTCCTCGGTTATTTAATGCCAAGGCCCGCCTTGTAGAAGAATAGCAGTGATACTATATAAAATATTGCTGTGGGATGAGAGAGTCCATGCTTTCATTAGAGGTATTAGTCCGAAAGTGAACATGACAGAGCGACTGGAGTTCGAACTCGCAAACTTTGAGGCGGTAGTCCAGCAATTAATTCAAGCCAGAAGGACTTCCTCCGCCACAAGCAATAAAAAGCTGATTTTTTATTTGTTCAAATATTAATGAGTACTGTTTTCGGTTATCATTATGAGCAGTAGTAGCTGAAATCTTGCTCTATCCAATGGTGTTATTACGGTCCTAATATCTAACATATTTAGTGACTAAGCGGAAAAGTAATATTTCGCAGCTGAAAACTTGCTCTATCCAACGGCGTTATTGCATCCATCGTAGTTTCCGGAGAAATTGATTGGAGGTTTTACTTTCGGAGCAAAACTCAATGTTTAAGCACTTTTTAATGTTCATTGGCGCCTTCGACTAATTGTTTTTCGGTCTGTCGTATTTGTTGTCAAAACAAGCACATCACTTACTTTAATGAATACTGTCACATTGATTAGAACAGCTCATGACTTCACCCCCCCCCCCCTCTCTCTCTCTGTTCTGGTTTTGTTTTCCTCGGGCTTCTTCGTGTCCAACAAAAAAAAGTTGTCGACGGACAAACACAAAACATTGTCGCACAGTGTAAACTTGCTCGTCATCTGAACACGGTCCGTAATTATCTGGAACGAAAGCGATAGAAAGAGCAATTATCTTATATCGTTAACAATAAAACGTCCGTTGAATTGCCAACCACCGGAAACTGGATAAGTTGGGTTACGGAGAAAGTACGCGAGGATTTCTAAATGAGTTCTAAAACTATTCAAAGACGATTTGGTTCTTTTTTGATTTTTTTCATGAGCTTCAAAATTATTTTCGCATTTTAATCAACTTCAATTACTTGGAGGAAAATATTTAAACGTTTTAAGTTCATGCAAGGTTGTACATATAAAGTGTGATCGGTATGACACTAAACTGCATCTGACAGTGAGGCTCAAGTTCTGGAGATCTGGTGAGTATGGAACCACCCTTTCAAAGCCATTACTCCCAGGTCCACTCTGACCTATTAAGGTCTAATCTACGGATCAAAGAGAACTAGTGTCCTAGATATGAGACTAAACAGCTTCTGATGGTAAAGGCCCAGTTCGGGAGATCAGGGGAGTATGGAGTCACTCTTTCAAAGCCATTACTCCCAGATCCACCCTGGCTCGGAATGCCAATACCTGTTCAGGTATAATGAGTAGTGTGTTCACCAATGATCCGAGAGACCGGTGTTCAATCCCATGTCGAGTCATACCAAAGACTTAAAAAATGGTACTTGATACATCCTTGCCTAATACTCAGCATTGTTAGGTACGTATCAAGGGTAAAGTGGAGCATTTCGGCGTAGCAGCTTTTGAAAAGGGAGCCTTCGGGTCACCCTTGACTACGGGCGCCAAATTTACTTACTTACTTTTGCACCTTATATAAAAAAAAATTTATGAAGCAAATGCACAAAATATAAATAAGAAGGCGATTCCATATCACGTAGGCATAAAGTTACCCTGGACGGGTTCATATGCCATTAAAATCAATCATTCCAATCCAACCTACGTATGGTATCTTTTTTATCATCCAAGCTCTTCTCAAACTTTGTGAAGTTTTGATCGGGTCGGCAGGTGCAGTAGAATACACCGAATGCATCTCTGCAGTGGGGTAAGACTCCCCTCCCCAATGAGGGTCCTGGATATGACATTATTCAATGTAATAATGAGAGTCCAGTAATACTGGAGCTTTGGGGAATGCGGAGTACCTTTTCACTGCCATCGCTATCAAGTTCACTCTGGCCAGGAGTAGAAACATTTGATAGAGTCTTATCAATGGATCAAATAGAACTGTTTCACCTTTGAACTGCGGAGTTTAACATTAAAAAAACCGAGTGCAAACAAATGACTTGTACTATATTGAATTGCTTGAAATAGAACTATTTAATCATTTAACAGTTTGCAAATAAATAACTGATGATTAATTGAATTGTTAGAGATGCATAGCAATACTTGGAACCGTTTAACTTTGTTGATTTGCACTAAACTGAATTGTTTGAAATTGAACTGATCATTTAACTGTGTGTAAACAAATGACTAATGTTTAAATGAATTGTTAATGATACATAGCAATACTTGAAATCCTTTAACTGTGTGCAAACGAATGATTACTAGTGAATAAAATTATTCATATTTGATAGAAATAAGTGACATTATTTAATCGTGTAAAAAACCCTGCTCAAACTCGTTTTAAAATGTTTTCTAGAAAATGTGTTTAGAAACCGTATATTTAATATATATGTATCTAAAGGATTTTGCATTAAATCATCTACAAAAGGTTGATATGCCATAAAACCCAAACAAATCAAATCATATATATTCAATATATATGAATAAAGATGATTTGGCATTTAATAACCTACAATGGTTGATGTGTCATAATGTAACATACCCATCATACGGATATATGAAGGTGGTGTCCTCGTGGTTAAAGTGTAATGGTTAAAGTGGTGGACTGCGGAATCGTAGTAAGCAAGTTCGTACTTCAGTCTCGCTATTGCGTTCACTTTCGGACAAATACTCTTAGGAAAGGTATGAACCCCCTTATCCTCCCAGCTATGGGTTAAATAGTACCACTACTGTTCTTCTCGAAGAATAGCTTTGGCATTAAATAACATGCAAAGGTTGATATGCCATTAAACAAAGAAACCAAACCAATCAAACGGATATATGAAATAGACATAACGTTCATAAAACGTTCATGATGCATATATGGGAATCCGAAAACACGAAATTGGTTCAGATACGTAACTTTTATTCACCTTTTTAATTTTAAAGGTTTTTCGACATGAGGAGAGAGAGAGAGAGAGAGAGAGAGAGAGAGAGAGAGAGAGAGAGAGAGAGTCTTTCTATGCTGACTGCTTTTACATCGTCAACTCTCAACCCAACCAACGCGCAGCGCCCGTAGCGCACAAATTCGTCTGGCCTCGCCCAGCTCTGAATCTCGACCCTCTCGTTCGGTGGCAGGAACTCAACGCGCTGACTTTTTCCAAATCTCAAAATCCTCTGCCCATACTTCCGGGCATGACGTCAATCACATCCCCTGATAACAATTCCTATCTGGGATTTTTATTTTGACATCTCTGAATGACACATCCTCTCCGCGTGCGCGTGAACACCTGCGTTAATGTTGCACCTAACTAACCCATGCGCTAAGCGAAAGGTTATCAGCCTAACTAAACCGAAAGGCAAGATATATAACACGAAATCCCTCGGCAATTATATTACAATAAATCGAACTGAACCAAACCACATATATTTAATATATATGTTTAATGAGGATTTGACATTAAATAACCTACAAGGGTTGATATGCCATAAATCAAATCAAACCAAATCATATATATTTAGTATATATGTATAAAGAGGATTTGGCATTAGATAACCCACATGGGTTGATATGCCATAAAACTCAACCACTGTGAAGCTTATGTAATGCTCTACTGTGTCTTCATTTCTTTAGTTCTTCTACAAGAATGCCTTTGGCATTAAATAACCCACAAAAGTTGATATACTATTAAACAAATAAACCAAACCAAACCAAATCTGTTATCGGTTTCTGGTCCACTTTCTTTGATTTCCTCTTTATTGTCTGCTTGAACAAAATATTCACCAAATGACAAGATTTATTTATTCATTTATCTATCTTTTTATTTATTTTTATTTTTATTCATTTATTTATTTGGGAACCAATATTATTATTAGGAGTAGTATTCTCTTTTGAGATTTTTTCACAACAACGTTCGCCGATGCTTTTCCCACTGGAGTTTGAATGACAGCAAGTCTCCTAAAGTTTCCAGGACTCTTCTCAGTCCTCTGATCAATCTTAATAAAGCTGTTGTTTGGATTATCCCCACTCATCCTCTTATTTCCGAGTCCTCCAGTCCCTTTATTAACCCTGTGGTGACTGTACCAAAAGCACCAATTATTATAGGCATAATTGTCACTTTTATCTACTACAATTTCTCAATTCTCAAGCAAGGTCTTGGTACTTATCCTTCTTTCCATTTTCTTTCAATTTTATTCAGTGGTCAGCCAGGACAGTCAAGTCCACAATTTTGCAAAGTATCGTTCTTTTGTTGATTTTTATCAGGTCTCGTCGTCTGGTCGAGATTAGGTGATCCGCTTGTTTTATTATTATAATTATTATTATTATTATTATTACTATTGCTGTCGTAGCTTTTGCTTTCATAATTATTATCATTCACATCCACCCGTTTCATATCTTGTTTCTATTGTACATTCAATTAAAAACAACTTCCGAAGATTTATATATATATATACATACATATATATACATACACACAAACACAAACACACACACACACATATATATATATATATATGGTGGTGCCCGTGGTGTAATGGTTATCGTTGTAGGAAATGGACACGGCGACACGCGTTCAAATCCTTTCACATAGCACTAATACCCTTTGGAAAGGTATGAATCCAATTACTCACACTCCAGCTATAGGTAAATAGTAGGGTAGACTGGGTTCTTCAGCCTTGCTGAGGCAACTAATCTAGAAGGAAAACTCTGAATTCAAACCTGTTCAACTCTGCTTAAAAATTGACCTTGTGTCATATCCTGCCGAACGGAGGGGTTGGTAAATATGATGTATATATATATATATATATATATATATATATATATATATATATTACATTTTTAGAGAGATAAGTGCAGAAACAGTATAAGAGGCCAGTAACAGTATAAGAAAAGAAAGGGAAAATGAAGAGGAAATATATTACCTCTTTTTTGATCTACAGGTAAAATGAAACGATAAGTTTGATCGTTTTTATTATTTAGTATTTTGATTGCCTCATTTAAAGATGGTCAAGAGACTTCTACTTAATCAAAAGTATAAAGAATGAAAGAATATCTCACTCTTTGGTCATACAAGAGAGAGAGACAGACAGACAGACAAAGAGAGACAGACAGACAGACAGACAAAGAGAGACTCACACACACAAAGAGAGAGAGAGAGAGAGAGAGAGAAAGAGAGGGAATGAATTCATATGATGTGGAAGTTGGTTCATCAATAAATTTTAGATGAGTCATTATAATTTCAAGAGTCGTTCAGACTATTGATCTCATTCTATTTGTATACACTTACGTGTTTAAACTTAAAAGTCGATGAGTGATTAAATATAAGAAAACGTTTTTTACTCGGTAAATGTGTCTGCCTGAATAATATATAACTTCGAGGCAACTAGAACCTATCCGCTTGATATATATATATATATATATATATATATATACATATATATATATATATAGAGAGAGAGAGAGGGTTTGGTTGAATACTGCAAATTGTTTCTTTTTTAAAATCTTCAAGTGACGATGTTCAAGTCTTTTCACGAGTCTTCTTATGGCTGGGTCGAGTTGGTAAAGAAAGAGCCCTATATTAGCCCTAGCGCTTTCGACCACTTCGCTGGTCATCTTCGGGAATAGTGTAAGATCGTTTATTGCAGTGAGTTTTTTTATTTATTCGGAGTGGCTTTTTTTTTTATTATTATTGTATATATCAATTATAGATGGAGTTGGTTCACTCTGTTACGATGGGTGGTTAGTTATTAAATATGTTCAATATGTTTATACTTGTGGGTTTTTTTTTTTATTTTTCTTCCAAGTTAGATGAACCAGACATTCAGGACACTGCTGGAGAAGCAGGGACGAGCTCATAAGTGATGTACTCCTATGGACCCCCACATATGGCCGGGCAAAGGCAGGACGACCAGCTCGAACATACATTCAGCAGCTATGTGAGGATACGGGATGTAGCACTGAAGACCTGCCAGAGGCGATGAACGATAGGGAGAAGTGGCGAGAGAGGGTCAGGGATATCCATGCTAGCGGCACGACATGATGATGATGATGATGGTGATGATACTTTTGGTGAATGCTTTTTTTTATTTATAGTGGGGTTTTTTTCTATGGTTATTACTTCGAGGATTTATAAACGGTTTTTATTGTTTTTTTTATATATGATTTTTCTTTTGTTAATCAGAAATTTTCTTATATCTGAGGATTAGAGTTTGTCCGTGTCTTTGTTATGCTTTGTCATATATGCTGTTTTATGGTGCTTATATCAGAAAGGTGGTACGTAATTCGACGAGAGAGTGTGATTGTTGTATAACCAATGTAGGTATTAGGTGTTATATCATTTTCCGAGAGACACTCTGAGCACATTGAGAAGATATTCATAAATATAAGCATCTTCTCAATGTGCTAATTTCAAAATTTTTGCAAGGGTCACCATCATCATAAAGTCATTCTGACAGCACTGTGTTCTCTGACCTTCTCTCATCATCCGGCTCTATCGTCGGTTGCCACTCTTGGCAGGTCCTCTAGACTGCATCCAGTGTCCACACAGACCTGATGTATGCAAGTTCTTACTGATCGGCTAACTCTGTCGTGACAATAAGCAGGAGTCTATGAGAGGTCGTCGCTTATGTGTTTCCCTTACCTCTCCAGCAGTGTCTCGCATGTCTTCTTCCTCTTATCTGAATGATTTGTTAGATGGTAGGATGGTGACCGTACAGCTACTGTTTTGTTGGATGTAACTACCAGGATCTGTTCAAAACAACGCGTAGCATTCTTGTGTAGTAACTATCTATGTTTTTAACATGCATTTCGTTAGTGTCTATGTGGTGCATCTATACAGTAATACTGACACCAGCTACTGCTTTGTAGAAATTTCGTTTTATTTTAGTGGAAAAGCCAGATTTCCATAGGATCGATAACCAATCAATAGTTGTCCGCGCCTTCGTTTCGATGTTGACATCGCTAATTCTTGGTTTAATGCCTTGAAGGTCACGCTTGTAGGTCATTCTTGAGTTTACATTAATTAACATATGGCCACAGAAAAAGCTTCTCCTCCTTCACAAATGATTTTACGCCATATTGAATACTCAGTGGCTCAAAACGCCGAGTGAGTAAATTTGATTTTCAGAGATTTCATCTATGTTTGATGATATCATTTTGATGATATCAGTAAAGGATAAAAAGTATCAAAAACGATAACTTACTGATATCAGACAGGTTACCACGGTCAGGTTTATAATTAAGGGGTATCATTACGACCCCCCTTTTTTAGGCGACATCTCTACACTAAATACTAACCCTAACCGTTTGGCCAATCAACTCTGGTGTATTGACTTCCTTACTCCTCCCACACCTCTCATCATCCCTCACAGACTCCCTGCCTTCCTTGAGTCTCTTATGCCACTCAAAAACTGATGCTCGATTCATGCAAGATGATCGAAAAGCAGTCTGAAGCATTCCATACGTTTCCGTGGCATTTTTTCCAAGTTTAAAACAAAATTTTATTGCATATCGTTCTTCTAATGTGTCATCACGTCCAGATTGCATTTTTGAAATTCACCAGCTGTGACAATCATGCTTTAGTAGGGTGTGTTCCAATTGCTGCTGTAGCTGTTGATTTGAACCTGAAATCATAAAAATTGGTCAGTCATCTCATACGATGTATAGCAATAACATACTGAATCTTCAAGAGTCTACGACAATTTTAAATGCCCATACGAAAAGAGTCTGGAAACTTATCGTATGCAACTCGTATATACAACAGCTCTGTACCGATACAGGATATAGCCTAGAAGACCTCCCGGGAGCAATGGACGATAGAGATGGCTGGCAGCGTGACATGATGATGATTACAACCCTTTAAGCGGTGCCGTAACGCAAAACACTTATTTTGACGAAGGAATTTAAATATGTAATTGATACCATGTATAATTCTGCATAAATTATTCGAATTAGATCGTAATACTTGAAACCGTACAGCTGTGTGTAAATTATTAGTTTGTTTGTTTGTTTGGCTTTTATGGCATATCAACCTTTGTAGGTTGGTTGGTTGTTTGGGTTTTATGGCATATCAACCTTTGTAGGTCATTCAACACCAAATTCTGTCTATATATACATACATATTCAACCAAAGATTTCAAAACAAATATTAAGGTAGATAGAATTTTCTATTTGCAGGATTTCATTTGTTTGCGCAAGATTAACCAGTTTTAAGTTGTCATATTTTTTGGTACAACTCTGTCTCTCTCAAGAAGGACAGAATGTCATCTATTTTGACGTTCTCGAACAGATCGGTTAAGTTATTTACTTTGAAAAATCGCTTTCTGATAACAGCGAAAGCTCTGCATTCTATAAGAATGGGTTTAACCGTGCAAGTTGTCTGGCAGGTTAAACACACCTTTGTAGGTTATTTAATGCGAAATCCATTTTCTTACAAATAAACAGTTCCATTAAAAAAATTCTGTTTAGCATAAGTACATAGTTTAATTGTTAAAATCATTTCTATTTCAAACTATTCAGTTTAGTCAAACAGTTTCATTTCAAACAATTCAATTTAGTATATACGTATAGTTTTTTTGTTCACATACAGTTAAGTGTCAAAACGGTTCTATTTCAAACAATTCAGTTTAGCATATAAAAACAGTTCCATTTCAAAAATCCACTTCAGCATATGTACGCAGTTTGAATGAAGTATGCAGTTAAAATGTCAAAACAGTTCTATTTCAAGCTTAGAATAAGTACACAGTTTAGTTCTATCTGACCCATAGAAAGGACCCTATTAGTAACTACCACTTCGGTACTGAGTGGACCTGGGAGTGATGACAATGAACGGGCACTCAGCATTCCCCAAAGCTCCAGTATTACTGGAACTTCACCATCATATTGTTTAGAATCATATCCAGGACACTCGTTCGAAGGGTGGTTCTTACCCCTTTGCAGAGAAGCAGTCGGTGTATTCTACATCCCCAGCCAACTGGGCAAGTAAATTATTAGTATTAGATAGGAATACTTGATATCATATAACTGTGTTCAAGAAAAACACTTAAGAAAGAATTATACAAAAAAAAAAATAAATATAAATTTACGAAGCTTAAAATAACCATGGACGAGTTGACATGCCCGTTAAAATCAATCAATTAATTATTGATTATATTTTTGTTTGAAAGACTTAAGGAGATATTTTTTACCGTGTCCAAATTTATCAAAAGCGTCTCAGGTCAGCGTGTATAGATATTTATTTTCTTACTGTCATATCTTTTTTTAGGTAATTAAATACGTATATTGTTTATGTCTGCATTGAATGTATTTTTCGTTCAATTTTATTTTCTTGTATTTGACAATAGCATCATATATATATATATATATATATATATATATATATATATATATATATTGCTCAGTCATCTGGGGCTGTAGAATACACCGACTGCTTTTCTACAGAGGAGAAAAGGCTCTCCCAATGAGTGTCCTAGATATGACACTAAACAATCTGATGGTGAGGTTCCAGTAATGCTGGGGCTTTAGAGAATACGGAGCACCCCTTCTTTGCCATTGCTCCCTGGTCCACTCTGGTCCGAAAAGGTAACACCTGATATGGCCTTATCTATGGGTTAAATAGAACGAACTGCATACTCATGCAAAACAGAATTGTTTGAATTAGAACTGTTTGACTAAACTGAATAGCTTGAAATCGAAATATTTTTGCCAGTTAAATTGTACTTACATTTAAACTGCGTGCTTATGCTAAACTGAATTGTTTGAAATAGAATTGTTTTGACATTGAAACATACTTACACGAAACTGAATTCTTATATTTAGAACCGTTTTGACATTTAACTGTGTGTAAACAAAATCTGTACTTATACTAAACTGAATTAGCTGAATTAGAACTATTTGACTAAACTGAATAGTTTGAAATAGAAATGATTTTGACAATTAAACTGTGTACTAATGCTAAACTGAATTGTTTGAAATAGAACTGATTATTTGCTTCAAAATAGATTTGGCGTTAAATAACCAACAAAGGTTGATAGAACATAAAACCCAACCAACCAACCAATCAATCATATATTATATATATATATATATATACTCTTCAAAAGACACTACTGTCTATGGCAAACACGGAATTAGCACACCTTGAATTTTTTCTTTACCATTAACTAACATCAGATACGACTCAAAGAAAGAGACAGAGACAGACAGACAGAGGGAGAATGAGAGAGATTTGTTTTAGTGTCGTTGTTTAAACGTAAATCAACCTCCGTAGGTTATTTAATGCCAAAGCCATCATTGTAGAACTGTAGAGTTACTGTTTAACTCATAGCTGGGAGGATATGTGAGTTCATGCCTTTTCAAAGGATATTAGTCCGAAAGTAAATGTAATTGCATGATTAAAGTTGAAATCTCTTCGTTAAAAGCCGCAGTCAAGCACTCTATTACGCCACAGGGACAACCCAAACGAAAGAGAGAGGAGAGAGAGAGTGTGTGTGAGAGAAAGAGTGTGTGTGTGAGAGAGAGAGAGAGAGAGAGAGAGAAAGCAAACATTGTATATATAGTTGAAAGATATACAAGGTGTGTCAAAAATACTGAGTTGAAACCAGCAAGTTATACAATAAATTAGTTTATTTCCAGACGCCTGTCGATAAGATTCACTACCAAATCTTGCTATTCTTTTTAAATCAGCAGCTTTTTGCGAACCACAGACTTGTGCGAGTGCAACACTTTCGACACTAACGAGAGCTAGCTTTGATTTCTTGTCTCCTATACTTAAAATTTTAACTTACATACATATTCGACCAAAGATTTCAAAACGAATATCAAGGTAGGTAGAATTAACTTTAAGGTTTAGATTTGAGGGCGTGAAAGATAGTAGTAGCTTTTACTTCAACCGAAAAGCGGCTCATTCTGTAATAATTACTGTCATGTGAAATGGACACGGTGACCCGAGTTCAAATCCTGGACGAGGATGCTTGCATTTCACATGGCGCTAATAATCTTGGGAAATCTCACTAATCTCCTTCCTTTCAGTTATGAGTAAAATAGAAGACTAGGCTCTTTTGTCTTGGTGTGGCACCTCAGTGTAGTAGCTGTTGAAAAAGGAGACTTCGGGTCACTCTCGACTAAGTTCGCCAACTTTACTTTACCATGATTATATCTGCAATAATGGGTTATTCCATTATTGTTTCCGCAATTTTGGGTTATTCCATTATCTAAATATTAGATAATCCCATTATTGTTTTTTTTTTCAATATTGGGCTATTCCATGATTGTTTCGTTAATAATGGATTTTTCCATGATTATTTTCTCAATATTGGATTGTTTTATGCTTGTTTTCTCAATATTGAGTTATTCTAAGTTTGTTTTCTTAGTAGTGGGTTATTCCATAATTTTTCTCAATATTGGGTTATTCCACGACTGTTTCCTCAATATTCGGTTATTCTATGATTGTTTTCTCAGTATTAGCTCATTTCATAGCATTTCCCTTTGCATGGTTTGGGAAAAACTTATACCTTTGAATTGAATAATTTAATCTAGTTTATGGAAGAAATATTTCATGAAACCAGAATGTTTAGAGATTAAATAAAAATATTTTGCATCTTGTCTGCGATTAGTTTATTTACTGCAAAATAAAATAAAATCTCAAAACTGACTGTGTTGAATTCCATGGTTCTTTCATTATTCATTTATGTCGAGGTCAATACAGCTTCAGTCTCGATACTTTTTGAAAACGTCTCGTTGACTCGAATTAGATAAATCAGGTTTAGCCTCTCCACAACTACAGAGATTTTTTTAACAACAGATCTCACTGACTTAATCGCAGAGATTGGACAGAAATATTTGGTGGACTATATTCCCAGTCGGACCGTCTTTGCATGTAGATAAAGAACGCCGGCTTTGTGGCTATTTGTTTCTAATTATAGATGGCAAGTTATCCGAGAGATACCGTGGCCTCGTTTCCATTATCGATTTGAACTCATCCAATGGCTTGCTGAGTCATTCTTCTCTCCTCCGCTTCAAGTCCACAGACTTATGAAATATAATTCTATAAATTTTCGTCTCTCGAAAAGAAAATCATCCTATCTAGGTACGTGGTCCAAATTGGAGATTATCAAATAATCTTTTTCCAAATGTTTACTCCTCAACCAATAATCCAATAAAATTAAAAAGTACATATATATATATATATATAGATGTATATATATATATATACATCTATATATATATATATATATATTATAACAGTGTTGGTTGTCACTAAATCACTTTGAGGGTTTGTGTCGAACATGCAATGATGATGTTTTGTTCCTTAGCTATTGTCACCAACAAATACAAAAATAAAATAATGTAGCAAAATAAGATACATCGACGACCTTATATCCGATTAAAACAACGCACTGCGTTTGTACCTTCACAAACACACACACCATATACCACCCACACATACACACAATAATACGCAACTACAACCAACAAAAACACACGCAGGCACACTCACACACTTACAAATCACACGTAAAGATTCTTTCAAAATCCCAACGGTTTTTTACTATTTTTTCGATTTTCGATTCATTTCATTTTGTTAACTGTCTGATGATTGTTGTTTTGTAAAAAACTCCATGAAACCCAGGGGTCGCAGACTAAATTCCATGGAATTAAATATATATATATATATATATATATATATATGTACACACGATGACTGGAATTCAAAACTTAGACGAGACTGTTTCCATTTCACATTGAGCAAATAATCCTATGTATCCACCTATTCTCCCTCCAGCTATGAATAAATAGTAGGGCAGACTGGGCTCCTTAACTTTGGTATGGCAACCCATCAAAAAGAAGGAAAACTCCGAATTCAAACTAGTTAAGCTCCGCTCAAAACTGACATTTTTTCACGTCCTGATCGTGTGGACGGGTTATTTATGTACATATAAAGTAGTCAAGGGCGATCCAAAGGTTTCCTTTTCATCAGCTACTATACCGAATAGTCGAGGAGGGCGCAACTCTTTTCTCTGGATTGCTCCACTTATCCTTCATTTGTGCCTTATAATGCTGAGTGTAAAGCAAAGAGGCATCAAGTACTATTTTTAAGTCTTTGATAAGACTCGATCTGGGATTGCACTGCGGTCTCCCGGGCTATTGGGGAATGCTACCTACAAAGCCAATGGACCGGTTTTGTTTCGTTGTGTCATATCAACCGTCCTGGGTTATTCAATACTCAAGCTCTCAGGGTAGAACAGCTGTATAGTCCATAAATGAATACCAATCAACAATCATTTGTGTCATACCAACTGTCCTGGGTTATTCAATGCTCTCAGGGTAGAACAGCTGTATAGTCCATAAATTAATTAAATTATTAAATGAGAGAATATATTTATATATATATATATATATGTGTGTGTGTGTGTGTGTGTGTGTTTGTGTGTTTCTCGTAAGTAATTTATTCTCTCATTTCATAATTTAATTGTTCTACATCTATATCTTTGTCTGAAATTCTGAGATAAAATATTATAATTTAATTTATTTGTCTTCGGGGAGATCGGTGAATGTGCTGTCCAAAACCATGACGAAAATAACTGATTAAATAATGCCATATAGTTTTAATTAAAACACACTGTACGGATCAAACGAAACAAAATAATACACCTTATTCTTCTCCTTCATTTTTCATTCTTTTCCACTCTTTCTTCTCTTTCTTCACGTCGTTCATTATCTCCAATTCCATTTCTTTGCTCGTTCTCGTTTCTCATTCCTTTTTCTATTTCATCTATTTTCCATCTTTTTTTTTTCTTTCTTTTTTCTCGGTATGTGTTTGTTTTTTTTTATTTCATGGCGTATCAACCTTGGTTGGTTATTTAATGCGAAAGCCATCCTTGTTGAAGAACATAATAAGGGAGTTTGTAGCTTTCCCGAGGGTATTAGTCTAAAAGTGAATTCAGTGACGCGAGCAGAGTTCGAACTCGTTAAACTACGATATCGCTGTCAAACATGTTTGCTACTACGCCCCGGGGATTCGTCGTTTCTACTTTTTATCTGGCTATCTTTCTTCTTCTTCTTCTTCTTCTTCTTCTTCTTCTTCTTCTTCTTCTTCTTCTTCTTCTTCTTCTTTCTTTCTTTCTTTCTTCTTCTTCCTTTCTTTCTTTCTTTCTTTCTTCTCCTTCTTCTTCCTTTCTTTCTTTTTTCTTCTTCTTCTTTTCTTTCTTTCTTCTTCTTTTTTCTTTCTTTCTTTCTTCTTCTTCTTTTCATTCTTTCTTTCTTTCTTCTTCTTTCTTTCTTCCTCTTCTTTTTCTTCTTCTTCTTCTTTTCTTTCTTTCTTTCTTTCTTCTTGTTTCTTTCTTCTTCTTCTTCTTCTTTCCTTTCTTCTTCTTCCTTTCTTTCTTTTCTTCTTCTTCTTTCTTTCTTTTCTTCTTCTTCTCCTTTCTTTCTTTCTTCTTCTTTCTTTCTTTCTTTCTTCTTCTTCTTCTTCTTCTTCGTCAAACTCTCAATTATTACTTATTTTCCATTTCTTTTCCTCCTCTTTTTCACTTCCGTAATTTATTCTTTTTATTCTATGCTGTTGCATTTTCTAAGTAATTTTTTTCTTTTTTTAAGTCTTTTCATAAACGTTTTTATTCTTTTCTTCTCATTTTTTCTTCTTTCTTTTGTTTGCTATCTTTTATTAAGTGATCATGCTGACTCCTTTTCTTTTCATTTCCCTTATTTATATTCTTCTGCCTCCTATATATATATATATGATCTGTGTCTTTGTTTATTTTCACTTTTGTTGATCTTTATATATATATATATATATAGTATTATTAGGTCCAATCAAATATATATATATATATATATATATATATGTATATGTATATATATATATATACATATGTATGTATATATATATATATATATATATATGTATATATATTTATATATATATATACATATATATATATATATATATATAAATTTTAAGATTCTTTCGAGTTTCCTGATAAGAGTCTTGGTTTCAGGTTGGAATTGGTGGATGAATTTCCAACCTGAAACCAAAGCACTTATCAGGAAACTCGAAAGGACCTTAAATGAATTATACAGAAAAAATGTGTCTTTATTATTTAATAAAACATGCTTAAATGGACGACGGCTGCATAACTATATATATATATATATATATATATATACGTGCCGCATTCAATAAGGCACCAGACTTTTTTTGTACAGGCATTTAAAATTGTCGTAGACTCTTTAATATTCAGTATGTTATTTCTATACATCGTATGAGATGACTGACTAATATTTATGATTTCAGGTTCAAATCAACAGCTACATCAGGAATTAGAATACACCTTACTAAAGTCTGATTGTCACAGCTGGTAAATTTCAAAAATGCCATCTGGTCGTGAGGACACTTTAGAAGAACAATATGACATAAAATTCTGTTTTAAACTTGGAAAAAGTGCCACAGAAACGTATGGAATGCTTCAGGCTGTTTTTCGACCATCTTGCATGAATCGAGCATCAGTTTTTGAGTGGTACAAGAGATTCAATGAAGCCAGGGAGTCTGTGAGGGATGATGAGAGGTATGGGAGGAGTAAGGAAGTCAATACACCAGAGTTGGTTGGCCAAAGGGTAAGGGTTAGGGTTTGTATGTTGAGGCTTTAAGGGAGTTCAAGAAGAGATTCCTAGGGAAGAGGCCAGCACTCTTCAAATCGGGTCAGTGGCATTTCCACCAGGACAATGCACCAGTCCTCAACTCCATCCTAGTCAAAAACTATTTGACTAAGATGGGCATCAAGACAGTTCCTTAGCCTCCCATAGTCTAGACCTTGCTTCCAGTGACTTTTGGTTATTCCCTAAGATCAGAGGCTGTCGTTATGAGACAATTGAGGAGATGAAAGAGGCTGTGACGAAGGTCATTGACACACTCACACAAGAGGTCTTCCATGGGTCCGTGAAGAAGTTGTTGGAACGGTACAAGTGTATTGCAGCCGGAGGAGATTACTTCGAAGGGGACGAGAGTTTCATGTGTATACTATCAATAAAAGTGCCATATGAATCATCCTCGTATATATATATATATATATATATATATATATATATATATATATATATATATATATATAGAAGCAAGTAATAAAAAGGAATCCGACAGTAGAAAGGAAATAGAAAAACAAAGTAATCCAAAACTAATGAACTTATTACGAAGGAAAGTCAACGTTAAAACGTTTAGAGTTTAATGAACGATGGATGTTTAATAAAATAATAATGTTTAATAATAGTTTCGTTATACACACACAACACACACACACATATATATATATATATAAATATATATGTATATAAATATATATAATCATTTTTTAAATGGTTACGTGCGAAACGTTTTCAAATGGATGAGGCTCTTTACCTTTCCCATAGCGCTAAACCCTTAGGAAAGGTATCAATCCAACTATTCTCCTTCCAGCGATGGGTAAATAATAGGGCAGACAAGATTTCTAACCTTCTATGGTAAACGTACACCGTTTACCATAGAAACGTTAGAAATCTTGTCTGCCCTAAGAAAAACTCCAAATTTAAACCTGTTAAACTCTGTTTAAAAATTCACTTTGTGTCGCCCCCTGCTTCGGCGTTTGGCATTATATATATATATATATAAATATATATATATATATATATATATATATATATATATATATATATATTTATTCTTCTTTATTAGTTTTTCTTTCCTCTTCTTCTATACTTCATCCCTCTTTTTTTGCTTTCTTTTTCATTTTTCTTATTTATTTCTTCTGCTTTTCTTTTTTCTCTTTATATATATATATATATATATATATATATATATATATATATATATATATATATATATATATATCCTTAATTTTCCCGCATTTTTTCGTGGTTTGTTTTTACTTCGTCATATTATTTTACTACATTTCAGCTCTTTTTTGTTCGTCGCTTTTTTTTGAAAGGGGGGGGTCTTTGTTTTCTTGGGATTTTTTGTTTTTGGTTTTGTTTTACGTTTTTTTCTTTTTGTTTTATTTTGCTTATGTCGCATTCTCCATCTCCTCTCTCTCTCTCTCTCTCTCTCTCTCTCTCTCTCTCTCTCTCTCACACACACACACACACACACACACACACACACACAAGAACAACTTCCTCCTCTACCCTAACCTCCACTTCTACCCCAATCTTCTCTCTACCCTTCCTCTTCCTTCTCCTCCTCCAGCCTCTACCCACCTCCTTTCCTTCTCAGTTCCAAGCAGAAATCAATCGAAGCGGGAAAGCAATTCTCTGAGATCGATCGATGGGAGACGATTTAGAAAAACGGGCAGACTGCGACGACGAAACGCTATCGGGGATGTGGTAAAGGGGTGTGGGATGGGAGAGGATTTGAAGAGGGGTGGGCAGGGAGTGTGAAAACTGGTTAAAAGAAGAAGCAAGAAGTTGGTTTTTGCTTCTTCCCACCTACCTTCTTTTACCATGTTCATGCCTGTTCATGCCGCACGCACGGGTTTTCAAATATTGTCCACCTTCAACGTTTTTATCATAGTCTTATTTTTGTCTGACACAAGGCTGTTAATTTTTTGAGTCTTCATCTTTTGAAAAGGAACACACACTAAATACAAGTGTCAGAATTTTGAGCCTGAACTGTTTTCATTGTCTCAAATATTAATCGATTTTATATTTTCTTCTTTTTTTTTGTTTTGTTTTGTTTTTCTTATAACGTTTTGGCCAATATACAGGGTGTCTCAATATATATATATATATATATATAGGACCCATGTGACTCCTGGTAATTCTACTAATAATAATGTTGTGTTCTTTTTTGTTTCCGATTTGAAAACAGTATATTATAACAACTATTAATCCTCGATCACAATGCCTTGGATAAAAGTGGAAAAAATATTTTGCGTCACTACTTATTTGGAGACAAAATCATTCAAAACTTTGCAAGCAAAATTTCGTAGGAAGTTTAACTTTAACAAATATCCCCAGAAAAGCAAAATTCATCGTTGGGTACACAAATTTCAAACTACTGGGTCAGTAAACAACCTCAATAAGAAGGCAGAAAAACCCAGACCTGGCATGAAGTTGACAGCAAGATGTTCAGACTATGTGAATGCAGTGAGAGATTCTGTCAGAAAGAATCCGAAAAATACCCTTCGAAGACGAGATAATTCGTTGTTTGGTTTTATATAAGTATTCCTATCTAACACTTATAATTATGTAATTTCAAGTAATTAGCTCTATTCAATAAAAATCATTTAATTATATAGGTTAGGATAGATTTCTTTGTTTAATGGAATGCCAACCTTCGTGGGTTATTTAATGCCAAAGCCATCCTTCTAGAAGAACAGCAATGTTACTATTTAACCCATAGCTGGGAAGATAAGGGGGTTCATATTTTCCCCAATGGTATTTGTTCGAAAGTTCAATGCGCGATTGGAGTTCGAACTCGCCTACTACGATTCCGCAGTCCATCGATTTAACCACCGCACCACGAGGACCCCCCACCCCCGTAATTGCATAGTGACTAATAATAATCTTCAAATAAAGATTATAGCTTTCAGTATTTTTTCTAATCATAGATAATTTACAGCTATATAATATAAAGTATTCCTGTCGAATACAAATAATTTGCAAACTTTTATTGTTTCAAGTATTCCTATGAAATATTAATAATTCTTTCATAATTACATGGTTTCAAGCAATTATATCTTCTTCAAGGAACTATTATTAATGCTAATAATTTGTCCCAATCTAATACAAATAATTTTGTAATCAGATGTACTTTATCTATTGATCGAACTCTTAAAGGTACTATTTACCCAACCCCTCCGCTCGGGCAGGATATGACACAAGGTCAATTTTTAAGCGGAGTTTAACAGGTTTGAATTCAGAGTTTTCCTTCTCCTAGACTAGTTGCCTCAACAAGGCTGAAGAACCTAGTCCGTCCTACTATTTACCCATAGCTGGAGGGAGAATAAGGGGGTTCATACCTTTCCCAAGGGTATTTGCCCGAAAGTGAACGTAATAGCGCGACTGGAGTACGAACTCGCGTACTACGATTCCGCAGTGCATCGCTTTAACCATTACACCACGAGGACACAAAAGGTACAACTACATCGAGTCAGAGTGGACGTAAGAGTAATAACAAAAAAAGGAACTTCATTCTCTCCACCTCTCTAGAACTGGAGCCTCACCATCAGACATAGTTTATTGGCGTATCCAGAACACCCCTTTTTGTAGCAAGGGGCATTACCCCTCTGCAAGGGATAAAAGCCAGCATATTCTATGACATAACGTGAGCTCTTTTTGAGTTGCCAAAATTTTAGAAAAGGAAAAAGAAAATATGGAAAAAAAAAAAAACAGTCGGCTGGGACTGTAGAATACACCGACTTCATCTCTGCAGAGGGCTAATACCCCCAACCCCGCAAAGATTGTTCTGGATATGACATTAAACAATCTGATTTTGTGGCTCAAGTAATACTGAAGCTTTTGGGAATGTGGAGTATCCCTTCACTGCCATCATTCCCAGGTCCACTCAGCCCCGGAGTGGTAGTACCTGATAGAATCCTATCTATGGGTCAAATAAAAATGTTTGACATTTAAACTGTGTGATATGCTAAATTGAATTGTTTCAAAAAGAACCGTTAGATTATTTAACTGTATGAAAACAAATGAGTGATGTTTGATTGAAATGTTAAGGATACAAAGCAATATTTGGAACCATTTGACTTTATGGACTTATGCTAAATTGAATTGTTAGAAATAGAACCGCTGGATCATTTAACTGTGGGTAAATAAATGAGTGATGATTGATTAAATTGTTAGTGATACATAGCAATACTTGGAACCATTTAACTTTGTGGACATACGCTAAATTGAATAGTTAGAAATAGAACCGCTGGATCATTTAACTGTGGGTAAATAAATGAGTGATGTTTGATTAAATTGTTAGTGATACATAGCAATACTTGGAACCATTTGACTTTATGGACTTATGCTAAATTGAATTGTCAGAAATAGAACCGCTAGATCATTTAACTTTGGGTAAATAAATGAGTGATGTTTGATTAAATTGTTAGTGATACATAGCAATACTTGGAACCATTTAACTTTGTGGACATACGCTAAATTGAATAGTTAGAAATAGAACCGTTGTCACAGTCCAGCACGTCAAATACTATGCTACGTGGATTCTCTCTCCACTTGCAGCGATATCGCAGTCCAGCTACAGAAATGAAGCAATGTGTGTCTGGTGGTTTTGCTCGTTCGACATCACACACTGACATTGATAAGATGTCTTATGTGCTCATAAAAAAGGGCATAGAATAAAAAAGACAAACACGTACTCAGAGAGAGGAATAAAAGTTATATATTACAGAAAATAAGTAATACAATGCAGCAAGTGTAGCTATTGCTAACAAATCCTCTGAATGGATTACAGTCAAATGTTATATCTTTATTGGAAGAGTCCATTGTGTATCGAAAATAAGGATGATACCACCACAGTAAGAATCTCAGTCGCAAAAAAAAACTTCTTCCTGACCGAGGAGACGTACGAGAAAACTAAGCAACGAGTTCTCTCTCTCTCTCTCTCTCTCTCTCTCTCTCTCTCTCTCTCTCTCTCTCTCTCTCTCTCTTGAGGGGTCTTTTTTACTTATTTTCTTAAAACTTTATCTCAATGTCTAGTTGACCATGGAGACACCGCAGAAGATTTAAAGTCCATCTCTCTCTCTCTCTCTCTCTCTCTCTCTGGTGTAAAATTTTTCATAATTTCTTTCAACCTTATATTTTATGATTTATTTCATTGTCTCGCTGACTGTGAAGACCCCATAGAAGACTAAACAAACATCTCTATCAATCTATCTATCCGGGGTTGACATTTTTCACTTATTTTTTTAAAACTTGGGGTGTGTTGTGACCTCATTTATCTCATTGTCTGTTTGACCATAGAGACCCTGTAGAAGATTTAACAACCAGCTCTCTCTCTCTCTCTCTCTCTCTCTCTCTCTCTCTCTCTCTCTCTCTCTCTCTCTCTGGGGTAACATTTTTCACAAATTTTTTTAACTTTATGATATGTTATGATTTATTTCATTGTCTGGCAGACCGTGAAGACCCCACAATAGACTCAACAAACTTCTCTCTCTCTCTCTCTCTCTCTGGATGTCACCAAGAATTATTCCTGGACAATCTAAAATATTGTTCGCTACCGAGACTCCTCCGGTAAAAAAGTAGAGAACGAAGCATTTCTAGCTTTTTTTTCTCTTTTTTTTTCTTTCTTTCGATATTCATTTTAGTCGTCTCTTAATTCTATCTTCTTCTCTCATTCATTCATTTGTTCCTTCTTCTTCTTCTTCTTCTTCTTCTTCTTCTTCTTCTTCTTCTTCTTCGTTGATTCTAAAACATCTCCTTTTTCTTCGTCTGTCCATCTTCTCTTACTCTCTTTGTGGTCCATTTGTCTTCTTCTTCTTCTTCTTCTTCTTCTTCTTCTTCTTCTTCTTCTTCTTCTTCTTCTTCTTCTTCTTCTTCTACGAAATTGGTTGGTCAAAAGAAAAATACCACCGTTAGGGCTACTAAACTACAATGCAAAAAGTGCTCAATACTAAGTAGAGCAAAATAGTATCGATAATTACTCAGTGAGTCAGGAACTAACCTACTAAAGTTTCACCTGAGCAGCTCATCAGGGTACCTAACCCCGAATTAGGTACCCTTATGAGCCACTTAGGCGAAGCTATAGAAGGTTAGTTCCTGACTCACTAAGTAATTATCGTTACTATATATATATATATATATAAGATATTATTCAATCCAGTAAATCCGGAGTGGGGAATAATTCCAATCAGAACCAATAATAATAATAATAATAATTGTATTTGGAAAACTAAAATTAATAGTCCTATGAATGGTATGTGTAATTTGAAAATCGTAGTTTATCAAGCTACTATTTTTTCCTAAGGAAAATGTAAAAGATAAAAAAAAAAACCTGTATTGGAATTTCGTCGGTTAGATGGAAGTTATGATATAACAATATATATAATCATATTCATTCATTCTCTCATGAATGCTTGAGAAATCAAACAGCATTATCCAAACATTTTTGGAAGTTTAAAAATATGGGTTTAAATTCAAAAATTCAATGGAAAATATTAAAAAGATTAAATGATAAAAATTGATATACTAAAATTAGATTGTCTGAATAATTTTCTGTGGGGGAAGACCTGGGTTCAATCCCAGGTCGAGTCATACCAAAGACTCAAAAAATGGTACTTGATGCCTTCTTGCTTAACACTCAGCATTATAAGGTACGGGTAAAGTGGAGCAATCCAGGGAAAGGAATAGCGCCCTCCCCGACTCCTTGATGTAGTAGCTATGGAAAAGGGAGCCTTCGGGTCACCCTCGACTATGGTCGCCAACTTTACTTACTTACTTATTATTGTAACTGTAAATTTTGCGTCTGTTAAATTTGAAGTATGATGAAACCAGATGTAGTTTTAGATGCCATAATAATTTGTTACTTCTTGTTACTTGAAGCCTTAGGCTTGCTTTAATACATAGGAGACATAAGGTTGTTGTTTTATTTTTTGTGGGGTTTTTGTCTTAGTCTGGTTGTATATGGGAAAAAAAAAACTTGAATCCATTTCTCGTTGGATCTGAAGAAGTCCTGTAATTTTTTTAGAGCATTGATTTATATCAATGCTTTTTAACAGGATGGAAATAAATTTATTTTCTTAATGTGACCGATTGTTGCTTTTTTTTCTTTTTTTTAAGAGAAAATATATATATATATATATATATAATTTGTAAACGAATAGTTTGTAGGTAACTTTCAAAAAAGAATCAGAGCTTATTTATTTGCACACTGTTCAATGGTTTTAAGTATTCATTATCCAACATTGATAATTCTATAAAATATTCATCATTTGCTTACACAGAGTTAATTGGTTACAATTATTATTATCCAACAATGAAAATTCTATTTAATATTTGTTTACACATAGTTTAATGATTTCCAGTGTTGTGATCTTACACTCATAATTCTATTTGCACACAGTTAAATAGTTTCAAGTATTCCTATGCAACACTTATATTTCTATTTAATATTAAAAATAATTCCCAATAAAAGATTGAATATTACTAATAAGTACAACCACTCTGGCTCAGAGTGGACTTTGGAGTAACGGCAATGATGAGGTATTCCTTATTCTCCAAATTCCGAGACTAGATTTAATGGGATACCCAGGACACTAAATAATTTGAAGTATTGCTATCAAGCATAAACCAGACACGCAGGACCCTTCTGGAGAAGCAAGGACGAGCTCATAAGTGATGTACTCCTATGGACCCCCACATATGGCCAAGCGAAGGCGGGACGACCAGCTCGAACTTACATACAGCAGCTATGTGAGGACACGGGATGTAACCCTGAAGACCTGCCAGAGGCGATGAATAATAGGGAGAAGTGGCGAGAGAGGGTCAGGGATATCCGTGCTGGCGGCACGACATGATGATGATGATGATTAGACACAAAGTACCTAACGGGTACTTCCACTCTCAAGTGGAGTGGACGTGGGAATAATAGCAACGAAGCCTCACCATCAGATTCAGTTTAGTCTCATATCCAGGACATATGTTGGATTGGAATACTTACCCTTCTGCTGAGGTACAGTTGACGTATTCTACAGTTTCACCCAGTCATCAAGAAACGAAGAACATAACTACTGATTTGAATGATATGTGAGGTTCCTAAACAAAGCGCCCACAGCTTACCCCGCAAAAGGAGTAAGTTCACCACAACCACCACCCCAAAAAAGGTGTCCTCGTGGTGTAATGGTTAAAGCGATGAACTGCGGAATCGTAGTAAGCGAGTTCGTACTCCAGTCGCGCTATTACGTTCACTTTCGGGCAAATACCCTTGGGGAAGGTATGAACCCCCTTATTCTCCCTCCAGCTATGGGTAAATAGTAGGACGGTCTAGGTTCTTCAGTCTTGGTGAGGCAACTAGTCTAGGAGAAGGAAAACTCTGAATTCAAACCTGTTAAACTCCGCTTAAAAATTGACCTTGTGTCATATCCTGCCCGAGCGGAGGGGTTGGTAAATAGTACCACCCCAAAAAAGGGGGTTTCTGGATATAACACTAAGCTTTCAAACAGCTTTGTCCAGAATTTGAACTCGACTCCCTAAGTTCAGTGCCTAAGACGTTTCTCTAAATAAGAGAGATGATAAAAAAAAAACGCAACAAAATGGCAAGTGTAGGTTATGTAGAGATAGAGATGAAACGATCAATTGTATAATAAGCGAATGGAACAAATCAACTCAAAAAGTATATAACACTAGACACGATTGAGTGAAAAAGGGGATCCACTGGGAACTGTGCAAGAAATTCAAATTTGACTCTACGAATAAATGGTATGTGAACAATCCGGAATCTGACTTGGAGTGTGAGACGCACAAAGTTCTATATGATTTTGATTGATTTGGTTTCGTTTGTTTTAACAGCATATCAACCACTGTAAGTCATTTGATGTCAATTCCTTATATATTTACGAAGGGTATTAGCGCTATGGGAAATGCAAACAGCTTTATTCAGGGTTTGATTTCTGGTCACCGTGTCATTCCCTATGATGATTGGTTTGGTTTGGTAGGTTTTATGGCATATCAACCTTTGTAGGTTATTTAACGCCAAATCCATTTTTATGTAAATAATCTCTTCTATTTAAAACAATTCAGTTTAGCATAAGTACACAGTTTAATGGTCAAAAACATTTCCATTTCTAACTATTCAAGCAGTTATATGTAACAATTCAGTTAAGTGTAAATACAGTTTTAATGTCGAAAAACAGTTCTATTTGAAATAATTCAGTTAAGCATAAGCACGCAGTTTAAATGTAAGTACGGTTTAATTGTCAAAAACATTTCTATTTTAAGCTATTCAGTTTACTCAAACAATTCATTTTAGCATAAGTATGCTGTTAGTTCTATTTAACCCATAGATAGGGCCCTATCAGGTGCTACCACTCCGGGCCAGAGTGGACCTGGGAGCAATGGCAATGAAGGGGTACTCCGCATTCCCCAAAGCTCCAGCACTGCTGGAACCTCACCATCAGATTGTTTAGTATCATATCCAGGACACTCGTTAGTGAGGGGTCTTACCCCTCTGCAGAGGTGCAGTCAGTGTATTCTACAGCCCCAGCCGACTGGGCAATCCCACTGATGATAACTTTGCACCAATATTGTATATATATATATATATATATATATATATATATATATATATATATAAGATAGTTTTACAGCTGGACCTTATGTAAAGTTTCACAACTGAACCGTGATTTTAGGTTTTTACAAAGGCCAGAATTATGAGGCGCTCAGTGAGAATCGAACTCACGAACAATGGTCCACTTATCTAGCTGGTTAACCGTTACACTAAGTAAAATTTACAAAAGAGATTTTATTTCACAGTGCGAAACCATTAAGTGAAAAAAAGCAATAATTTTCTTAAAGTTTGAAATTGCATCTTCACCTTATTTCCTTGCTTGGGATCTTTGAATTTAGAATGGCAACCAGACTGGGAAAAGGAAAACTCTGAATTCAAACCTGTTTGAAAAATTGGATTTGTTTCACATCGCGCTTGTGAGAAGGAATTGGTTGATACATCTAACGGAACCGGAAGTGATAAACCGTTAAAAAGTAACATACTTGTCATGTCGTCAAATCTTCAGAAAATAATTTTGTAGATTCATCAATGACTGATTTTTCAAAGCCTGCTTGATTGATTGGGTGGTTGGTTGATTGGTTGGCATATCAACCTTTGTAGGTTATTTAATGCCAAATCCATTTTATCCAAACAATCAGTTCAAGTTCAAACAATTCAGTTTAGCATGAGTACACAGTTTAATAGTCAAAAACATTTCTATTTCAAGCTATTCAGTTTAGTTAAACAGTTCTAATTCAAACAATCTAGTTTAGGAAAAGTATAGATATTTTTAAACATAGTTAAATGTTAAACACAGTTCTATTTTAAACAATTCAGTTTAACATAAGTACAGTTTCAATGTGAAAAACAGTTCCATTTCAGACAATTCAGTTAAGTATACAAAAACAGTTCCATTTCAAAGAATTCAGTTTAGCATAAGTACTCAGTTTAAACGTTGAAACAGTTCTGTTTCAAGTAATTCAGTTTAGTATAAGTACACATTTCCGTTCTATTTGACCCATAGATAGGAGCCTCTCAGGTACTACCACTCCAGGCCAGAGTAGACCTGGGAGTGATGGCAATGAATGGGTACTACGCATTTCCCAAAACTCCAGCATTACTTGAACCTTACCATTAAATTGTTTAGTGTCATAAACAGGACATTCGTTGGTGGGGAGGTCTTATCCCTCTACAGTCCCAGCCGACTGTCCAATCAAAGACTGAGTCAAGTAGAGAACGTAAAAAACAGATTTGTGTATAATAAACGCGATGCATAGGATTTTTCTGAAAAGTTACCATTTTCAGAGTATTTACTGTCTCGACAAGTTAAACAGTGAGTACAAAGTTTTTGAAACACGTTTATTGCCCCACAACGTACATGTGCGTCTTGTGGTGTGTGCTGCAGTGAGAGAGAAAAGGAGTAAGTACTGTAGTGTACCTGGTTTCTCTTAATTTGTGTGTTTTCTAACTCTAGCCTCAAATTAGGTTGACTCAAGGCTGAGCGACGAAGACCGTGAAAGCAATAATTGTCGAGGAGAGGCCGATGAGTTATCTCTAAAAATAAAATGCCGGAATCTTAATTTGATCCCACGATACTGATGATGGCTGTGAATGCAACCTGATTTGGTCATAGGGCGAGTCTCGTGTTGCGTGTCTTGTCAACACACTGCACACTTCGGTCGGCCGTGGCTCGGTGGCGCGGATCTGGTCAAGTGAGTCTCATCTCTGGCAGCGGTTACTTGGTTGAGGCAGCTGGACGTGGGTGCTGAGAAAGCCTCGCATTCACGTCACGCGGCCAATAGTCCTCGAGCCTCAGGGGACCGTCCTCCCAGGTTCTTACCCTCCTCGAAGGAGCTTGGTTTATCGCCTGGCGCCCGAGAAACCATTTCGGGGAATGCCGACGGGGCCTGATGCACGTTTGAATTCAGAGTTTCCCTTCTAAACCTTGGTTAAAGTGCCCAGTCTGCCCTCTTATTTAACCATAGCTGGAGGGAGAATATTTGGACTTATACCTTTCCCAAGGGCATTAACGTTCTGTGAAAACGTAGCTGCCTCGTCCAGGATTTGAACTCTATTAGCCCAGTCCACTTCTTATGACGATAACTTCTGCCATGAGCTTCTCAAACAATCTTGTAAAGGGTTTCCATTCAGCGAATGTTTAAATATTGCGTTCAATTCTATGGGTCATTTTGATTTTGAGATATGTTTGTGCATTATTAGACACGAGGCTTTGGTTTCTTTGTTTAATGACGTATCATCCTTCATGGGTTATTTAATGCCAATGCTATCCTTGTAGAATAACAATAGTTGTGGTGCTATTTAATCCATAGCTAGGAGAAGGGGAGTTCATATTATTCCCAAGCTATTTGCTCTGAAAGTGAAAGTGAAAGTAATAAAGTGACTGTAAGTAAGTAAAGTTGGCTAGTCGAGGGTAACCCGAAGGCTCCCTTTTCGATAGCTACTACACCAATGTGTAGGGGAGGACTGTAGTCCGAACTTACGAACTATAATGCTACAGTCCAGCACGTTGGCCACCACTCTTCGCTTAGTATCAGGTGTTTTATTTAGGAAGCAGCGTCTCATCAACCGAAAAAGACATCGACACACGGCTAACGAAAGTATGGACAGCTATCGATAGGCTCTCGATCATATGGAAATCAGACCTGACCGATAAAATGAAACGCAGTTTCTTCCAGGCAGCGGTCGTATCGATATTGCTATATGGATGCACTACTTGGACGCTAACTAAACGGCTAAAGAAGAAGCTAGACGGCAATTACACAAGAATGTTGCGAGCAATATTGAACAAGTCCTGGCAGCAACACCCCACAAGGCACCAACTATACGGCCACCTACCTCCCATAACGAAAACTATCCAAGTTAAACGAACCAGACACGCAGGACACGGCTGGAGAAGCAATGAAGAACTCATCAGTGATGTACTCCTGCGGACCCCCGCATATGGCCAAGCAAAAGCAGGACGACCAGCTCGAACATACGTACAGCAGCTGTGTGAGAATACGAGATGTAGCCCTGAAGACCTGCCTGAGGCGATGAACGATAGGGAGAAGTGGCGAGAGAGGATCAGGGATATCCGTGCTGGCGGCATGATATCATGATGATGATGATGATTTGCATGAAACCACACATTGACATTATAAGAAATTAGTTTTAAAAAACTTTTTGACCGTGGAGATGTGACAGAAAACTTAGCTATTAGCTCTCTCTCTCTCTCTCTCTCTCTCTCTCTCTCTCTCTCTCTCTCTCTCTCTCTCTCTCTCTTTCATATAGACACGACATTTTTCAACATTTTTTTAACCTTAAGGTGTGAAGGGACCTGAGTTATTTTATTGTCTGGCTGACCATGGAGACATCACAAAAGACTTAGCAACCAACTCTCTATGTAATATAATTGCGGAGGGATTTTTTTTTATATTATCATTTTTCGTTTTATATATCTTACCTTTCGGTTAAGTTAGGCTGAAAACCTTTCGGCTTAGTACATGGGTTAGTTAGGTGCACACATTGAGCGCAGGTGTTCACGCGCGTGCGGGGCGGATATGACAATCACAGATGTCACAATAAAAAACCCAGATAGGAAATGGAACGTGAATGACGTCATGCCAGGAAGCGATGGGCTGAGGATTTTGGAATTTGAAAAAAACAGTTAGTTGTTTTCGGAGCTCGCCGAGGCCAGACCAGTAGTTTGTGAAGGGGTGCCGCACGTGGTGGACTGAGATGGAAAAGTCAGGATAGAAAGAAATTGTGTCATTCTTTCTCCTCGTGTCGAAAATCCTTTAACTCAAAAAGGTAATAAAAAGTTTCGTACCTGAACCAAAAAATAGAGTCGTAAGTGTTTCGTGTTTTTCGGATTCCTATGCGTTATGAACATTGTAAACGTTTTTTACATATATGAATATTTCACATACTCATATCTGGCTATGTAACATCTATGCCTCTTGCCCATCTCTGCTGAGGAGTAAGACCCCACCCACCAATGAGTGTCCCTAGATGCGATACTAAACAGTCTGATGGTGAGATTCCTCTGATGTTGGAGCTTCATTGCCATCGCTCCTAGGTCCACTCTAGTCCGGAGTAGTAGCACCTGATAGGGCCCTATCTATGGGTCGAATAGAACTAAAATGCGTACATATGCAAAACTGAATTGTTTGAAATAAAATTGTTTTGACATTTAACTGTGTGTGGACAAAATCTATACTTATACTAAACTGAATTGTTGGATCTAGAACTGTTTGACTAAACAGAATACATTGAAATAGGAATGTTTTTGACAATTAAAATGTGTACATATGCGAAAATGAATTGTTTGAAATAGAAGTGTTCATTTGTATAAAAATGGATTTGGCATGAAACAACCTACAAAAATTGATATGCCATAAAACTCAAACAAACAAACTGAATGCCTTCCCTCTCTGTCTCTTTCTCTGCCTGTCTGTCTGTCTGTCTGTCTGTCTCTCTCTCTCTCTCTCTCTCTCTCTCTCTCTCTCTTGATGTCGCAAAAGCGTTATATCCGTCCAGTCTGGAATATTGCTCTCCCCATCTCTTTCTCTCCCTAGATTTTCACCCTCTAAACACAGTACCTTGTCGTATTGTCTTGGCAAACCATGAAGATCAAGAGACGTGCCCATACGATTAATTTATGCGGTCTTACCGTTTTATTTATTTATACGCTTTTATTTATTTATACGGTTTTATTTATTTATACGGTTTTATTCAAGACAATCTAAATAGTTATGATAGAATATCAGACTCAATTTTTAAAAAATGACGTCGACAGCTTTTCTTGAAGAGGAGTAATTCACTCTTCTTCACTCAAAAAAGTGTCATTGACATGGAGTATTTAGTCTAGGTAAGGCAACCTGTCTAGGAGAAGGAAAACACTGAATTCAAGCCTGCTATACTGCATTTTATATTAAAGTAAATTTTTACCCTTTAATCCATCGGATTTTAGCGAAAACTCAAAATCAGATTCTTTTTTTTTTCTTTTTTTTTTTTTGTGAATATATGTAAACAACCTGAAAAAATATCCGCAAATAAGAAATTTTGAAAAAAAAAAACAATATTTTAGAATTTAGTGGGGGGATCATTCTGTTATATATATTCAACGTAAAATGATCACCCACTTCTGGACATTATCAGGTTTTTGTTGATTCGTTGTCAATTCGTAAAGATGCCATCGTCACTGCAGCTGCGAAGACTATCAGTGAATTAAAATACATTTTCTTATTTCTAACGAAAATTTGGTTTGGCATTATGGCATATCAACCATTGAAGGTTATTTAATGCAAAATCCTCTTTAAACATATATACTAAATATATAGGATTTGGTTTGGTTTAGAATTATGGCATATCAACCATTGGAGGTTATTTAATGCAAAATCCATTTTATACATATAAAGAGTTTTTTTTCAAACAATTCAGTTTTGAATAAGTACGCAGTTTAAATGTCAAAAACATTTCTATTTCAAACTATTCAATTTAGTCAACAAAGTTAAATGGCTCCCTGTAATGCGATGTATCACTAACAATTCAATTAAAGATCAGTCATTTATTTACACACAGTTCAATGTAAAAACAGTTCTATTTCAAACAATTCTGTTTAGCATACAGTTTAGTTCTATTTGACCCATAGAAAGGACCCTATCAGGTGCTACCACTCCGAGCCAGAGTGGATTTGGACATGATAGCATTGAAGGGGTACACAGCATTCCCCAAAGCTTCAGCATTACTGGAACCTCAACATCAGATTGTTTAGTATCATATGTGGGACACTCGTTTGGGGTGGGGTCTTACTCCTCTGCAGAGAAGCAGTTGCTGTATTCTACAGCCTCAGCCGACAAGGCAGCCACCGGCAGTTGATAACAAATTGAAACTTCTCAACGGATGCCAAGACAAATTTTTTCTGATTACTATCGAACATTGATCTATCTATCTATCTATCTATCTATCTATCTATCTATCTATCTATCTATCTCTCTCTCTCTCTCTCTCTATATATATATATATATATATATATATATATATATATATGCACCATTCTGTTAATATTTTTTCTCTCTATATCTATCTATCTATCTATCTATCTATGTGTCTGCTTGTCTATCATTCTGTTAATATCTATCCATCAGTTTATACTCCTACTAAGACGTCAAATTCCAGCGCTTTACTCTCTCCGTCAGTCAGTTTATGTATGTTAATATCTATCTATCTATGTATCTGTTTGCTTGTCCATCTGTCTGTTAATATCCGACCAGCTGCTTATACTACTAAGATGTCCAGCACATCAGCCACTACATCTGTTTGTGTCTGTTAATATCTATCTTTTAAATGTCTACCTGTTTTACTCAGTTAATATCTATCTATCTATCTATCTGTTTGCTTGTCCATCTGTCTGTTAATATCCGACCAGCTGCTTATACTACTAAGATGTCCAGCACATCAGCCACTACATCTGTTTGTGTCTGTTAATATCTATCTTTTAAATGTCTACCTGTTTTACTCAGTTAATATCTATCTATCTATCTATCTGTTTGCTTGTCCATCTGTCTGTTAATATCCGACCAGCTGCTTATACTACTAAGATGTCCAGCACATCAGCCACTACATCTGTTTGTGTCTGTTAATATCTATCTTTTAAATGTCTACCTGTTTTACTCAGTTAATATCTATCTATCTATCTATCTATCTATCTCTCTCTCTCTATATATATATATATATGCACCATTCTGTTAATATCTCTCTCTCTCTCTATCTATCTATCTATCTATCTATCTCTTTCTCTCTCTCTCTCTCTCTCTCTATATATATATATATATATATATGCACCATTCTGTTAATATCTATTCTCTCTCTCTCTCTCTCTCTCTCTCTCTCTCTCTCTCTCTCTCTCTCTCTATCTATCTATCTATCTATCTCGCTATCTATCTATCTGTCTATGGTCGTCAGCTTTACTTACTTATGACATCATATTCCAGCACTTTAGACCCTACGTCCGTCTGTTTATGTATGTTAATGTCTATCTATCTATCTATCCGTATATATATATATATATATATATATATATATATATACGTATATATGTATATGTATATATATTTACACACACACACGCACACACACACACACACACACACATATATATATATATATATATATTTCTCTCTTTTTATCTATGTATCTATGTATCCATGTATCTATGTAGCTATCCATCTGCCTGTCTGTCTGTCTGTCTGTTTAATCATTTCTCTGTTTTTCTATCTGTCTTTTAATATCCAACCAGCTGTTTATACGGCTAAGATGTCCAGCACATTATAAACTACATCTGTTTGTGTCTATTAATATCTGTCTATCTTTATTTATTAATATCTACCTATTTTATACAGTTATTATCTATCTATCTATCTATCTATCTGTCTACAACCCTTCATTTCTCTGTTTAAAAAGTCGCTGATGATGAATTATTATTAATCTAAGATTGATAAATTACACAGTGCGGGCGAATTTTTCCCCCCGAAATTTATTGATTATAAAGGAATATATCGTCTGTGGATGCAAAAGAAACCAGGTATTTCGAAGAATAAATCTTCTTTATTTGCTATGAGATTATTTAAAGACCAAAGAAGAAAAACCGAACTTTTCCTCAAGATGTTTGATTTGTTGCTGACTGATATCGATTTTATCGATCTAACTTAGGCTACTCTCCTCATAAAATGTTTCTTTTGTACAAGCATAGATTTATCTATCTATCAGTCAGTTCATATCAATCTATCTATCTTGCTATCTATCTATCAATCTATCACGTACTTATATATAATAAACAAGAGATAATATCGAAACGGTTTGTCGGATTGTCTTGTGTTCATATAATAATAAATATAATTAATGAAATTTTTAAGAGCGAATTCACTTTGAAATATAGAGCACTCTAAATTCGACGGTATAAAAACAGAAGTAAACTACACACACGCACACACACACACACAAACACACATATATATACATTTGTGTGTGTGAGAGGAAGTATATACATTCACACACACACACACACACACACACATATATATATATATATATATATATACATACATACATATAATTGAATATTAAACCACGTTCAATGTTTCGGTTTTAATTAAACCATCATCAGAGCAATGTTAATATGGGATGCTGTATCTTCTAAAATATATTCAGCTTTAGAATTGAAACGAAAAGTGAGAAAATTCTTAGTATTCCGTTACAGTTAGTAGCATTATATATATCTAAAGAATTTATTTTTTGCTAGTCCATAGAGAGAAAAAAGTAAATATTTCAAAATGTATAGGTCCACGAAGAGATTTATATATTTTTTTTAATTATTTTTTTCGTTCTTACACACGTGTATATTTCCAGCGTGTTGCTTTCGTCAGAGAACATTTAGTAATTTACTAGGTTTTTTACTTTGATGTTACACAAGGCCATATGAATGGGGGACCCAATGAGACTCGAACTCACTCACGTAGGTTTTTAGTCGAGTATATATATATATATATATATATATATATATCCAAAGACGGTGGGTGTGTTTTGGGGGGTTTGGGGGTTTTCTTTCATACACATACAGACTGTAATCCCCATTTGCTGTTTTGCAACCTCAAGTCTAACGTGTAACGTCATCTCACGAGACGGAGAGTATAATAATATTCTCCGGCGAAATGAATTTATTATGACAATTTAACCAGGTTTGAGTTTCCTTCTAATTGCACTATATATATATATATATATATATATATATATATATTGCACTTTTCTTTTGAGAGGATACCTTATCGGCTGAGGCTAAAGAATATGCTGACTTTCTTTTATACAGAGAGGCGAACTCCCCACCACAAACAACAAAGATATCTACTGGCCATGGGTGGCGATCCGTAATGTTTGAGGTTGCTGATCAGTCTCTGA